>CAUJNA010003373.1:270000-428699 GCA_963377175.1 Effrenium voratum | reverse complement strand
GGAAGGAAGGAGGAAGGAAGGAAGGAAGGAAGGAAGGAAGGAAGGAAGGAAGGAAGGAAGGAAGGAAGGAAGGAAGGAAGGAAGGAAGGAAGGAAGGAAGGAAGGAAGGAAAGGAAGGAAAGGAAGGAAAGGAAGGAAGGAAGGAAGGAGGGAAGTGGAGGGAGGGAGGGAGGGAGGGAGGGAAGGAAGGAAGGAAGGAAGGAAGGAAGGAAGAAAGGAAGGAAGGAAGGAAGGGGAGGGAGGGAGGGAAGGAAGGGGAGGGAGGGAGGGAGGGAGGGAGGGAAGGAAGGAAGGAAGGAACAAAGGAAGGAAGCCCCCCCCCCCTAACCACCCCGCTGATTTGTAGAATGTATAAAGTGATTCACGCACCCTTTGCTGAATCATGACTTCTTCGATCATCATCACCCTTTGTTGAATCATCACTTCTTCGAGCATCATGGGGGGGGCGGCAGCCCCCCCCAACCCCCGCGCTGATTTTCATAATGTTTACAGAGATTACCACACCCTTTGCTGAATCATCACTTCTTCGATCATTATCATCCTTTGTTGAATCATCACTTCTTCGAACACCATGGGGGGGGCCTGCCGCCCCCCGCAACCCCGCTGCTGATTTGTAGAATGCTTACAGAGCTTAACGCACGCTTTGTTGGATCATCATTTCTTCGAACATCATGGGGGCCAACCCCCCCCGCTGATTTTCAGAATGTTTACAGAGCTTAGCGCGCCCTTTGTTGAATCATCGCTTCTTCGATCAGCATGGGGGGGGCCGCCCTCCCCCCCCCAACCCCGCTGATTTTCAGAATGTTTAGTGAGCTTAACGCGCCCATTGTTGAATCATCACTTCTTCGATCACCATCCCCCTTTGTTGAAACATCGCTTCTTCGAACATTCTTCGATCATCATCACCCTTTGTTGAAGCATCACTTCTTCGAACATCATGGGGGGGGCTGCCGCCCCCCCCCAACTCCCCTGCTGGTTTGTAGAATGTTGACGGAGATTAATGCACCCCTTGATGGGAACCCCCCTGCGAAAGTGCTGTGCCTGCCGCGTGCGCAAGTGCTGCGCCTGCCGCGTTGCGAACGTGCTGCACCTGCCACGAACTTTGTACCTGACCTTGGGAAAGTATTTCGCCTGCCATGCAGTCTGTACCTGCGAAAGTGCTGCGCCTGCCGCGAAATCTGTACAGTACCTTGCGAAAGTGCTGCGCCTGCCGCTTGCGAAAGTACTGTGCCTGCCACGAAGTCTGTACCTCACCTTGCGAAAGTGCTTGCGCCTGCCGCGAAATCTATACCGTACCTTGCGAAAGTGCTGCGCTAGCCGCGAAATCTGTACCTGACCTTGCGGAAATGCTGTGCCTGCCACGAAACCTGTACCCGACCTTGCGAAAGTGCAGCGCATGCCACGAAATGAAGAAGCTTTTTTGATGCCTATCATCACCCTTTGTTGAATTATCACTTCTTCGAACATCATGGGGGGGGCCTGCCGCCCCCCGCACCTGACCTTGCGAAAGTACTGTGCCTGCCACGAAGTGTGTACCTCACCTTGCGAAAGTGCTGCGCCTGCTGCGAAATCTATACCGTACCTTGCGAAAGTGCTGCGCTAGCCGCAAAATCTGTACCTGACCTTGCGGAAATTCCGCGCCTGCCACGGAATGTGTACCTGACCTTGCGAAAGTGCTGCGCATGCCACGAAATGAAGAAGTTGTTTTGACGCCTAACAAGTTTTGTTTTTATCCTCTGAGTTGTCATTTTAATAGAACATCTATCAGAAGGAGTTTTTTTGACCCCTAACAAGTTTTTTTGATCTTCAGGAATAAGTTGTTTTTGATGCCTAATTTTTTTTTGTGATCCCTCACCCCTTGGTGGGTGGGTGGGTGGGTGGGTGGGTGGGTGGGTGGGTGGGTGGGTGGGTGGGTGGGTGGGTGGGTGGGTGGGTGGGTGGGTGGGTGGGTGGGGGAATTGGGGGGTTGAGTGGTCGAGGGGCTGAAGGGCGAGGTTTGGGAGAGCTTGGACAAGTCGGTTGCTCTTTCGGTTGACCATGATTGACCGAAGTCACCTTCTTGACCCTTTCAAAAAAGACCACAAACTTCCAAACAGTGGTTCACTTTATGCCAGGCGCGTTTGCCAAGACTTGCAGGCCAAACTGGCGTGGACTTTGACTTTGGGTTGAGATTTTGGTCCTTCGCCTCACCGCTCTGACCCTGAAGGAATGGATCCCGACGAGGGCCGGTGATTTTGGGGCTCACCAACAACGGAGTGGCTCTCATGCTCCGAACTCCTGGTACTGTGGATGGACAAAATCCTGCACCACTTTGAAACCATGGGAATCCATTGGTTGTTGATATTTGCAGGGGAATCTTCAGAAACCAGGGTGCGAAATGGATTTTGCAACCATCCACAGTATGGCTTGCAAAACCAGTCACTCGATTTTTGAGGACTCGTGGGCGCATCCGCTGCAGTAAATTCAGCTTCCGTCGGCTTGTCCACTTGTGACCTGCTGCGCGCCAGGCTTGGCCGAGGAATGTGAGGCCCGCAGGAGCGAGTGCCAACTCTGCAAAGGCCAGGCACCCATGCTTGGCGCCGACAGCAAGTTATTAGTTTGACCTTGACCCAGCGAACAACCTAAAAGTTCTAGAAAAAAAGCATCGATCTCATTTGGCAAGGCGAGCTGTCATGAACATTCCCTTAGGCTGGATCCCAGCCCCTTTTGGTCATACATGACTGGACGTCCCTTCATCGTCGGGATTTTCGGTTGCCGTCGCATCGCTGCCGGGCAACACCTGGAAATGACCGTTTGTAGGTTAATTTTCCCCGCCCACCGAAGTCCTTGCGGATTGGACACATAGAGGTTACCTTGCTGGCAGCTCGATTGAAACCCGGCACTGTGTTGATCAACTGAAGGGAAATCCAAGCTCACCTGGGATCGAGTGCCTACCTCCTGGAACCATATAAGACTATGATTTGAACTCCTTGGATGGTAACCCATTCTTCAAAACACAAAAAGCAATCAAACTTGAGTATCTTGCTGGTTCCCCTCCCTTCCCTTCCTCATTTCTGGTTTGTGAATCTCGTAATTCGCCAGGACGGCATCCTGTTACACACCACTCAGCTGAATAAATATGCTTAATATGGCTACCATGAACTACTGGCCAAGACTGTGGCCAATATGGGTAATGGCATCGACAGTATGACGAATATGGTAGCATGGCACATGGCTATCTATGGCTAATATGCCTAATATATCGGCAATCTATAAATATTTCTACAAATATGGCTAGTATACATAAATAAATAAATAAATATATATATATATATATGTATGCCTTATTTATCTATATTGCCAGCATACATGGCTAATATATGGCCAACACATATGGCTACTACATATATATATATATATGGTACACCCCCCAGTACCCAGGTGTTGTTGCATCATGTATCAAAACCATTGATATTTACAGTGTATTGTGATTGAACTCATGCATTTTCTGCAAGGCTATTTTGTGGACACCAAAAAAAGAAAAAAACAATAAACCAATAAACCAAAAAACCAAAAAACCAAAAACCACTCCTACCCCCCACCATGGCTGGGATTCTTTGGCTTTTTGGTCCAGGAAATTGTTGCGCACCAAATTCCAAATGTTGCGCAACATTTGCGGAGCATGAGAGGATATGTGAACCTTTGTTAAAAGAAGGCATGTTCTGGGCGAGAGGATATGTGAATTTCTGTAGAGAAGAGTTATTGAAACAGACATGTTTTGTGTGAGATGATATGTGAGTCTTTGTGGAAGAGTCAGGGTTACAGTGATTCATAAAAGTACAGCAAAACACAGCAAATATCATGTAAAACCACCATGTATGTAACACAAACTGTCCCAGCCATAGCCTGGTTTTATTCTACACAGGGTTCACTTTCCTTGGCAACTCTTTCACATATGCTGCCTTTGTTTCAAAGACATGTAAAAGACATGTATTGGGAGAGAGGATGTGTGAACTTTCTGTGGAAGAGTCTTTGAAACAAGGCATGGTTTGTGTGGAAAGATATGTGAATTATTTGTGGAAGAGCCTTTGAAAGAAGGCATGGTTTGTGTGGGAAGATATGTGAATTGAATTTTGTGTGGAAGAGCCATTGAAAAATTGAAAAAGGGCATGGGTTTGGTGAGAGGATATGTGATTCCTTGTGAAAGAAGGCATGCAAAAAGACATGTTTTGGGTGAGAGTTTGGTGAGAGGAGATGTGAACATTTGTGAAAGAAGGCATGTAAAAAGACATGTTTTGGGTGAGAGGATGAATGAATTTTCTGTAGAGAAGAGTTATTGAAAAGACATGCTTTGTGTGAGATGATATGTGAATATTCTGTGGAAGGGTCTTTGAAAGAAGGGGTTTGTGTGGGAAGATATGTTAACTTTCTGTGAAAGAGCCTTTGAAAAATGGCATGTTTTGGTGAGAGGATATGTGAACCTTTGTGAAAGAAGACATGTTCTGGGTGAGAGGATATGTGAATTTTCTGTAGAGAAGAGTTTTTGAAACAACATGTTTTGTGTGAGATGATATGTGGGTCTTTGTGGAAGAGTCAGGGTTACAGTGATTCATAAAGTACAGCAAAACACAGTAAATATCATGTAAAACCACCATTTATGTAACACAAACTGTCCCAGCCATAGCCTGGCTTTATTCTACACAGGGTTCACTTTCCTTGGCAACTCTTTCACATATGCTGCCTTTGTTTCAAAGACATGTAAAAAGACATGTGTTGGGAGAGAGGATGTGTGAATTTTCTGTGGAAGAGCCTTTGAAACAAGGCATGGTCTGTGTGGGAAGATGTGAGTTATCTGTGGAAGAGCCTTTGAAAGAAGGCATGGTTTGTGTGGGAAGATATGTGAATTGAATTTTGTGTGGAAGAGCAGTTGAAAAACTGAAAAAGGGCATGGGTCACGTCCAAGGCGTCTTTCTTCAATGAGGCAAACCTCCTTCCTCTGGTCTCCCAGTGTGCAAATCTGAGCTATTCTTCCTGCCTGCTTCCGCGGTCAAAGCACATCTGAACCAAGCCCAAACCTGGGTACCTGGGGGGGGGGGGTTAGCATATATACATTTTGCCCATTTGAAAAATAGATTTTTCCACCAAAATAAGGGGAACATTTACAAGGCAATGCTCAGGTGTATAATGTAAGGATCCTTGATATGCTTTTGCGAACTAGCCGCTTTCATGAGTTCCACCGTATTGGTTCCGCTTCACTTCGATCGGCCACGCGTTTTGCAGCGAAGGCGTCCTGCAGGACCTGCTGCGGATCACGGAGCGTCTCTCGGAAGGCGGAACCGCGGTCGCGGCGTGCCGCTCGTGTCGGTGTCGGTGTGGGTGGGTGGGTGGGTGGGCGGGTGGGTGTGGTGGGTTGGTTGGTTGGTTGGTTGGTTGGTGGGTGGGTGGGTGGGTGGGTGGGTGCGTGGGTGGGTGGGTGGGTGGGTGGGTGGTGTGGGGGTTGGTTGGTTGGTTGGTTGGTTGGTTGGTTGGTTGGTTGGTTGGTTGGTTGGTTGGTTGGTTGGTTGGTTGGTTGGTTGGTTGGTTGGTTGGTTGGTTGGTTGGTTGGTTGGTTGGTTGGTTGGTTGGTTGGTTGGTTGGTTGGTTGGTTGGTTGGTTGGTTGGTTGGTTGGTTGGTTGGTTGGTTGGTTGGTTGGTTGGTTGGTTGGTTGGTTGGTTTGGTTGGTTGGTTGGTTGGTTGGTTGGTTGGTTGGTTGGTTGGTTGGTTGGTTGGTTGGTTGGTTGGTGGGTGTGTGGGTGTGTGGGTTGGTTGGTGGGTGTGTGGGTGTGTGGGTTGGTTGGTGGGTGTGTGGGTTGGTTGGTGGGTGTGTGGGTTGGTTGGTGGGTGTGTGGGTTGGTTGGTGGGTTGGTTGTTTGGTTGGTTGGTCGGTCGGTTGGTCGGTTGATTGGTTGGTTGGTTTGTTTGTTTGTTTGTTTGTTTGTTTGCTTGCTTGCTTGCTTGCTTGCCTGTTTGTGTGTTTGTGTGTTTGTGTGTTTGTTTGTTTGTTTGTTTGTTTGTTTGTTTGTTTGTTTGTTTGTTTGTTTGTGTGTGTGGGTGGGTCAAGTGGCCCTTAGTTGGTTTGGATTTGGACTGCTTCCATTTGCGAATTAGAGTATGTTTGATTTGCCCCTGTTGGTTTGCAAGGGACTTTATCACTACTGGACAACATTAGGTTTTTGCAAGGGACTAAGCAAATGGAGGTTGTGTCAGGTAGCTCTTAGTTGGTGGTTTGGATTGGTGCGAACTGGCGATTTGAGTTTGCTTGTTTTGTCTTCTTGCTTGATTGCCATTGTGCTTGGATATGTTTGTGTTTGCTTTGCTTTGCAAGTTTGGTTTCTTGTTGCAGCGGTGAATTATAGTCTAGATCTAGAAGCGCCAAGTGTAGATGACCGCCAGACGTTTTGGACGTCGCTTCCAGGACACATTTGTTCAGTCAACAAATCACCTTCAGTCAGGATACTGGGTGTGTCTTTCCTCTTGGTTCCTGTAAAAACCAAAGCAGAGGGCGACCTTTCGCCTGAGAAAAGTTGCGCCTTGCGAGCCGCCCATCCAGCGAGTCCGAGCGTCCGAGCATCCCGGTGCCTAGGCCTCGGCTTCAGGAAGCACGTGCTGCTGGAGCAGCGGATCGAGGAGCTTGAGGCCGAAACCCGCCGACCGGGTCCAAACTCGCGGAGGCAGAGGGGTCGTGTTTGAGCCCGCTCCTGCCAAATGGGGGAGGGACCCCTTAGGGTGCAAACCACCTGTCCAACCCACCAAACCAGCAAGGGGTAAGGTGATTTGAGAAGTTTACTGTTGCATCACGGGTGTGGAGGTCCCGAATGCCAGATCATATGCAGGCTGTGGATGGGGACGGCGGGTCTCGCATCGAGAACCTATGCCTTGTAGCACATTTTGAGGGGTGCATTTTCTGAGGGGACGCTTTTTGAGCCTGTTTTTCCAGGAAACCAAGGGAAACCACGGGTTTTGGGTTCCCTGTTAGAGACAAGCCCACTTAGGGCAGACTCATTTGGGTGGGCTACGAGGCGAAGCTTGCCGGCGAGGCGCCGAAGCCGCGAGCGCCCGAAGAGGCGGACGGGAGTTGGGTTTTTGCGTCTCGGGAACTTCCAAAGTCGCTTGTCCTTCTACGCCATGGTTCCCTTGGAGCTCTACCTGGGGGTGGTGCAGTACATGGGTCGCAGTCAAAATTTAGCCACCAGGATATGGACCGCAGGTTAAATCGTCCTTTGGGGTTACCCCATTTTTGACCCACAGCCACTTCCCCGGTTTCTAGAGCTTGGGAAATTCATTTGAGTGGAACTTTTTTTGTGAGCAATCTCAGGAAGCGAGCAAATGACCACAACTTTTATCTTAGGGTTTACAAAATATGACGAAATCTGAAGCTCATGCTTTTGTTGGGTGCACAAGCTGTGGTAGAAATGGTTCTGGGTCTATCAGAATGGCACTCTAGCAACTATCCTGAAAGTCGCAGTGTGAAGGACACTACCCCGTCCCCTTCCTCCCCCCCCCCCCCCTTGTCTCAACCCCCCCCCCCCCAAAACGTTCGCTTTCATGGGCCAAGCTTGAGGGGTCCTGGTCAAGTGGGCCCATAAATTTCGCAAAACCTGACTTTGACTCATCACATCCCGACCGAGGTCTAACAAGGTCTGACAGAATTGACGCCACACGGGCTCCCTCTTGAAACCCAGTACAGCCACTTCCCACGCGGGTTCTTTGAGCCCCACTGAAAAAGCAAGGATCACAAAGCAACCCCAAACAAAACACGCGGTCGCCGCGCAAGCAATCCCACGATGGGAGAGCTTCGCGGTCAGCAGCCCCAACCCAACCAGGTCGAGCACGTCAAACTGTTATGGCTCAGGCAGCATTCATTTCCTGCCAAAGCGCTGATTTCGTGCTTTTCCGAGACCCTGGCGGATGTTTGTGCTGTCGAGTCCAGATGAAGTGTTCTTCACTTGCCCAGCCACTTCGGGACATGGGTTCTGTAACCCTCGATAACCTTGCAAAGCGATTGCAAGATGAGGTTATCGAACTACTCGACAAAAAACTCCCGCGGATTGGTGCAATTCCTGATTTGCGCATGTTTTCTCACATCTCCTTCTAGTTGTGTGTTGAATTGGTGACGCCTGCCGCCGTGTTTGGTCTCACGGGACGGGTTGTCTTTGAGGAACCACATGTCCAGTTTCCTGGGGTGAAAGGCCCGTGCCGAGACAAAGTGCGTGTGTCTTTAAGGGCAACTCTTTTGGGAGACCAAGAGGAAAACCATCAATTTACCACCTTCTTGGCTATGCGGAGGGGGGTCCATGACCCAAGTGCCGCGCATTTTTCCCGCCCGCGGCTTCTCGAACGGGGCGAATCCGTCCGGAGCTCGAGCCGGCCAGGTGGCTCTCTTGCATGCCGCCTGCGCCGGGGACGTCCCGGCGCTGGAGCAGGCGCAGGGACCCGAAAGGAACCGCGGTTGCAAGGCCAAAAGAAGCCAAATCTGGCTGCAGAGGTTCCATCTGCCTTTTTGGAAATGTGAGGCTCCTCAAACATCCTAATGTCTTTGTGGTCAAGTTGGAGCTTGGCTCGGGACATGGACGAGCTGCTCAGTTCCCGAAAAACATGGGGGGGGGGGGTGGGGGTGGGGTGGCGGGGGCGCTCAGCATATGTTGATCGTGCTTTGTTTGTATGTATATATATATATATATATGTATGCATATATATATATATATATATGTGATATACAGATACACACATCTTGAGCCCCACACAGAGGCTGATCAACCAGGTCCGCATGAGCACCGGACATCCTAAAGACGGGTTCCTTCGGAAGCCGAAAACCGAAGGAGAGCTCAATGGCGCACTTGTGCCTTTGGGAAGGTGTTCGTCCACGGAACCCAAGTGAGATTTGGTGGGTTCGTTCGCTCTCTGAGGAATTTTCGATTCTGTCCGGATGAAGGATATCCAGACTTTCGGAGGCTTGCATTGGCCCTCTCTTGTTAAGGGGATCTCCAGTTGATTTCCCTTAAAAAAGAAGCCCGACCAAAAGGGGTACCCTCAACACAAGACATACCCATGCCGATTTTCCGAGTAATCCCCACTCCTGGGAATTGCGTCCCTCCCTTGGCTCCATTTTCGCCAGGCTCTGGAGAGGCAGGGGTCGAGCGGCCCGCGGGTCCGGCGTTTGAAGCCACAAGCGCGTTCGTATCGTTTCGGGTTACGCCACATCGGGGCAAACCCGTTTTTTTGTTGGTAATAAAGTGAAAAGTATTCCTCTTTTCCTATCCTTGTGGCATGAGGGGCTAAGGGTAATGCGCTGGTTCGAGGGCCGCCCATTTTGATAGGATCCTCCCTCGTCCTCCCAGGGGCGCGGCGGCGGATTCCGGCAAACCCCTGCTCTACGCCGCCGGCTTCGGGCGGTTGGAGGCTCGAAGCAGAGGGGACGGGTTGGTTTTGTCAGTTTCTTTGGACCTCGGCCGAAAAGGGATGGTTTTTTTTGGGGGACCCTGGGAAACGTGGTGTCGCTTTCTGAACCCAAGAGGGGTATATTTGTCTGACTTTTGGGGGGTTAGGAGAGGGAAACCAAAGGGAAACAAGCCATGGTACTGAGCATGCGATCAGCTACGTCAGGAAAGTGGCTGGACAAATGCTCCACTTGGACTTGTCGGGATAAGTACCAGCCACTTCATGATTGTTCCCTTCCGCTTCACTTTCAAACTACCCCCCCCGAAAGTAGAAGTCACGGCTTTCTTCGGTCATTTGGGGAGTAACATCGGGCCATGTCCGCCTGCATTGGCCCCCGACCCCAAGCGATCGCCGAGCGCTGCCCGGCGCAGGCGCTGCAGCGGCTGCTGGCGGAGAAGGTCCCTCTGGACTTGGCGGATCCGCGGGGGCGCACGGCGTTGCACCGCTGCGCTGCCAGGCGAAGTGGCGATCCGAGCGAACGAGAACCGAAGGGCGCTGAGCGGATCCTTTTTGGGGGGGGGGAGGCTCTTGTTGAGCCCCGCGACTCTGTTTTTGTTGATCCCCCCTTTTGTTTGAACCCCCTTGTTCAATCTGATCCCCCGCTTTGTTGACTTGTTTTTCATGTGCTGGTTTTGCAATGGATTCCAATTCACCCTTTGAGCAGATTCCACACAGAGGATTTGCTTGTCAGGATGGGCGTTCCGGATGGAGAGCAGGCCCTCGGGGATGCGATGATTGGGATGATGGGAAGTTAGGAGGGCCGTGGGGGCAGGTTCTCTTTTGCATTCATCCCAAAGCTCATGTAGCCATCATCATCTCGTTTTGGCTAAGATGGGAGACCTGGGAAGAGGCGATTCAAAGGTGAACCTGGGTTACTAATGGTTGTCGGGCAGGTTGACGAATTTCTCTGTGGATGCATGGCTCCTTCAAAAATTGAAGGTGTCAATCAGAACTCAGAATCAACCATGAGTCAGCAGGAACTGTTCGGGGTTTTGACGGGCTGTGAGGATACGCTAAGTCTGAGCCACGAGGCAACAAGCGCAGTGAGTTTGGAAGGACCGAGCCCATTGATTCGGTCTTTAGGATCTAAGGTTTTTCATGCATGTTTCCCATCAGACCTACCATTTGGGCAATGACGTGAGGACTTGACAGAGGAACTCTTTTTGATTGAGACCCCCGTCACAGCCTCGGATTCCACACTTGCGGGATGGGCGAATCTGTTTTGGGGCCATCCCTCTAAGTAATTGCCCGCGGACGGATTCTATGGAAGCCGCCGGAGTCCCGCTGAACTCGTCCACCTCCCGATGTTCCATGCTAGCCGAGGCAAGTCCTGGAGTCGATCTGAAGCGCAGCTTGAAGCAGTGCCAATTGCGAACCCGCCATTTATGGCGGTTTCGACATGACGAATGTTGAAACCAACTCAGGGGCTTTGGGTGTTCCCTGTTGTTACCAGTTTTGTTCCTGTTGTTCCTTTATGGCTCCTGTTTGCACAGAGCTTGGATCAAGCCAAATGCCGTTCCGGGAAGCCCCTGGCGGATCGACCGAAGATTTCCCACTGCTCATCCATCCTGCTTCCTTGCCGCCAGACGTGTGACTTGGTATATGGCATGACTGCACTAGTTCGTTGTTTTTGTTCGTCCTTATCCAATTTTTGACGAGCAAACCAATCCGCATTTGAGAGCCTTGCCCGTGAGTCGACGTTTCATTGCCCACCCGCGATTGTCGGAGGCGAAGTTGGTGAACAAGCTTCTGAAGGCCAAGGCAGACGTCACCATTGCGGCCTGGCTTCAGTCGGCAGATGTGCGTGTCTCTGAATGCTACCCTAGAGCATGTATGGAGGGGGGGGGTCCGACCAATTCCACACATTTTCTTTTGCGGTTGGCTGATAGAGCATGACTCCCCAGGCGCGTTCGTAGCTTCAGCTGTTGATTCAGAAAGAAATGCAGGGAGAACGCTTGCGAATCCGCCAGATTTGCTGGAGAGCAAGTGTCCTAGCCCTTGGATTCCACCCCATTGAAAGAATGGCTGATGACAAGTCCTTGGGTACACGGTGGTTAAAAAAACCAGTTGCCCCTTTGCACCTCTGAAGAACTCCTCTGAATTCGGTTCGGCCGAATGAAGGTACCCACAAAGACCCCCAACGTGGAGATCCTGGTAAGCCTTCAGGCCAAATTTGGATTTAACTGTTGGGGATGGGGTGTCTCTTTGAAATTCGGCCTAGGGTCCTCAACGCTTGCCGATGGTTTCTGTTTGTGTGAAGGTGAGCTCACCCAGAACATGGGCTCAAATCTCAACAGAAGTATGAATAGGGTGGAACCAAGCTTGTTTCAGTGTTTCTCTATTTTCTCAACCAAAACAGAGATGCCATTGGACTCGTTTGAGTGCTTTCTTGAAACGCAACAAACAACAACCCATGCCATTGGAATCGTATCAGTGATTTCTCAAAAACAAGCAAAAACAGAAACAACACAACATGCCATTGGACTCCGATGAAAAACACATATTCTCACCGTCTTTTTGTCTTCTTTTGTTAGTGCCCTTGGAATCCGAGAATTCAGCGAAAGGCATTGGAGTCCGGGCCACCGACGTGGCGAGAGCGTTCTTTTTCTTTCTTTCTTTTTTTTCTCGAGGTGGACAAGGAGGGTCTGAGCGCTCTGGACCTCGCGATGCTCCACGGCCAGCGCATGGTGGCGGGGGGGGGGTGGTGGCTGGGGGGGGTAAGCCGCGAGATGGGTCAGTCCTTTGGCTTGGGACTTGGTGACAATCAAACCCGTTTTTGTGGTATTTGGAGGGTAGAAAGGGACAATCCCAGCCATAACAAAGGGGGGGTCTGGGGGGGGGGGCCCTGGTACTCAAAGACAGGCGAGCCCAACCTAATTGGAGACGGTTCTTTTACTTGTTGTCGTCGACCAACTTTTTTGGAATGGAAGGCTGAAGTTGCTGTGCAAAGAGGATTTGAGGGTAGAAGGTAATTCAGGTGTGTGGCGTTCTGTGTGTTGCTTTTCAGGGCCCAACTTTTGCTCCGTCTCGGCGTAGGGTAGTAAGGGAGGGTAGTAAGGACAATCCCAGCTATGGGGGGGGGGAGAGTGGGTGGGGGCACCCTGGCATGTGTTGGTGCGTTTTAAAGGAAAGCTAAATTAATGACCACGCACGTCAGTTTTTTGGTGGGGGGTCCCCCTAAAAAGAAGACGAAGCCGAATGGACAGAGTATTTTTTGCCACGAAGCACCGTTGATCAAAGCAAATCTTTACATGAGATGATCGTTGGGGAAAGCTATTCAGAACGATGATACTTCAATCACGTGGAAAAGGTTACCCTTGGTCATTTGGGGGCCAAACGGAAGATTGATCAACCCCCAAATGCGTTTGTCCTTTTTTAGGTTGGACCCTGGGGCCCAGAATGGCCGGTCGTTTTTCCTTTTGGCTTCCCAGCAAGAAATAGGGTACCCTGTACCCTCAAAAAAGGCGAGCCGCATGACCCTTTTGGATGCGGCTGGACCAAAGAACACCATCGCTGAAGCTTGCTGCAGGCCTGAAGCCCAGGAACTTGGTGTCCTTGCCACCCTCTACCAGGCAATTTTAACACCAACCACTCACACCATTTTCCTAGGGCCAGGGGGTCCATGGTAGTGAGGATCTAAACATTTGGATCAATCTGTTGATATAATCTCATATGTTTGCCCACTAAAGTGATGATGGTAGAAACGATAATCCCTCTGCTCACTGAACAGATGGATGGATGATGTTTAGTTATTTTTTGCAGCTCCTCGATTACCTCCAAGACACGAAGACGAAGCACCAAATGCAAACCTTCAACACACAAAAGTGCACAAGTAGATACATGATATGAATTCGTCAATACACACATAGCAAAACAAGCCAATAGCAAAGTGCATGAACACATACACACACACCTGTATACATATGTAACTAGACACGTAGACAAGCAACTTCATGAATTAATCAAATAGAAACTCAACAATCGAATACACAGCATAGGCACATAATTACACAGAGCAAGCAAGGACACAAACAAACAACCCAGCAAGCAAGCAAGCAAGCACGCACGCACGCACGCAAGCAAGCACGCAAAGAAAGAAAGAACAGAAAGGAAACAAGAAAGGCAAAAAATAAAGAAAGAAAGAAAGAAAGAAATAAAGAAAGGAAGAAAGAAAGAAAGAAAGCAAGAAAGAAAGAAAGCAAGAAAGAAAGAAAGAAAGAAATAGAGAGAGAGAGATAATAAGTAAATAAATACATAAATAGATAAAGAAATAAGGAACGAGATAAATAAATAAAGAAAGACTGAAAGAAAGAAAGAAAGAAAGAAAGAAATAAAGAAAGAAAGAAACAAATGAAAAGGAAGACAATAAAGAAAGGACCAATAAGAATAAATAAGTAAAATAAAGAAAGACAAGCAAGAAAGAAACAATACAAATACATAAGTAAAAGAAAGAACTAGAGAAAGAAAGACACAACGACATGAACAAACATAAATAAACAAGGATCGACAGAAAGAACAGAAATAACAAAAAAAGAAAGAAAGAAGCAAAAATAAATACAAAGAACTACATACATAAATACATGAAGGTAAGAAAAGACAAGAAGAGAAAAGAACAGAAAAGATAAGAGAAAGACACGAAAGTAAAAGAAAGGAAGGAAAGGAAAGGAAAGCAAAGGAAAGAAAGCAAGGAAAGGAAATGAAAGCAAAGGCAAGAAAGGAATGAAAGGAAAAAAAGAAAAGAAAGGAAAGGAAGAAAAGAAAGGAAAGAAAGGAAAGAAAGGAAAGAAAGGAAAGAACGGAAAGAAAGGAAAGAAAGGAAGGAAAGGAAGAAAAGAAAGGAAAGAAAGGAAAGAAAGGAAAGAAAGGAAAGACAGGAAAGAAAGGCAAGAAAGGAAAGAAGGGAAAGAAGGGAAAGAAAGGAAAGAAAGGAAAGAAACGAAAGAAAGGAAAGCAAGGAAAGAAAGGAAAGAACGGAAGGAAAGACTGAAATAAGGAGATAAAGGAAACACTAAGAAAAAACAAGACTGAAAGAAAGCCAGAAAGAAGCACAGAACAAAAAGGAAGAAACGAAAGAAAGAAAGAAAGAAAGAAAGAAAGAAAGAAAGAAAGAAGGAAAGAAAGAAAGAAAGAAAGAAAGAAAGACAGAAAGAAAGAAAACATGAAAGACCTAAAGACATTCCAACAAACCAGCAAACAAACCAGCAAACAAGCAAATAAACAAAGAAACACATGCAAGGACAAACGAACAAATTAATGGTAGATAAAACAACACGCAAATGAATACGTCAACAATTAATAAAGAAGTCAGGTTTCCCCTTCAAACCAAGCTGAAAAAGGCATCCAACCAAAAGCAGCACACACACACACACATGCGCACACGCACACGCATACGCATACGCACAAATGTCGCTCGCCCGCCCGCCCGCGCGCGCAGGCAGGCACGCATGGGGGCACGCGCGCAAACAAGCGCACAAACGCGCACACACACAGACACGAAACCCACACGCACACACACATTTTTCGGTCGGCATCACCTCAGGCCTCGCTGTTGCGGGAGGCCGGCGCGCCGGAGAGCGACACAACGCCGCCGTTCTGCTTGTGAGCCGGGCGAGTTGTTCCGGAGCCGTCCGGGCAGAGCCTGCGTCAAGATCCCCTCTTTTCGGACCCGCTTTGACATGACATATGGCTGTGGGTCAGAAATAGGGTAACCCCAAAATGGGTTGCCCTGGTAAGAGGAAACATGGACAGAAATCTGCGGTCCCCTGGTGGTTTAATTTTGACCCACACCCATATATTTGCATATGGAACAAGAGATGCTGTCGTAAGTTTAAAAGGTTCACCAAATATGGACCAGAAGTAAACAACTCCTCACTGATAGTTTTGGGCAACAGTTGGTTACGGCTGGTGTTCAGTGTGTCCATTCAGAAGTCCTCCACGCCATGAATTGGTTTTGCTTGGAGAGTTGACCGCTCGGCTTCCGTTTGTGCACCAGAAAAAGGACCCCTGCTTCCAGCGAAAAACTCCCAACCCACTCTTTGCACTTTAAAGTTGGGTGCGGGGCTGTCTCATTTATTTCAGGTTTGGAAGGCGTTTGACAACTCATCTTTTGGCGGACTTGCATTGACTCTGACTCGGAGGAAATTCACACCTGACGGGAAGTTCCATTGGTCCCCCAAAACCGTCTTCTTCGCCTAGTGAGGACGTCTTGGACCACGTTTGCCCGAGGTTCATCGGCAGCGCTTCTTAGTTGGAACTGCAGGACGCCCGGAAATCTCCGGCCCTCGCCCAGTTCCGAGAAAGCCACCTTCGGACTTTTTTTTCTTAAATCTGCACAGGGCAGAGGCCAAGAACATCTGTTTCCGTGTGACTGCTTGTGTTGTTTGGCAAAGCAACTTGCGTAGCCAAATGCTGGTTGTGACGTAGATGTGATTGTTCACGTCAATTTAAACCCGCGCGCTGTTCCAACTGACCAGTAGGAGTGGCTGGGTGGTTTGGATTGCTTGGACCTGACAGAAATGCAGATATCACAATCTCGTGCAGCCCCTGCCGCTTTCGTTGCTCTTTGTTGCACTATATCCAGTGGTCAAAGCAGAATCCAAACCGCCCACTTCGCCCCCTGCTCTGCCATCGCAAGCCTGTGCGTAGCGCAGGTCGAGGACCGCAATTATCCGACTGCCCTTGGGGCCAACGCGCGCCCTCTGGGAAAGGAACGGCTCGGGGAACTGTGTTTTTTTGTTCTTTTTCTTTCTCTTTTGGGTTGGGAGAGGTGCGCTTCATTTTGATCTTGGGTTCTCATCCCGGGCGTTGCTGGTTTGCCGGGGGGTGCGTATGACAGCAGGGCGATGAGCTAACGCGCCTGCTGGGGGCAGGAGGCCAAAAGGCCAACCCCCACCGTGTATTTGGGGGGGAGTAGCCAGTGCTCTCTGCTGGAGAAAGCGGACTGACTGACAGAGGGGGCCTCTGGAGGGGTTTGCTTCCGATTAATCGGAAAGGATTCAGAAGCCTCTGGTTGATTTTGATCAGGGGTGTCCTGTTTGGTGAGAAACAGCACCCCCGAATGGCTGAGCTCAGCCGCCATTCGGAAGCTTCTGCATTCCTTCCTGGAGCAACCCTGCGTATTTGGTTGAGGTCCACTCTGGTTTTTTGTGGACGGGGCAGGGCGTTCAGATTTTGAACGTTATGGCGACGAAATTTTATCTCGGCCTAGAGTGGCCGAATCCCACGGGGAATCCGTGCGTCATGTTCATCGAGCTCTTATGAGACTGCATGGCGCCGGCCTCGGTATGGGTTTGGCCCATGGTTGGTGTCCTTGTGCCTTTTTCCTTCAACAGGGCTCCTTAAAAGATACATTTTGCCCCTTTGAAGCATGGCTTTTTCCACCAAAACAAAGAGAAACTACCATTTACAAGGCATATAGATGGCTGCTCGTTCCCATCCCTCAGGGCCTACGCGCCGCAGAACCCATCGGTTCGCGGCGTATGACAGCGGGGCAATGCGCTAACGTGCCTGCTGGGGGATGGAGACAATCGGATTTCGCCCCCTACCGTACTTGTTTTTCTTTGCGGGGGGGAAGCCATTCCAGCGTTTCCTGGATGGAAGAGATGTGGAATAACAAATGCGGTTCTCTTGGTTCGACATTCGCATGGCAGGTTACGGGGTTGACAGCAGGAACAGCATTAGATCACGTTGGTTTGCAGGGTAGATTCTGAATGCATGGGATGGGATGTGAGAGTTGCCGCTCTCTTTTGGCCCAGCTATGATGCACATGAGACCTAAGTCCAGATCTCAAGCTATCACCGGACCTCTATTGTGGCCATGAAGATATGAAGATATGAAGATCTTGACACCTTTGTCCGCAACTTGCGCAACTTGCCCCATGTGAAGGTGGCTTTCTCGAGGCGGAGCGTGGCTTTCCGACGCATCGAGCCCGAGAGTCTCCCGAGGCACAGTGTGGAGTCCCTCTAAATCCCTTCGTGCTTGAGTTGGCAGCCCCACAGGTAGAAATGGCACTGCTTTTAGATGGGCTTTCCATGTACGGCCATCCATGTTTGCCAAAAATGCGCAGCCAATACGCACAGCCCGCTGATTCTTAAAGCACTTGCAGCTGAACTCAAAAGGCTTTGCTCCGACTTCAAGTCGAGAGTAGCGACCCGGTAATTCGCTTGCATTGCAACGTGCTTGCGTTCCTGGGCTTCAAACTTTTTGGGAAGACCATGTTAGTGGTAAGTAAGACGTTTGGCTCCTTTTTTGAAGGAATCCTTTCAGGAAGTGAGAACAGGATGGGTTAAAGTCAGCCGATTTGAGAAGTTGGATCCGGATGTCTACACTGCCAACCGAAAAGGCGGTGCGCGCTTTTGAAAAGGTGCGGATTGCTGCTGAAAAAGGGGCGGATTGAACTTGGCGAGTGTCCTTTCAGTCCTCAGGGAAGCCACCTGGGGCTCCGATTTGAAACAAAATGAGACGCCCACATTGTCACATGTCCCCCCGAGTTGAGAAACGCGCGGGTCGCAGGTCCAAGTTGCCAGGGCCCAAGTTGCCCATCCCCAAGGCTTTCCCTGAAGAACCTGAAGCCACGCCAACCCATGAACCCAACCCCCTTCACAAAACAACAGCCACAAGCACGGTCGTCTCCTCCTTGCTCCCCTGCAGATTAACATGCAGCACAGACAATCGATCTTTGTAGGGGAATCTTCAGAGAAAATCCTTGAAGAACTCCTCCTTGAGTTCCCCTTTATTTTCGGGGCCTGGGTTCCTGGGCAACGAATACAATTCCATCAGAGTTTCGGTTGGTGGCAACTCCGATGAACTTCTGGTATGGGTTTGCGCCACCGAATCCTTCGCTCGCTTGCCTGAACCGGTTCGCTGAGGTCTGGTGTGGCGAGCCACTGAGGTCAGTGGCCGCCATTTGGAGCTTCAGCGTTGGAGTGGCCAGGCTTGTCCAAGAGGATTCGTCAACCCTGGTAATCTTCGCGGGAGTTCGCGAACTCCAAATGGATTCGTGTTTCTTTTTCAGTTTTTTTTTTGTTGGGGGGGTCACTGAATTCCAAGTGGATGAGCCTTGTTCTTTTTGCTTTGTTTTCTCTTTTTTTTGGCGGGGGGACTTTTAGAGGGCATTTCGAAGAGAATCAGCGTTATGAAACACCCAGACGGTCCAAACGGATTGTCCCTGTCCAAAGCCTTCCGGCCAGCATCTACGATTGCGTGACGGAAGAGGATGTTTCAGAGAATGGCGCGGTTTTGGCGCCAGCGGTTCCTTCATGTCTTGTTTGACTTCCAAAAGCGGCGGGTAAATTGATAAACCCCTCTCTAAATTTACGGGGGAGAGTAGCAAGTGACGCCCCCAAGAGAAAGTTCCTTCGCTGGTAGAAGCAAAGCCCCCTCGAGAGGCCGCGGCGCTCGGGCCCCGGCCACGACCTTTCACCAAGCCTCAAAACGAAATACTCCCAACAGATCGCAACTGGAGGGCTCCAGCTTGGGGCTGGGTGCTCTCCATGCCTCTCTGTTGGGTCCCAGGCACCTGGGTCCCAGACCCTTTCGACCCTTGCACTCTTTGCTCGGGACAGGGACCCGTTGCCAGCTTCGCCCACCTTTATCCAGTTCTATCAGGATACCTGGAAGATCAATCTCCTCTTGAGACACAAAGCAAATCTGTCAGGTGGAGGGGGGGGGGGGTAAAGGGAGGGTGTTGCAAAGGAAACACTAAGTGTCCACAGTAGTGGGACCCGCCACGTTTTCCTGGGGTCCGCGCGAGGATTGGCTTGGTTCCGGTGGCGGCGGGGACGTGAGGCGCGCGCGAGCGAGCCCGCCTGAGACGACCTGCCGGTGTTCAGAAGCCATCCCTTGCTCATCCCTTTTTGGGGGTCCCATGCGATTTTTTTGAAAAGCAACGAGAGAACCAAATCGGCTCCCCCCCGCTATTTGTCCGACTTCGATCAGAGCCCTGAGAAGGTCCTTTCGAACTTTGAAGGGTGGCCTTGGTGTTTATCTTCACTGCTGGCAAGTTGTTTTCTTTTTTTGTTTTCTTGGTTCTGCTCGTTTTTAGGGGCTGCAAGAAACAAGTTTGCTAGGGGTGCAAAGTTCTTGTCCTGGTCCTTGATACAGCCGCTTGCTGTATGTGGCCAATCCGCTACCGCCAAACAGGACACCGCGCTCGACCGACCGAGTGACGAAGGTGCCGCTGCAAAGAGTGAATTCTCTTTGCCTACATCCACTTTGGCATGGGTCAAGGTTTCGCCAGCAGGGGATCGCAGGTGTTCGTCCGTGCTTGTTACCAGGGCAGCCATTTTGGGGTTACCCTATTTTGACAACCACAGCCACTTCGGCATCGCAGAAAGGCTTCTTCACGATCATGAACCCAAGAAACCAAGCAAAAGGCAACCTCTAAGATATTCTTTCTAAGACCTTGTTTCTTGTAGCAGAAGGTGACCCTGTAGCAAACCCATGAGCCCTTGTTTCTTAAGACCAGCCCGGGGCAAACCCCACGAAACCGGGCGAGGCAGCGACGGAGAACCAGTGCCCAACTGCTCCTCCGCTGGGGCACTCAATCGGGGGATGGGGGCGGTTTACGCCGGGGTTCCCGAAGACTCCGGTTGTAGAAGCTCCGAATCTGGGAAATGGCGCCCCCTTTTGGGTGCCTTCCGCTAATTTGTGGAGTGTGTGCTGTCTGTTTTTTTTTTTGGGGGGGGGGTTGCCTTTGAACCAAACATTTTGGAGGACAGTTTGTTGATGTCATGTTCGCACTGGACCTGTTTCCGGCTGGTTTGCATTTTGTAGAGCCCCAAACAAGAAAGCCTCAAATGAACACGCAGCCCTGTTTTTTTCTGGAATGGGGGCTGTGCAGCATTTTTGAAAATGATGGCTTTAGGCTGCCACTTTCGGTACGTGGCTTCTAGTTGAGTCTAGACATGGCTAACGGCAAGGCTTGCCTGTTTTCCACAGGGTGTTCAATCGCATCATTGCGCATTGCTTGGACCGAAACTTTACCCACTTCGCCATAGAATTCTAGCTGGGGGGGTGTTCTGCTTGGATGACTCATCTGCAGAGGGGCCCGGTGGTCTTCTTGCAGTTCCTTGAGGCCAACCCATGTCGGTTTGAATGACCGTGAGGGGTCAATTCCTTGCAGTGCGTACCCTGTATTTGGGTGAAAGGACGGCAGCATCCTTGGGACAGGAAGTGTCAGAATGTGATCCCCGCGTACCGAAGCCGACCGGGTCACTTTTGAGTCTCGTCCTTGGGCGTTTGCTTGGCCCGGACCACTCCGTATTGAGTGTGATTATGTTCTTGGGGCCCGGTCCTCCATTTGAGGCGGCAACTCCGCTCAGTTTGAGTCCGACAATGCACTCAACGTGAAGCTCACTTGGTGGATCAACATGGACCTGGGGCCTGATGTCAAAGAAATCATGGGCTGTTTTGAGGACATGGCCCTCTATCCCGCGAAGGGTGCTGTGTCATCGCCTTTTGCTGGCAATTGTCGAATTCTGCAAAGCCCAGAGCGCAACAAGAATGCTGAGACGATGTTCCAAAAACAAGAGAACTCTCAGAATGCATTTCTGGCAGTTGCCAGCGCGTCTCTTTTTTCTTGCCGCCTAGCTTTTTGGCATGGATCACATGAGCGGAGGAAGGGCCAAGCGATGAGCCAGGAGGTTTCCAAGCAGCTTGGCTTGGACATACTGTGGTTGCGAAATCCAGAAAACCCCTCCCAGGAAACCTCCCGAAACTGGCCCTTGACCTGTTGGACCGGTCCTGGGACCGTGCCGTCAAATCGCTGGAGCCGACACGGGCGGATCTTGGGCGGCATTAACGGAAAAGTCAGAAACATGAAACCTCGTCCGTTAATTTCTGTCCTCCCGAAACTGGGCCTCATGCTCCGTTAATCGCGGTTTGGGACGGCGCGCGCCCCATTCACATCAAGTTGCATCCGACCAGTCTGGAGCTGGCTGGTCCTAGGACTGGTCCTGGGACTGATTGACCAGTCCTAGGACCGGTCCTGGACGAACAGCCCATCCAAAGCGTCAGGGTCCAGGACCGGTCCCAGGACCACCCTGAGGTTCCCCAGGTAATCCCTTCATTCTAGTTGCATCCCACGCTGGTCCCCTCTGCAGGGGGCTAGGACGGGAGGCAGAAAGGCGGCGGATTTACAGGGGATTCGAATCAGAAGCCAGGGTTTCCGAACAATGGTGTTGGTGGTTGCAGTGTTACGTGGTGGACCATGGGCCCAATTTTGTTGCAGAGACCTCAGGAGAGGAATTGCCATGGCACACATGCTGAAATGACTCCCAAACAGTTGGCCCCCAAAGATGTGTTTCGGGATGTCTCGTTGGTACCCGGTAAAGCAGGAACTCAAATCCCTGAAATGATTTCCCCCTTCTCAATTTCCGCCTCAAATGGCGCCTGGGAAACATGTCAAATCTGCTCTCTCAATTAAATTTGGGAGGTTGAAACCGCCGGCGGAAGCTGCCTTGGGTGGTTCCCTCACGCCCATGCGGGTGCGGCCTAGGGCCCATGGTGCAGAGCGGACCCTGGGACCAGGCGAAACCGTTTCGCGGAGTGGACTAGTTGTTTGGTTTAAGCAAAAAAATCGTTGAGCCCACAAACAGGCAACCAAGGGGAACAGAGGATCTTGGGTTTCTATTTGCTTGAAGTTGTCCAGCTGAGCTTGGTTTGGGTAGGGTTCGTCCCCTTGGGTGATCGTCAAGCAAAGGGCTCGCTTGATGGAAAGCCCGGGGGGACATTCAGGCGGCGCCACACCACTTTTCCTTTGCAGGCGTCTTCTAAAGTGTTGACGTTTTCCTGAACAAAGTATGGTCGTTTCGCATTCCCGAAAATCGAAAATGGTCGTTTCTCCCTTGCTACTCATTGACTCATAGCCAAAAAACGCGGATCCATTTCGAGAAACTCCTTTGCGCTCCGCTCCAGTCTCCGCTCCAGGCGCTGCGGCGCCGGGTGCTGGCGCCTGCCCTGGTGCAGCTGTTAGCGCTGCAAGGAGTCGATGTCTTCAGTCGAACATTCCCCGTTTTGAAGGTAGTTGAGCCAGTTTCTCCGTCGTGGAAAATGAAATTCTCGCGATGGTTTGTCAGTGCGCCTTTTTACAACCCAACCCCCTGGTGGGAAGCAAGGGATTTGATCCAATCGAATTGATACCATATTGGTATCACAAGGGTTACTTTCCACCAGTGGGAAGCAATGGTAAAGAACGTCTTTGGGAGGGGGGGGTGCCAAAGTGTTTTTTCCCCTCAAAGTGTCTAATGATTGAGAGAGAACCACGGTGTTTCTGGCCTGTGGTGTTTACAAATTGGGGGGGGGAGCAGGGTTTGCGGGAATGATCCCTATAAACCGTCCCATCCGTTCAGATTTCCATTCAGGGAATCCGTAGGTTCATTCCCAAAACCCCGCGTCATTCCCAACTGAGCGTTCGCAAGTGAGGTCACTGTCAACTGATTAACTTGCCTTTTGCAGGGTTGCACGCACCGGTTGAAAGCAAATTGAGTATTATTTTTTGGGTTTCCCAGTGCCAATTCTCATGGGGGGTGCTCAAGGTGAACCCCTTGATGGTTTTACAGTTGGGCCAAAAAGAGATTAGCCATCTTCGGGGTTCTGCATCTTGAGAACCCCCTATCTGTCTTTTTTTCTTTTTTCTAGGAATCGTAAACTTCCGCAAAATGGCAGCTGTCAGTTTTCTGTGTCCTTTCGACACCAAAAGACAGTCCAAATAGGTCTCCCAGTAGTGCCCTTCTCTCCCCTTTTTCGGGGGAGGGTTCCCCTACTAAAATAGACAAACATGAAAAACATCGGGTACCAGCTTATTCTAACCTCTCAAATCTGGAGGACCTAGCGCCAACCTGCAAAACAAAAAGGCACCGGCCCAGAGGTTTCCCCTCTGCTTGCTTCGCCTTCGATTTCCCAGGAACCGCCGCTGATGTCCCCCGCCTCCGCGAGCGCTCCGGGCGCCTGCGCAGCTGCGAGCTGGAAGCGAGGGCGCTTGAGACCTGGAGATGGGGTCGTTTTGACCCCACCCGACATGGGCTGAAGTCTCTCGCTTCTTTGGGTTGCATGGGCTGAATTCTCCATTTTTATGGGCAGTTTGTAGGGAGGTGCCTGAAAATAAGGCAATGCCGGCTTCGTCTGGACCGGTACTTTTTTTGTGCGGTTCCCCTTGTACTCGAGAAATGAGCTATCGGGTGTCATCCGAAAGTTAACGTGAGCCCTCGACCTCCAAACCACCACTCCAAACCACCAAGAGGGAAGCTGATGGAAAACGTGGGTGTTTTTATTTGGAGGGCATTTGTTTCAGGGGAAGTGAAGAGATTTCATCCATGGGGGTTACCTTCTTATACCAGTCTTCAGGATTGCTGTTCACCTCGAACGTTGGTATGGGGTCCACTTTTGTTGGTTGTGAGCGATTTTTTGTCGAGAATACCATCTCCCCCCCCCCCCCCCGTAACCTTCCTCCAAGCTTCGGTTGGGTGCTCCGAATTTTTTGATGTCCACAGGGTCCCCTATCCAACAAATCACGCCCATATGGAGCAGCCGGTATATTTGGATAGGTGGTTTGACCCGACTCATTGTGCCAAATGGGGAAGGTACCCTGAAACGGGTAAACAATTGGCAAGTTGCTGTGGATGGGGACAGCTGGTCTTGCATTAAGCAACTTGTGTTTTGCTTTGTCGAGCGTTGCCCTGAAAGCGGTGAAAAGAAACCATCTGGAGGAGTCCATTTTCTGAGGGGACTTTTTTTTTTTTTTTTTGCGTGGTTTTTAATGGAAGCCAAAGGCAAACCGGTTGGAGACAAACCAATTTTGCAGACTCATTTCGGTTTGGGAAAGGAGCAAGTTCACACACCCCGACAATTTGCGGGCAGAATCCGGGTGCCAAATCTTTCCCGGCGAGGGCACTTCAGACTTGGGCGCCAGTGCCCGGGAGCTGTGGCCTCCTTTGTCGCTCTGGGATAGGCCGGGGGAGAAGGTTTCGGGTTGTGAAGCGTTGACCTCTGAAATAGCTTCTTGAGATTCCGAGGGGACCGTTTCGAAGGGAGCCACAATCAAACCCGGGTAGATGAAGGTTAGTAAGGGACAATCCTCTTGCCATGAATAACTGCAGATATCCGCCTTCTTATTTCTTGAAGCATGGTTAATGGGTAGACCATTTCAATACCGGGTTTTGATTGTGACTCCCATGGAGATAATTGGGCTTTCAACCGCTTCGATGTTTTTTGGGGTGGGGGGACCGGAAATTGACATCGAAATGATCATGGCCCTGTGTGCTTTGAAAAGACCGGCGCCCTGCTTTGGGCTGAGGGAAGCGAAAGGGAACAGAGACCCATTGGCTCGTGAGCAATGGTCAAAAGACCAGATCCTTCACTTGTGAACAGGGATGGTCTATAATGATTCCTGATACCCATGATGATGATTCCTGTTAAGGCTGTGTGAGTTTTGAGGGCTATGCAATTCTGGTTTGCCTCCCGCTGCACCGCGAAGCAGCCCCCCCTTGAAGGATGACGTTCCGCCCCGTCTTTGGATCAACCCTGTTTGGGCGGTCATTTCCTTTAAGCCTACCACTTGGTAGTGGGGAGCCCTAATGATAGACATTAGATAAAAGTTCAGCCGCATTCACCCAAACACACTTTTCCCGGCTGGAAGCATGGAAGTATGGCGTTATCTCAAGTTTAGGTACAAATCCCTTTCACAAGTGATATTCAATATTCTTTAGTTGGCAAAGTAACGGCACAGTATTTGTTTTGTTTCCCCTGACTCGCGCCAGTAACTTTCGAGCGGCAGCTTCGCACGCAGCAATTGAGGGTGGGCCAAACAAAGTCCCGGGCTCAATGAGCCCTATCAGTATCAGAGCTCATCAATTTCAGAGGCCTCGGTTGGTGGGGGGGGGGGCTTGTGGTTTGTCCCCGACCCCCTGCTGCTGGACTGGAGGGCATTGCACCTCTCAGTCCTCAAGTTCCCCCAGCCCTCGGTCCATTTTTGGTTGTCACAGGATTTCCACCATGCGGCCGTGAACTTCCACCCTCCTCGTCCTCCTCCTCCTCCTCCTTCTTCTGCTCTTTTCCATGGCTTGCTGGCGTTCAGTAGGCCGAATCGGGATTCATTGAAACAAAACCTCGGGGTTGGTTTCTCTTGGGGTCATTTCCTCATTCCCTGCCTCTCAGCAAGATTGGGATAGAGCTAAGGGTAGTGGAAGTCCTAAGGAGCCGAACGGTCAGCGCCTTTTTCGCGCCCCAGGCAGCGCAAATTGCCGGAAGCCGTCGGCGGAAAACGCGGGTGGATTGGGGGGGTCTCAACTTCGAGTCACGGCCCTTGGAAGGTGGGGTTGCGACTCACGAGTCGAATATGTGCATATATGATATATATATATATAGATGTATATATTTTCACACATGGATATTTACATGGATATTTACATTGGATATGTTTGGCCCTGCCAATATTTTTGGGAGGCTCTCCGCACTTTGCCTCCGAAAGGTGATCGGATTGAAGCCGAGAGTTGCGCATGGAGGGTTTCGGGGCCTCATTCAGCGCTTCCCCGCGCAAGTTCTCCGGCCTTGGTGGTTGCGGTCGCCCTCTTTAGACTGAATTGGACACTATTTCCAGTTGATTCTTCTTGGGCCTGGGCTACGAAGCCCAGGTTTGGCTGCCAAAGCCTGCCTTACATGTTGGGAACTCTCGGAGATTTTCTCCAACCTGAAACGATCTGGAAGGGAGCCTTGCAAGGATCTTATCCTCCTGGGTCGTAGGGAGATCATATTTTGTGCACCTAGCGACAAAGCGGTCGCAGGACAAACTAAGGAATCTATGCGTTTCAAAGCAGAAGCGCCTCGAATTCGAGGATTTCCGATTGACTTTTGATCGGCCTGGTGGCTGACACCAACTGGCTGGATGAACATGGAATGCTGTCTGGGTGGATGTGTAGGGGGGGTGGGGGTTGGATGTAGTCTAAGAGAAAAAGACTGGCTAGGGCTCGTAACTTCAAGGTGCTACTAAGCTCCGAAAGATGATGAAATGACAAGGGTAAACTATTTGATAGGGGCCTAATTTTCAACAAACGGTAGTTTGGGGGGTCCTATTTGGGTTCTGGAGAATGGAATTCTTGGGTTTCCGGTATTTGAGGGATTGTTTGGAGAATCTATGGTGATTGCTCACGCTGCTGAAGCCATGGCTTTGTCCCCGAACCCACGCGCAACTTGACGCATGGGATTTGTGAGCGCAAGTGCAATCTGCTTTAGGGGCCTAAGTTTCTACCTTATGAAGATCGAATCTTTGGAACCCTAGCTAGTCAGGGGAAGAAATATGTGCCAGTTGCTTTGTCCATTTTGGCTCCAGTCGCCAAAAAAATCGGATCGCGCGTGCCGGCCGGCAGCTGCGCCTTTTGGCCATGCCCTTGGCAAGACAAGTGCTGGAGTGCCCTGGCTGGGAAGCTGGAAGCAGGGTGTCTTTCTACCTTTTTTTGGCGGGCTCACCACAAGTAGCACAAGCTCACCCTCAAAGGTCCTTTTCAGCTTGGGAATCAGAGTCCTTGCCTTTTCTCCGCTGGGGGCAGGAGCTGGAAGTTCTCGTAACGGTCTTTGAAAAGGGAGCCATGCGACTTGAGACTTTTTGGGAAGAGACCAAAAGTCCTTCCAGGTGCAAAGGTTCATCTTTCGGCGGCCTTGGGTCTTTTTGCCCGAGGTCGGGCCTCGACGTGCTGAAGCCCCAAGCCGGCGCCAAAGCGACGGCGACCGTCGCGACGGAGGAGGTCCTGCGAGCGAGCCTCGCGCAGCTCGCAGAGGTTGGCCGGGCCAAAGGCGAGTTTTTGGTCCACCACCAAGCCTCAAGGGAAACGGATGCAAACATGCATGAGAAATTGCAAGCAACAACCAGGGTTGCTTGAGCAGTCCCTAAATGTGGTTTCTAACTTTTTCCAGCCATTGCTCCGGGGCTTTTGGAGCAACCCTGGGCTTGAACCATATGGTTTTGGGAATTTTCAGGCACGCCGATTCGAAAGAAACATGAAAGCAGTTGGCCTCGGAACCCCGGAAGTAGGAAAGCCAAGTTGAACTTCAACTTGGATTCTTCCACAAGGAAGCCCTGGAGGTGTTTGTTGGTTGTGATCTGTTCAGTTCTCTGAGAAACCTATTCGGAGAGCCAAAAAGAAGGATGGCCTGCCGGTATTTTAGTCAGGGACCTCCATTTCAGCACCAGACCCCGAAACACCAAACCCCTTTAAGGGGGCAATTGCGGGGTGAACAAGTCTTGACTCTGGCGCATCGGATTGCTTTGGGATCATGTCTGCGGAAATCTCAGGTGCCCCCGTCACGCTGCTTGGTCCAGCTTCCTGGCAACACCCCAGCCGAGGCGATCGGATGGGGTGCCGTGTCTGCGATTCCAGGGCCTGCTGCTTTGATTGAAGGTCCATGAAAACAATTTCTCCAAGTCGTAGATACTCAGGGAGGGAGATGCCTGAAAGACTGGGCATCGAATTTCTCAAATGAGGTCACTCAACCCTCACACGTTTGTGGAGAATGGTCCCGGCTCAAGCAACTGCGTTCTTGCCCTTGTGTTCTTTTTTGGTGTCTTCCCTGGTCAGGGAGTTTTGAATGGTCCCATGTCAAACCCCCAAGAACTGTCGAACATCATCCCAGAAGATTGGATGCGAGTCGGTGGGCCCTCTTGAAACCGAGAATTTTACTTGGGCCGTCCATGGGATTCTTGGGATCTGCGGGCCGTTCTGTGGAATGCGTTGCAGGTTTTGCCTTCCCTCGTTTAGGACTACGAAGAGAATCCCCATGATAAAATGGTTGGAAAAGCCTCGGATCACTTGATCGTGAAGCTTGCGGCCCAAGCTGGAAAGGTATTTTTTGTAGTTGCAAGCCGAGTTTCAGAGACTATGCGATTCCTTGGCTAAGGACATCTAAAAAAGCCTGGAATGTACCCGGATGGTTGGAGGGTTTTGTTGATGACGGGCCGTGGATAATCTTGGTGGTAAGCATTGGCCATTGTATCGTTTCCTCGTGTCCCCTTTCGTGGTTCGTCGAAACTCTTGCTCAAAAGTTACGGGGGACCCCGCAATGGATACGGGTGCGTCTTTTTGTTTGGAGCCCCCCCCCTGCCCGAAATGGTGGGTGTTCCTTGGATTTCCTTTAAGCCCCATCAAACCTGGAGCACCCAAGACGTGCCCCCAAAGCCTTCCGGATGCGAATCGACGCGGTCAGGGTGAAGAGCTCCTTCTGAGGCGGAGCGGCTCCTTCCAATGACACCTAAGGAAGATGGCCAGTGGCCGAGTTGGATCTGTGTCTGTTTTTGAGTTACACCCCCCCCAATTTGTTGGTGGTACAGGGAAAAGGAAGCCAACATGCCATTTTGGGGCTGAAAGACACGGACGCCCATTCGGGGGTGCAGATTTGGCAGCTGGTTTCATCGTTTTACCCTCCCTCCCAGGTTGTCACAATAAAGTGGACTTCCAAGAGGAAAAGGATCTTCCAGGAAGCCTCCAGGTAGTGGGAGGAAGGGTAGAGCAATCTGAGTTGTTGAAAACCAATGGTACCATTTCCTGAAAATAGGGGATTTTGACCCACAGCCAATTGAGTTGTTTGGCAGTGGTTGATTTTACCCAAACACAGGCATTTGACGGCCAGTAGCTTGGGGCGGCCCGCCAAAGGAGCCAGCCGCTGAAAGCAGCGATTCGGGCGGGGAGTTCTGAGCAACGGGCGGGAATGGAGAAGAACATGGGAAAGCAAACGATGACTCTGTCCCGAGCTTACAGGATCTCATTTTTTTTGTGATTAGCCATATATTTCAGGTGACCACCGGCATGTTGCGATAGCAACTATCCGGTGCCACTTGGGCTCAAGATTGTGGATCCGTCGCGCCTCGGATCAGCGTCGCCGGGTCCCCGCGTCGATCACCTTCGTGTCGGTGGAGAAAGAGACATCGGCCCGGGGCAGATTGGTGGGGATCGCCCGTGCGGTTCATCGTCGGTCAAGGTTGCGGTATTTACTTTCTTGTTTTGTGTTTTCCCTTTTGGTTGTTGTTCTCTGGTGTGTGGGAAACCCTGATCTTTGGGACCGGGGATTGGTTTGCTTTGGGGGAACCTTTCTTTTGTGGCTTGTTTACCCCAACTTACCCATTGCCTGGGCACAGGCTCGTGCCCGAATCACAGGTTATCAGCCGTATGATCGGAACGCGCCCTAATCGGGACCACCACGCCCGCACCGCCACTGACCCAGCGCAGTCCGCGAGTTGCCGATTCCCCCCGTGGTAGGCGTCCCCGGCGGGAATTCAACCTCAGACCCGGCGCCACAAAGATGGTCAAGGACAACGCCTCTCCCATTACCACAGGTTTTCCTACGCGCTTGAGACCATCAACTACAAGCTCAATGACGTCAACCCCACGCTCTCATAGGAGTGTCGTGGATGAGGAGGCTATCCTAGGTGGTCTCCGATCACCTGAGCACTTGCCGGACTATAACTTCGAGGAATTTGAGGCAGGTTCAGCAGGTCAGGATCGCAGGAGTGATGATCCCGATAGGGACACACCCAGAAGCCGTGGCAGGTACACTGACGATGGAGACGATCGCATTTTCCGTCAGGCCACCGATGATGAGCAAGGACAAAGAGCTCGCCCCGATAGGGGCGGCTCCGAACCAGGTTTCAGGCATGCACATTTGGACTTCATCAGCATGGCGATGAACATGGCCCGCCCTCATTCGGACGACCCGGAGGCCATGCCCACCCGATCCCCAAGGTCTCTTGTTCCAGGTGAATCGCAGGCCTCGGATGAGCTCGGGGACAGGCCGCGAGGACCGGGAACCATGGTTTCGGCTCCGAGAGATATCTCGGGTCGATCCACTGGTTCTCAAAATCCAGTTCAGTTTGATGAGCACGTGGAGAGGACGTTTACAGGCATCGGATACGATGCTCTGTTAACATCAACCGCAGGCTGGGGCAGTAGCGTGAAGCAGGAGTCTGATGCCGATAGGCCTAGTTCTGTTTCGACCAAGTTTGAGTTCAATGATGATGAAGATTATGCCGCATTTGCGGATCGCCGTGATGAGGAAGAGAGTTTGGCACGACGAAGTGCAAGGAGCCGTGCTGCTGCTAGGCGCAGGAGTCTCTCTCGTGGAGCTGCAAGGGACCTTCGTGTTGACAGGGACACCCGGAGCGAGAGAGAAAGGGCTAGAGACAGCCGGGACGTTCTTAGGGGTTTGGAGGCCATCCATGACCGGAGAGGAATTTGACCCTGCCCCGAATGTTCCCCCTTTTCCCAACATCACCTTCGGAGGACCGCTGCATCAGAGGGTTGAGAATGTGAACCGGGATACTGGTTCATCCAGGATCACCGAACGGGCGGCCAATGTGGTTGAAGCAGGTGCAAGAGACGGCAGGCTTGCTGGTGCACTTGAAATCGAGGATCATCCGTCGATCGCTAGCCCGTTAGGGCGAGATCTCAGCGACCTCGAGCCACTAAGGTCTAGTAATGAGTTCACTCCCCAGTGGGGATCAGCCAGCAGGGAACGCAGTGCTTCTGCGAAGAGGCCTTCACCCTTAGCCGGAGGGACTGATAGGTCGAAGGCGAGGAGGGCCAGTCCTGAACCGTTAGGTTCAACGCCGCAGGATGAGGACATGTTTGATCCTGCTGACATTCATATTCATTCAACTCCTGAATCTCGTGGTTCGAATGTTAATCCCAGACCCAGCGATAGCCGGGAAGGGGCCTTAGTCCGAACACGCTGCTCAGGATCACTGATGATCCCGTTCCCGACCCCAGAGGGCGTGCTAGAGTTGAAAGAGTTCCTGAGAGGATCGAGATATCGACCCCTCCGGCTCTTAGATCTCATTCCTCTGGGGAGTCCGGTGATGCCAGGAGTAAGGAGGTCTTCGATTTGCACATTCAGGAGATGCTTGAGAGAGGTGAGGCCTCTAGCTCCGTTGTGAACACTCTCAACGCTTTCGCTAACCAGATCAGGTCGTTGAATGGTCAGGTGAGTTCCATGCGTCGGGAATGGCATGATGAGAATCAGCAGATGAAGGATAAGGTTGACCGCTTGGCTACCGAGATTTCGACCCAGGCGGATGCTGATCGGATGCGAATGATAGTTCAACGGTTTGCCGGTGAAATCATTCCTGATAGCAGAGCAATCGTTAGATATGCTGTTGATGAGCAGAGCGAGATCATGGATCAGAGGATCAACTCGCTTTCCAACGAAGTCCGGGAATCTGTGAGGGAGATAGAGGGTGGCACAAGTCAGCTTCATCAGGTCATCCAGGATAAGCATCATGCTATGTTCAGAAGTCATGCTGCCTTTGAGGATCAGACCAACGCTGAGATTGAGAAGTTCGAGAAGCGACTCTCTTCGGCAGAGAAGGCCGTTAGGCTGAACACATCTTCTGGTGCTCCGACTGCATCGGGGCCCGATAGGGCCGCAAGCAGCGGGGCTGATGTGAATGTCAGGGAGTTAACCGCTAGAGTCGGCATACTCCAAAGTGAGCATGATCGGCATGCGAAGTGGGCTTCGCAGTCCATTGGCGATCTCCAGGACGAATTCAGGACTCTCGCTGATCGTGCGCCTCTCCCTGTTCTCACGCCCGAGTCACGGGGCGACAGGGAATTCATCGTTGCCGATAGGCCTAGGGACCCTGATGACCCTCCGGATTGGCGCGCAGCAGTTGAGGAGAATAGCAGGAGGGTTCAGGATCTCACTCGCCGGGTCTATCGCCAAGCTCGGGACTACGGTACCATCTTCGAGGACGTTGGGGCAGTGAACGCTCGGATTACCGCGTTCAACGAGAATACTCAAAGGCTCCAGCAGGCTGTACAAGCTATAAGGACTCAGCTTGACAATCTTCCTTCGAGTGCGGAGCAGGTTCCATCGTTAGGCGGGAGCTTTACTATCGTAACATGCTTGACGCGACAATGCGTACTGTCAACACTGTCGAAGGACATATCCGCGTCATGAATGAGACGAATAACCGAATTATCGGGCAACTTGCCGAGATTGAAGGACATGTTGATGACGCGGCTGACATGATTCAGGTTGCTCAGCAAAATCCTCGGGGACCTCAAAAAAGACCAAACGTCGGGTACAATGCTTTCGCTCGCTGGGCAAGGGCACAGGATTAGGTCTCCGACGCCTAACCCTGGGGATCGTAATACTCAAGATCCAGTCCCGCCTGCTCGACCAGGTGGAGGCATTAGCATAGCCGATCACGTCTTTGGGGACAGTAGGAGAGGCGATGTCGGTGGCCAGAACCAGGTTAACAGGGGTTCGAGATTGCCGAGCGTGCTGAGGCTGACTTCTATGTGAACAGACGTTCTATCTCTCCCATTAGGGAGAGAGAGGATAGCCGAAGTAGAAGAGCTCTGCAGATGCCGGATAGGTCTTACTCTCCGCCGAGACGAGTGAGGGACAATCCACGGTCTCGTGCTAGGGCAGATAGTTCGATATCAGTTTCCCCAAACGGGGATGAAGTTAGGAACAGGAGTCCAAGGGCTGCCGATAGGGAGCCTGAGGTCAGGAATCGGGAGTCGAGGAACGAGAGGCCAACCCGCGATGGCGGTAGTGCCCCTAGAAACCCTAACCGTCGACAAGGGGATACCCAGGGAAACAGGGCCCGAGGTGACATTCCGAGTCCTGGTGATGGCAGGAGGAATCCAGCTACTAGCAGTGCGCCGGGTGGCAATGGGCCTGATCTATCAAGCGTTTGCGCCCAGGACAACCCGAACGATCGCAGGCACCCGGATGCCAGTTTCACCTGTGTTACTTGCAGACGTAAATTCTGCCTGTTGTGTCAGGGTGATGATGGAGACTGTTGGAATTGCACAATGTTGAAGACAAAGTGCTGGGTTTGTCGCAGAAATGCTCAGGAGATATCCATGTACACCTGCACGGACTGTGAAAAGATCATCTGCAATGAGCATACGTTTATTGGGCATGATTGTCTCGAGCGACGTTCGATGTCATGCGAGCCATGATCGCGCTGGCCGTGGAGCGCCGCCTCCCCCTCCTGGGGGAGGAGGCGGCCCTGGGAAACCATCAGGTCATGATGACAATCTCATCTACGGGATCAAGAGGAAGATCGATGATGGGGTGCTACTAGCCGTGTTCATTGAGAACGTTCGTCATTTACGCTGTATGCGGCCTGACATCGAGAGGTGGGATCGCGATGAGACCGTTAGGTCTTTTCCGTGGCTCTATAAAGCTTGTCAGGACTGTGTCGAACGATGGCAGAAGCGCCAGAACACGCTACAGATGTATCAGACCTTCCATGAGCAGAGATCCCGATCGGGATCTCACTCTCGTGAGAGGGATCGACACCCCGGAGCTCCTGGCATAGTTCGGAGATACGACCCGCTCGCCAGGAAGAGCGACCCTAGTCCTTCAAGGTCCGTTAGGTCCGGAAAGGATGGAAAGCCGAGGTCATCTTTGCCCGGGAGGAGAGACAGAGCATCTCCTGGGAGAGGCAGCCAGAGGGACAAGCGTACCCCGTCTCCCAAATCGCCGAGGAGGCTCGCCTGCCGGGCCTGCTGATCGGTCCTGTTGGGAGTATGCGAAGACGGGGAAATGTCAGCATGGTCGAGACTGCAGGTTCGAGCGCGACAAGAGCCCAAGGAACCCTGCTGCGTCCTCTACTCCGAGGACTGGCGATAGGCCCATTAGGGACAAGCCTACGTACTTCGGGTACTGCTACGACTGGATGTATGGCAAATGCACTGCTCAGCAATGCAAATACTTGCATCAGAAGCCACCTCCGGGTACGAAGCCTATCACGCCTCGTACCACTGCCGGCCCTGTCGTTGAGGATGAAGAGGAGGAGGCCCCTAGGTCACCTACGCCCAGTCCTCCCGATAGGGAGGCGAGGCGTCTTGACAGCCCAAGGATTGACGGATTTTTAGGTGGGGCGGGCCGCTACCCTGAGGCCAACCGTGTTGTTGTGGCGTGTCCCGTTACGTGGGCTGTTGCCCCAGCTACCGGTGGGTCTGCACCGGGTTGTCTCCCACCTTGCGTTAGCAGTTGGGAGAAAAGTGAGCGTAACAGGTGGAGGTCCCAAGTGGGACCAAGTCATTTGGAGAAGGACCGTCGACGCAAATGGGACCGTGATCGAAGATATCGGGGTGAACTCCGGTGATCGCCGAGCGACCTTATTCAGGAGGCTCCCAAGACGGACTAACATCAAGACAGTGTTTTGGTACTGTGATGATGCGGAGATTGCGTTGTCCTGGAGGAGCAAGTACTTTCAGCAGGGTCCCGATAGGGAACCTCTGAGGGTCAAGATCCCTGATCTCCCTGATGTGTTTGTTGTTTCAATCGAAAGTGACAACACGGGCAGGGTCGTTAGTCGCTGCAGAGAGGCTGGATATAGCCATCCTAATGCGATTAAGTTCCCATCTCGCAAGAGAATCGCTAGGGAGGTTCAGAGTGCTCTGATAAGAGCTGCGGCTGTTCATGCCCAAGTGCTCTTAGACAATGATGACGACATCGACACCAACCCTGGAGATGTACGGGGACATCGTGTTGTCCGAAAGCCGAAGTACACCCAGAAGGTTGCTGCACCTGTGGGATACAGCGGGGTGAGATGGCTGGTAGACACTGGTTGCCCAATGGACCTGGTCGGTCTTGGTGATCTGAAAGGACCCGATAGGGCCCTGATTGCCATAGGCGGACATACTCATGCATTGCACACTGCTAACGGGGCGACTCGCACTGCTGGTCGTGTTGATGCTGATGTTGGCAACCTGGACGAGGTGATTGAGGCACACGTCCTTGAATCCACTCCATCCATCTTCTCTGTCGGAAAGCGCTGTATGGACATGGGATACTCGTTTGCATGGAGTGCAGGCTGTATGCCTACACTTACGTGTCCTTCGGGTCGCACGGTGACGTTGGATGTCATCAACAACGTGCCGTACCTTCCTCATGGAAACACCCAGTTCGTTTCTCCTACTCTTGATGACGCTGAGCCACTTCCCGCTATGCCGGCCCCTGGCGTGGCATATCGTGGAGTTGAAGCCAACGAGGTGCCAATATGCGAGCCCGTGTTAGCGTGCGAGAGTAAGTCTCAGGATACCTGGCGAACTGAGCGATCAGGCCATGTTGTGAGAGAGCACCGACTTCCGCGCAGGGCGAAGTTTGTGCCGATTGTCCCGTTAGGGTCGATCAACTGAACAATTACAGGAAAACGATCATTCACCGTAATGGGGTTACCCATGAGGTGTTGATTGATGGTCTGTGGGAGTTGTCCGAAAGAGATCAGCGTGCGATAGCATCTGATGTCCCTTGGACGGGTGAAACATGGTTCCAGGTTAAAAGCGAGACCGTTGCTCTTCCCGGAGAGGCCGAACAGGGGGGTGAGGGCGATAGCCGTTCACGACCCGTTCCGGCCCTGGGGAGGGAGACGATGGCGACATTGTCAAGACAAACTTCCTCTCCGGGCTGCGCGCTGAAGCCGAATGGCGTGCAGATGCCAAGACGCTCCGCCATATGCTCACGCATCTCCCGAAGAACCCCTATTGCCCACACTGTCAGCGTGCGAAGATGGAGAACGTCAAACTTCGCCGCAAGGGCGGTGCTGCTGCGCATGACGTGGTGAACGGCGACCTAACCACCGCTAACACCATGGTGTTGAGAGGGCTGAAGGATCGAGGCTTTCATGGCGAGGCGGACGCGATAGTGTTCTATGACCTCGCCACTGACTACCTCGATGTCCTTCCTGTGCAATCCAGATCCCGTAGCAATACGCTGGAGGCATTTCGCAGGTTTGCAGGGGGGCAAACTCTGAAATTAGTGTACAGCGATCAGGCACCAGATCGAGCTGAAGAATGCTGTCACTACACTTGGTGCATTGCACCGGCTTTCTACACCGGGCATGCCTAAGACCAACGGCCTGATCGAGAACAAGGTTAAGCTCGTTCTCCATGGGACACGTGTGCTCCTGCGTCAAGCTGGATTTGAACCTCGCTGGTGGCCTTTTGCCGTTAGGCATTTCTCCATGGCCAGAAACATTGAGAATCGAGGCGACGGATCACCATGGACGCGACGCCATGGTGACGGAAACTTCAGCGGAGTCATTCTGCCGTTTGGCTGTCTGGTCGACTTCTACCCCATTGCTCCCAAATTTCGCAGGGATAGAAAGGGGGGGGTTCAAAACGCCCAAAACGACATCAGACACGCTAGGAAGGTTGACTCAGAAGACATTGATGAAGGAGGAGACCACTGGATCGCAAATGAAGACGAGAAGGTACTCACTCGCGTTCATGTAGAAGCGCGAATTGAGCTGTTTGTCCCGATAGGGGCAAACTGCCCAGTCAGGATTAAGGACCTTGGCAGAAGGCGAAGCACAGTCATCAACTATCTTGACGGATCAACAGAGTTCGTTGTTGACGAGAACTGGCTCCAGGCCGAAAATGACCGCGGAGGTAATCATGAATGGACTGGAGAAACCCATTTCGACTGTGATTTTAATCAGATCGATGAGGATGAGGCTGAGATCTACGAGAACGAGGACTACGAACCCGAGGGTGGTGACGAACCGGACCTTGTTCCTGCCGATGAGGTAGAGGTTGAAGAGACGAGTGTCACTACTGCCCTGCCCGCCGAGAAGAAGAAACGGGACTTCATCAAGATCGAGGAAGATCCGAAGTTCGCTCCATCCTCCAAGCCAGGCCTGTTCTTGGGCTATCGATTAGAGCCAGGGGGGCTATGGAAGGGCGACTATCTTGTTGCTGACCTTGAGCACGTCCAAAGGGGCCTCAGGAAGCCAAGTATACACCAGGTCAAGCGTATCTGGAAGAACCCTGAAGAGCCCTACGTGTTCCCAATGTTGGCATCCTATGATGCTAGGACTCGGACCATTCGGGAGGCGTTAGCCGACCGAAGGGCCGAGCCTAAGCCGAGCAAGAAGATAAGGGATGAATTCGACTTCGATGAAGGTCGATTTGATGACCCTGATGAGGATGATGATGATGACCAACAGGACGAGGGGGGCGGTAGCTCTTCCAAGTCCGATGGGATCGATCGGAGCAAGGCTGCCCAAGGAAGTGGTGACGCATGCATCTCAGATTACTGGGAGCGGCACGACGAGGACAGTGCGTGGTATCGCATTCACGTCGAAGTGCGGAAGAAGTTCTTCGGGACGACGAATGAGGACCTTCCCCCAGGTGGTCCATCGCATGAAGAGCTTGACACCGTTAGGGTCACTCACATGCGAGGGCTCGATGCAGTTGGAAATTGGGTGAGAGATGATCGTCATCACGACGCTCCCAACCATCGGCATTTTACGCGTGGATTTTGGACAGGTGTGACCATCCTCTTTGACAAGGGATGCGCTCCCCACGGTAGGTTCAGGCCAAAGGAAGAAAAAGCGAAGCCTGCCGGAGACTCGAGGAAGGGTCACAAGCTGCACGGAGATAGGATCGACTATGACCAATCCGCCGATAGGCATGAGCGGCCATACGCCGGCACCGGAAAGCCCAACTCTATTGATGCGGATAGTTGGAGACAGATGTCTGCCCGGTCACGGGAGATATATTTTCAAGCCGAACGGGAGTTATCCCTAATTGAAGAACGGCGTCGAGAACATCCTGAGAGGGACCCGGCTGCCCCAGCGCCCGGCCGCAAGCTCCTCATCGAGTTTGCGTGCGAGCCCGACTCTCGTCTGTCTGCGGTGATGATGGAGTGTGGCGGCGAAGCAGTTCGCGTCCACATTGGCTCATTTGACATCACCAAGGCTAAGGGCATTAGTCGGCTCATTGCGATCATCGAGGATAATCCTGGGTGCGATCTCTGGGCGTCAATTCCGTGTGGACCGTGGAGTACATGGCAGTATGTAAACCTTTCACTTCACGGTGCTGAGTTTGCATCACACCTGAATGATCTGAGAAGGAACTCTCAGGTGATGTTTGCAGCATTCCTGCGGGCCTCCCGAGCCGTTAGGCGAGGGGGGGGCGGGGTTGCATTTGAGTGGCCTAGACACTGCCTTGGATGGAAGCAACCGTTCATGCAGAGGTTTCTTGCTGATCCTGATATCGAGACAGTTGATTTTGACGGGTGTGATTTCGGAATGCAGGACAAGGACGGTGTGCCGATCAGGAAGCAGTGGAAGGTTGCGACGACCTCCAAGGAGCTCATTGATGAACTCTCGGGTCGAAAATGCAAGCACGAGAAGGGTTACCTTCATGCACGCACTAAGGGATCGGTGACCCCGACGACTGCTCTCTATCCAAGTGCAATGTGTGAGGCAATCGTTGGAGCCTGGTATCCAAACGGCACGTTCAAGAAGGTCGCAAAAGTGCTATGCCGGTCGAAGTTGACCCGGTTGAGCAGCGATGGAAGAAGAAGCCTAATACCTTGTACGTCAGTCTTGACAGCGAAAATGCCAAGATCCCGACGCGGGCTACTTCGGGAAGTGCGGGTTTGGACACCTATGCCTCTGAGGGAGTGTGTATTCCCGCAGGGGGGTCAGGTTTGGTTAGTACCGGGATCTCGATAGAGATGCCCGCGGGGGTATATGCTAGGATAGCTCCCAGATCAGGACTAGCCGTGAAGAACAGGATCGCTGTAGGCGGCGGAGACTACGACGGCATTGCGCAGATTGTGCTGGAGCGTGTCATGCTCATCGATGCATCAATCGTTCCCAGGAAGACCAGACGGGGAACCGAGAGGGGATCCGCTGGTTTCGGAAGCACAGGTATAGGTGCTGCCGCTACGATTGGATCTGATGGAAGGACATTTGAGTTCTCTATGCCCAGGGGGGAGATATCCCTCTCGCATCGACCAAAGAGCTCGGGTGCCTTCCCTCCCTTGTACGCTTGTGTTGCTAGGCCAGTCAACAAAAAGGAACAAGCTGGAAATGCCAAGGCTAAAGCCGCTCTACAGAAAGAGTGGGACAAGTTGACCTCGCAGGGATGCTGGGACTTGTCGACTGTCCAAGAATGGCATGATGTTGCGGCTAGGGCACGAAAGGAAGGGGAGAAGATCCATGTTGGTAGGATTTTCGACATCTGCGTCGAGCAGAATCATGAGCTGCCAGAAGACGATCCGAATCGCAAATATAAAGGGCGAGTCGTCTTTGAGGGATGCTTTGTCCGTGATGAGATCGGGCACTGGGCCTTGTTCTCTGAAAACACCTCCTGCCCCGCCACTATGGCGGCGGGAAAGATGGGTGATGCTCACGGGTTGCTTCCCGGAAATCTTCTGGAAGTGAGCGATGGGGAGTCAGCGTATACTCAGGCCCGCCTGAAGGGAAAGAAAGAAGACTTGGGTGAGGATTCCTCGTGACCAGTGGCCTCCTGAATGGTTCGACGGTAGCGGGAATCCCAAGTATAAGGACCCAGTCGTTGTCCTCGTGCTCGCACTGTATGGACATCCCGACGCTGGTACCTTTTGGGAGCAGCACTGCGAGGCTATGCTGAAGAAGGTCGGTTACGTCAAGGTGAAGGACTGGGCCAGCGTGTTCAGGCACGAAGAGCTTGACCTATTCCTTGTCGTGTATGTAGATGACTTCAAGATGAGTGGGCCGGCGAAGAATATCGCAACTGGATGGGCGCTGATCTCGAAGGTCATCAAGATGGAGGAACCGAGGCAGCTCAAGAGATATCTTGGCTGCGAGCACGAATTCACACAGCAGCTGGTTAAGGGTCATTTTGATCCAAGGCTGGCGTGGACAGTGGGCAATCCTCCTGAGAAGGAGCAACCCGACTTGAGATTCGGTCCAGAGGGGTTACTCTCTAAGGACATTCCCAAGCCGGAAACCACGATAAGGTTCATCAAGTACAGCGAAAGTAGCTTCATGCAGGCGTGTGTCGATAGATACATCGAACTGTGTCAGGGAAAATACCCGAAGAAGCTGCAAAAGGTTGAGACACCATTCCTGGACGAGAGCAAGCCGGAGTTTGACGAGAATTCCGTCAATCCCGGGTTTGACAAGCTCTTCAACCAGGCGATGGATGTGGAGACCCTCAATGCACAGCCAGGATGCCTCGGGAATGGTGCGGCGGCGGTGCTGATGAAGGTTCTCTACGGAGCTCGGATGGGCAGGTATGACCTCATTCGTCCCGTGCAGGCGTTAGCCAGCCGGGTCACGAAGTGGAATCATCTGTGTGACCGCAAGCTCCACAGGCTCATTTCATATGTGAACTCTACGCTTGATCTAAGCATTTGAAGGAGGGTACTTCTTCGAAGATGGGAGACGCTAGCTCGATGTCAGAGTCTGAGGATGTCGAGATGACGGGTGCTGTTCAAGGAGGTCCGCCGGTAGGCGCAAACCCCGGTGGGCAGTCATCTGGCGCAGGTCAGCGTGCGGAAGGTCATGCTGCTAACCCGAAGGCCCCTCCTAAGGCGTTAGTCACGAAGGAGATGATGACGTCGGTGAGGCCAAAGTCTCCACCGAACCCTCCTCGGAGTCCGAGAGTATCTTCCCCTCGGGCTTCTACCGCCGAAGTTGGAAATCGATGGTCGTCGAGTCTTCGGACGCCCAGTGCGACGATTGAGGAGGAGAACACAGGTGATGGTGGTTCTGCTGAGGTTGACGATCTCCTGCCCGATAGGGGAGGGATCGATCTGCCAACGGATACCTTCAATGATGGTGAAGGTCCAACTGAGGCCGAGCTACAAGAATTCACCGGGGATGTTGAAATGGAGCCGGAGGAGGAGGCCGGAGTTCCCGTTGAAGGAAAAGGGGATGCTCCCGATAGGGAGGCTGAGGTACCTCAGGCCGCTGCGGCAGCGAGTCAACCCTCCGTGGAATCGCCTGCAGCCAAGCGGCATCTCCCGATAGGGAGGGACACAGGGCTAAGGATCTAGTCGACACCCAGAAGAAGGATGAGACGCTAGGTCCTACTGGCCCAGGTATGCCGATCTCCTACGCTCCCAAGTACACGGATGATGATGGGGATTTGCGGGATACCGCAGCGAACCCGGAGAGAGCTTCAACCCAGGAGTCTCGAGGGGGAATGCACAATTATGTGAACACACCCTACCCGGAGCACCCGGAGGAGGCGCCCGAGCTGAAGCCAGCGGAGGTTAGACATCACCAGGAGCCGAGCTCCTACCTTTCTTCGAGGGGTTCGCGGACATCTGCGAGGCCGGCGGAGCACAGGTCGAACAGGAGGTTCATTGTCCAGCATGTCCTGGCAAGGGAGGCTGGTGAGCCTTTCATCTATGCTGTGATCCGGAACAAGGCGATCACTCGGGAGCGGGTTACCGCCGAGGAGTGGAAGAAAGCAAGCGAGACTGCCCACATCGTGTTTCCCAATCGCGATAGCGAGTGGAACGCCGTGTTGGAGCGGGCTGTGCACAACGACTTCATGTACGCGGCTCTAGATGCTTCCCGAGCTGCTGGGAGGATTGATCAAGAATACATCAACCCTCGAGACCGAAAATCTGCGCCATGGGCTGATCAGCAGTGGAACATGAAGAAGTTGGCGACTGAGGCTGCCAACATCCTGTGAGGGATGAGGCAGGACATTCAGGCGAAGTACCGCCATGGACGAGCGCCCCCGGGTGATTGGGCAGATATGCCTGATCGGGATGATTATATGGTTCGTGGTGTCGTTAGTGACCCGAACCGCAGGGCGTACGATTGTCTCCGAGCACCAGGGGTGAGGGCTACCTTGCTGAACGCGCAAACAGGTCAATGCATTCCATTGGATGATCCGACCTGGGTGCCGGAGGTGGCATCTTCGCATCTGCTGGTGGGAACAATCACAACAATCGCTTCGCACGTGGACTGTGCCCTTGGGCGCGCATGGCGTATGCCTATGTTCCATCCTCAGCTGATGGCGGCGACGGCGATGCTGGAGAAGTTGCAGAAGTACTTCAACGCGCTGAACGAAGCAGTGCTAGGCAAGCGGTTGGGTACCGCGCCTTTCAGCATGATAGCCGGTCACCTTGCTCCGGAGTTGCGGACTATCCCGACGAGGGAGCAGATGCCTGACACGCTGGCGCAATCAGCAGCTGAAATCATGCTTTCCCATGTTTCGGCATTGTCCCATTCGGGGTCTTCTGCCGATAGGAAGGAGATCCTCGGTAGGGATGGCAACCCATTCGGGAAGTCATGGTTTGAGGATGAGCCCGATGGAGCTACCTGGCCCGGACACCACATGGCCGTGTCGCTGTTCCCCTGAAGCCGAAGACGAAGATCGTATGGGGGAAGCGACCGCATGTCGAGGACGAGGGCGAGATGGACCCGGAGGCGAGCTCATCGGGGCAACGGAGGACCGAGCCGGCCCCCGATAGGGGTGCCGGGTCAGGATTGGACGACGACAAGACCCTTCCTGACATAGGGAAACTCTCCATGGCGGAGGAGAAGAAGGACGACATGGATGTGGACGTCCAAGAAAAGTTCCTCTGGGACGGGCGAGCCCAATCCTCGGGATACTGAGGCTGGGCGGGCAGACCCGAGTAAGGTGACCAACTTCTCGGGCGCTACCTTTGAAGAATACCGAAAGACTGCCCCCACCTATGAGTACAGTGGGGAGGGAGACGATAAGAGGCTCCTTCCCAAGAACACTCCGATTGACATGGAGAAGCCCCTGCCTGCCGAGGCAGCGCTCCTGATCCCCAAGGCCGTGGCCACGCAAGCGGAAGCTGAGGAGGCCGAGAGGGCCGCGATGGAGGCTATCCGCGGGGATGCAAGGCTTCCTGACATTGGCCAGGAAGACAGGGAAACGGTCGATCCTCACACTGTGACGACTGAGGACTTGACGGCGTCGATAGACTCGTTGACGAGGACGCTGAGCAACATGCCCGGATGGTCAGGGAACTTGGTTGACTCTGCAAGGTCTGCTGAGCTGATTGCGGCCAGGTGGGGCGGGAAGGCGGGCTATGACAAGCCTAAAGCTCCGCTCACCGAGGCTGGGATGAAGAGTGCATCGCTGGAGGATCGAGCCTATGCCCTCACGCAGCTGAATGAGATGGTGAACTTCCACAAGAAGCATTTGTGCTTCGGACGAGGGGCACCATCGTTGAGTGCGACCGCTCCGGTCGAGCCTTTCGCCCCCAACCAGATTGACGTGAGTAGGAAGTTCCGCCCAAGTGATGCGGCCAGCAAGATGACGTACAATCTCGTGGTCTTGGATGGGAAGAAGGACTATCTTGCCGATAGGCAGCCGATCAGACCGGAACTGCGATCTGCTGGCCTGGTGCCTGATGAGGCTAAGACGTGTCAGATTGTGGTCCCCACGAAGAATAGGATGGGCGAATACGTTCCGAACTATGACCAGATAGCGGCCACGGTCGCGGGGCGGGAGGCCGCCCAAGCTTTGATGAAGCTGCTCACGTGCGACTTTGAAGGGTTGGTCATTAACTCGAAGAAGGTCTCGGAGTTATTCGAGGAGAAGGTGCTGCAGGAAACTGGACGGGAGGCTGGAAACTGGGTGAATGTTGACCAGGCCGTCTGGTTCCTGAAGGAAGTTACGGGTATGGAGAATGCTGAGATGTCGTGGAAATTCTTCATTCCGACGATCAAGGCTTTCCCGATAGGGCAAGTTGAGGTTATGCTAATGCTCATGTATGACGAGAATGGCGTTTTCCTCAGGGACTACACCAGGTTGGTGGCCGTTAGGTTCACGCGAATCGGACGGGGCATGAGCTTCAATGCCGTGAGGCAAAGGTATACTCAAGCGGATGCTCCAGGCGGGTCTCTGATGTATGAGATGCACTGGGGGGAAATCCCAAGTGTGGGGTACGTCGTGATGAAGTTCTTGGACTTCAGGAAGGCAGTCCAGCTCCAGAAGGTGAGGCGGAATGGAAAGGCCATGATCGAGATATTGATCACAAGGCCTGATGAGTACGAGTCGATTGGAGACTGGATGAGGGCCTGGTTCCAATTATGGAGGCTATGCGACCAGATGCCGAGGTATCGCCTTCGTGGTACGTCCGGGATCGGCTGCGGAACTGCTCGGGTAGGTATGTGGTGGTCATGGTGGACCTTCGAGTACATTGGTCGCTGATCGGACCTGTATTTCTAACGAGGAGAAAGACTCTTGCCGTTCGGGATGAGATCCACATGGGTGCCTGGAAGGCCGCGTACATGTTCGATGATTACACGATAGTGTATCATCGGGTTTGGGACTACGGTGACTTCACACCCGATAGGGGGACTCACAAGCGAACTCGTGTGGAAGTCAGGTTGAATGTGACCGGCCTTCTGTTTGAGGTGCGCGGAGATAACGCTATCTGGGATGCACTTGTGTCCTGGATGTGCTCTCCCAGTCTTCTACCCGAACTTCATCCCCAACGCGGACGAGGAGGACTTCGCGAGGAGCCGCATCGTCCCGGACTGGGTGAAGAGCATGGGACAGTTCAAGCCCAAGAGGATCGCCTCCGATGTTGTCGGGGTTATCAAGAGGAACTTGATTTCCTACTCGATGGCGTCTGACCTGAGGCTGACGGTGCAGAGTGGCATCCGGTTGCCCCCTTATCTCGGGGAGGATAAGGGTGGGGTTGATGCGGCGTGGGATGAACTGGCAAAGGTGCTCTTTCAGTTTTCCCACGTGTCGGGGATTTCGGCATCGGATGCATTCGTGGAGAAAGCACCTGATCAAGACCAACCAAGTCGATAGATTTGAGTCGGTGACTGAATACTTCTAGGAAGTTCGCCCGTCATGACACGTATTTGTCCTTCTATATCCCGATGGCGTACGTGATTGGCGCTGCTGCGGGTCACCTGACTCCCATGTATCCAACCCACAGGAAGGATGCGGATATCCTGGCTAGCCATACATTAATGGCGGATCTCAAGAACTACATGGTCTCGGCGACGGGATACGACGAGAAGAGAAGGTTGAGGGAGGCGGTAGCCAAAGTGCAGAAGGCAATCAATGCTGGGCAATCAGAGCCTCCTGCCCCTTTCCGTGACCCATTCGTCTACGTTAGTGACGATAGGGTGAGGACGGTTCTTGATGGTCGTCAACCGGAGCCGTTGAATGTGAACATTGACGAGCTCCAGTCGGTGCATCATGCTGCACAGGGTCCTGGTCCAAAGCAGGAGCCGATCATCAAGGGCGGGAAAGGAAAAGGGAAGAAGGGTGAAAAGGGCGGTAAGGGCGATAGTCCTTCCGGCCCACAACCAAAGTCAAGCGACGTGTCAGGAAAAGGGTCTGGTAAGGGCGATAGCCCCGCTGTTCCGAAGGCAAAAGCCAAGGCTGACGCTGGGCCGGCTCCGATGGAGGTTGACCCACCTGCGGCTCAACCGAAGAAGACTTGGGTCGCGATAGCGGTTGAAGGTGCCCGGCCAAGTGCAAAGGCTAAGATGACTCCAGTCCCGAAGGCCGAGCCGAAGGGGAAGGTAGCTTCAGTTCCTGAGGCGAAGAGTGCTCAGGCTCCGAAGGCTGAGTCTAAGGAGACAAAGCAAGCTGACCCCAAGGTTGAAGTCAAGAAGGAAAAGGTAAGCGGAGAGGACGCTCCCGGCGATAGTCGAGGTTTGGCTGAAGGGCAAAGGAGAGAGAGGAAGTCCTGTTGGGACCCGGATGAGCCTGTGAAGGAGTCGACGAAGCGGGAGGCGTCAAAACGACCTGATGATGTCGACAGCCGGCCAGGTGCGGCAGCGAGGGAGGCAAGTGGAAGGTCTTCGGCAAAGGACGCGGTAGCGCTCTTGACGGCCTCCAAGGCGATGGCGAAGAAGCCTGAAGGGAGTGAGGTCAGGCTGCAATCGGCAGAGCGAGCTGCTGCGAGCCCGGCGGAGGGTCATTTCCTGGTGTTGCCGGAGAGTTCAGTGGTGGATGCCTTCCTGACGATGTCATCCGATAGGGTGCTAAATAGGCAGGTCAGAGATTTTACTAGGAATGGTGAGAATGCTTCAGCACTGGAGGTTCTCAACCAGATCGTGACGAACTCTCGCCTCGGGAGAGGACGTCGGGATTCGGATGTTTCCCGTACTCCTTCTCGGAGGTCCGTTAGGACTCTGGACGCCAGGGATTCCCGAGAATCGAGAAGGCGCAGATATCGACCGCGGCGTGACGAAGAGCGAGACCGAAGGAGGGACGATGTTCGAAATCGTCGTGGTGATGATTCGCTTGATCAAGAGCGAGATTGAAGACGAGATGATCGCAGGAGATCCGAGAGGGATCGTTACAGGGACCGTGCGCGGGGCGGACGTGACCGGAGGAGACGTGACGATAGCCGATAGGCTGAGTCACGGGGATTGCGGCCGATAGGCTTGCGTCCATTCTCCGATGGTTGGCGCGGTGCGGAGGTGATGATGTCCCTTCCGAACCGCTGAGGCGCGGAGATCATGTCTCTCCCGCACCGCTGCTCGGCTGCTGGTCATGCTCATCATGAAGTAGTATGAGTGAGAGGGGATGCAAACTGGTGGAGTACTCCCAGGTTTGCGGAATTCAAGTATTTTTCAGGTACGCATGGTCAGGGGTACTTCTCGCCGATAGGCGAGGGTACTAATGGACATACGTTATCCTCTGTTTCATGGCTTCTGATTCTCTGATAAGAATTGAACTACTTGCATTGTTGATGCAAACAGTTGTGACCTAGTGCCGCCATGTGGACTCTTGCACGAGGTGTGTTGGACAGCGTTACCCCGATTAATTCGGGGTGGTGGCGGGAATTTAATGCCCGGGATGTCGCGCAACTGCCTTTGTGGGTTTGCTCCACCGCTGACGGCGGTAGTGTCCAGCTGTTTGCGGACGCATGCGAGCAGTTAAATCCTATCAGTAAATGGCACGCTCCACCCGTCGGGCTCCTCGTGAGGGGGGTGTGATTAGCCATGTATTTCAGGTGACCACCGGCATGTTGCGATAGCAACTATCCGGTGCCACTTTGGCTCAAGATTGTGGATCCGTCGCGCCTCGGATGAGCGTCGCCGGGTCCCCGCGTCGATCACCTTCGTGTCGGTGGAGAAAGAGACATCGGCCCGGGGCAGATTGGTGGGGATCGCCCGTGCGGTTCATCGTCGGTCAAGGTTGCGGGTATTTACTTTCTTGTTTGGTGTTTTCCCTTTTGGTTGTCGTTCTCTGGTGTGTGGGAAACCCTGATCTTTGGGACCGGGGATTGGCTTGCTTTTGGGGAACCTTTTGTGGCTTGTTTACCCCAACTTACCCATTGCCTGGGCACAGGCTCGTGCCGAAAGCACCTCTTTTTTGGAAGATGACTGGCCCAGTGGCTCGCTTGCAGGTCTTAGATGCGCCCAATGAAGAACTTTCCGCCTGGGAAAATTTGCCGCCCATTCAGCACCGTTAGAGCAAACAGGTCCACTGCCTGGCTAGGTCCGGTGAGGGCTGCGTCGCCGGCGGGTTTTCAGGCAGCGAGTCAGCTCCAGTTCTCATGGGTAGCCCCCTCTCCTTCCGAAAGAATTGGCTTGAAGAGCCAGAGGCTTACTGGGGCCAATTAAGTTCAGGTCGCAGCGAGCGACCCTTCCCTGGCGACGCACCGGTTTTTCTTTGCATGTTGCGTTTCAATGCCGCTTGGGAGCCGAAGAACGAATAAGTATTCACTGTTCCGCAGTACCAAAGGTTCTGTTTCAGGTTTGATTGTTTTGGTGGGAATGGTATCAAGATCTCAAACGACAGATAGGATCAACGAAATTCGAGTCTTGGGTTTGCAGTGTTTACGGCCATTGTTTGCAGATCAATTTGGCCAACCCTCACCCACTGGTATGAGCCTGCATTCGTCCCTAGGACATTTTGTTGACGGATGGCGAGCAACAATCTAACTTCCATCTACTTGGGTGAGCTTCCTTCAATCGGACCAAGACTTCATCTATTCACAAGGCTGCCGTTTCCTGGGCGGATGATGTCGTGTTTTTTTTCTTTTTCTCTTTCTTTTTTCCCCCAGGCATTGGGCTTACCATGGGGGTCTTGAATCCCACGAATGCATGATTTCCCTCCATACATCTGCAAAACACAAAAGCGAAAAAGGTAAAACGTTCCGTACGTTGCAATGAACCGCAAGACATGAATCAGCCCCGGTTCAGATTCGGGCGTAGGACCGCCCGTATTCCTGGAGAATCCGCCGCTCGCGACGTGCGGCCTGAGAAAGTCTGGCCGGGTTCGGGGATTTTTCGGTGCCGGGCAGGCACGCCAAAAAGAAGCTGTGGGTGGTTCTGACGGAAACACCGCACAAAGACCTGAGACGGTAGAATCTCCCTCACTGCTCAGTGTGTGTTGAAAGGAAGCATCGCGCGCCGGAGTGAGAATCGGCAGTGAAAACAGCGAAAAGATCCGCGCAGGAGAGTGAAAAATCGGTCTTGCTGGCTATTTGAGGGTGGCTTTTTTTGAGGGCACCCCGGTTGTGGTGGTTGTCAAGCGACACCAAAAGGACATCCACCATTTTGGGGGGGTCCAACCTTGAAAATACGCACACACACACACACACATTTTCAGGGGAGGAAGCCCCCCCGCGAGAGACGGGATGATTGGCATGGAGCTGTGCCCTGAGGACCGAACTGGCCCAAGCTGAAGTTCGTCTGGGATCTTTTTGGAGTTCCATATAGGATATTATACATAATAAGGTGAACTTAACATGGATCAGACATATTGCCTTTTGTGTGTTCTTTCTTTCTTTCGTTTGTCTTTGGGGGGGGGGCACCAAAATGTTTCGGAATCAGACGCATTGTTTGTGGTGGAGGGGGGGGGAAGCTGAGGTTGCTGTCTTGTCTCTACTCAATGTCACCAAGGTGTATCCCACTATTTGCTTCAAGTGAGCATCAAGCCATGGCGGGGTTTGGTGGATCGAAAAAAAGGACGCGGTAGCATCTTTTGGAATCTGGGATCTTCCATAGAACATGCAAAATGTGGTTTGTTTTGCTTGTTGGTGGGGGTGGGGCACTCAGATATCATTAAGAATTGGCCGACCCACTCAGAACAGACGTTGCATCCGATCCAAGGCATTTGCCTCGTGAAAGTTACGACACAGTTGTTCATCTTTCCCCCATGTTTGGTGCTACAAATGGTCAACCCCCCCCAAAGAGGGTTCACATCCTTTTCTGCCAGGGTCACTGGGAACTGGGAATGTGTAAACACCCTGAAGACGGGCTTGTCATACATATCCTAAACTCATCTCGAAGTAAAGCGAGCTCACTTTGGAGGTCCATTAGTTATTTCCAGCGTAACTATTGCAATGGGCAACCGGAGCATTTGTGTGCATAGGTGTCCTTATTGGTTGTTTTGGAAAGAAAGATGGCGATTCCTGTTTAATCATCTACCAGGGCCATCTATTGCCCCTCAAACGACACCTATAGATGTTTGCATGAAGTTCTTCACGGCACCCGGCCGCTTGAGCGACGGCGCGCCTTCCTGCGAAAAGGGCTCGACCAGTTTTTAAGATCGTCGGGCCGCATTGGAGCCATGAGCATGACGCTCGGAGGATGAGGGGCTTTGGGGGGAAGGGGTCCTTGTCGGTTTCCCCGTTACTGGCGTACCTCCAGCGCTCAACCAAGCGCGGTCGGCCTTGGACACGTTGTCTTCTTCAGACCTTGGAGAACATGTATGGAAAAGCTGTCCAATTTTTGATCCACAGGAATCCTCAATTCTGACCTAAGGACATGGCTTCTTGTGCCAATCCTTCCCCAAAGCTGGCTGGGTGCGGAATCCCGAAACGTTGGGCCCGCAGAATGCCACCCGGTAGTGCCATGGGGCCTCGCCAACGAACAAGAACGACGTTTTTGGATCTTTCAGGATCCCTGCAGTTAATTGATCAACTTTGTTTTGAAAAACAAAGTGGCCCCTTTCTGATTTTGATTCTTGTCGGAATCGTGGGGGGACATTTCTGCCGGGTGTAACCTTGGTCTTTGACCGAACCTGCCCTGTGACAGTTGTTGGAGAAATGGCAATCTTTGTCCCACCATTCGCCAGCTAGTCCTAGATCGGGGGCTTGGCCGGGGGCCGGGCACCGGCTTGGCCAACCCCAACAAGATTAGATAGGAGGTCAAGCCATGTAAATGCCAAAACCCCCACATGCCTTGAACATATGACATGCCCAAGCAGAGATCTCTTTGCACATGTGTGTTGTTTTGGTTTGCTAGGGTGGTGGTTCCCAAATGCCTGTCCCTCACAAGGTTCTTTCAGAGTCATTTTGTTCTGCGTCAGACCCCAAGAGTGTCGAGCCATTTCCAACAGAGGGGAGCGGTTTCCGCGTTCCCTGGTCTTGAGCTTGGTTGCTTTCTGTTTGATTGATGTGGTTTTTTGACTCACCGTCGCATTTCCAGCTGGACTCACTGGACTCACACCTTGCACCAAAAGCGCAGGTGTTACCTTCGGATTGATCCGGACCCTAATTCGGGGAACCCGTGAAGATGGATCGTTTCACGGCAGGTGTTTTGCACGATGAGTCATCCGAAGCCATGTTGACCCAGGAATTGCGCCTGGTTGGGGTTTCTGCCAGGCAGTGCCTTCCCTCTGCAAAGCCCCACGAACTACGGATAATGGGATTTTCCCCATTTTCAACGAGCACACATGTGCATGGACACGGCGGAACTCTTACAGCTCCGATGCCTTTTTAAAGACTTGAATTGAAGCAGGTAGCTGAAACGCCAAGTGAGCCACAATCAAAACCCGGGTAGATGAAGGTTAGTAAGGGACACTCCCAACCATAAATAGCTACGGATATGCGCGTTCTTAATTCTTGAAGCATGGTTCTGGGTCGACCATTTCAATACCGGGTTTTGATTACGACTCACGTGCTCCGAGGATTCGCTTGCGCTTACTGGAAGGCAGCGCCATGGAAGGCGTGGCGCTACTGCCTGCTTTGTGCCCCTCGGAGTTGCAATGCTGCTGGGTGGTTCCTTTGGGTGCTTGGAAAGGGAAGTAAAACAACACCGGAAACGAGATCAAGCCAGGATCCAACCATTTTAAGGGGACTCCGCTACCTTCCATTGGTGAGTGGGAGGGCATTGAGAGCTGGTCAACGAACAACCCCATTGGATCGCAAGGTCACGATCTGATGATCATCTCCATCGGTCTGCAGTTATCCATCATCGCGCTGCTGCTGCTCTACAACCTCTTCCGGGCCTGCTCTCACTGGCGTGCCAAGGCACGGCCTTTGCTCCTCAAATGGCTTTTCTTTTCTGGAGAAGGAGATTCCCTTAAAGATCAAGCAACAAGGAGGGGCGCTTGCGTTTTGATTTGGGCTTGCCCTTTTCGGTTTGCCAATGGGTTTGCCTCAACATCGGGGACATGCTAAAATGGGCTTCCCTTTGAAGCAATTGCAAAAAGGGCTCCATTCTAATCAGACCCCGCAAATGACGCAGGTTCACTTTGTGCCGGGTATCAGTACGACCAGACTCGGGTTCGCAGACTGCGTGAGGGTGGGCCCATTTTCTGTGGAAATCGCCTGCCTGATTCACAGAATCCGTTTGTCAAATGAGATTGGTGAGCCGGCCATTTCAAAGCTTCGAAGGTTTGGCCTTAGCAGTGAGATGCTCGGAGAGTGAAACGGAAATGACGGCCACGAGATCTCTCTTGAGGCCTGCATGGTGCGTGTGTGTGTGTGTGTGTGTGTGTGTGTGTGTGTGTGTGTGTGTGTGTGTGTGTGTACGTGTGTGTGTGTGTGTGTTCGTACGCGTCTCTCTCTTTCGCCCCTTCTTTCTTTCTTTCTTTCTTTCTTTTTTTCTTTCTTTCTTTCTTTCTTCCTTCCTTCCTTCCTTCCTTTGTTTCTTCTTGCTTTCTTTCTTTCTTTGTTTATTTGTCTATTTACTTATGTATTTATTGATGTTTTTATTTTCTATCACTCTCGCTCTCTCTCTCTCTCTCTCTCTCTCTCTCTTTTTCTCTTTCTCTCTCTCTCTCTTTCTCTGTTTTGTTTTTGTGTGTTTGTGTATTTGTGTGTTTGTGTGTTTGTGTGTTTGTGTGTTTGTGTATTTGTGTATTTGTGTATTTGCGTATTTGCGTATTTGTGTATTTGTGTATTTGTGTATTTGTGTATGTGTGTATGTGTGTATGTGTGTATTTGTGTATTTGTGTATTTGTGTATTTGTGTATTTGTGTATTTGTGTATTTGTGTATTTGTGTATTTGTGTACTTGTGTACTTGTGTATTTGTGTATTTGTGTATTTGTGTGTGTGTGTGTGTGTGTCTGTGTGTGTCTGTGTGTGTCTGTGTGTGTGTGTTTGTGTGTGTGTGTATTTTTTGTATGTGTGGGTTATGAGTTACGGCCGAATGGACTCGCTGTTGCAATCCTCGGCCAGGCGGCATTTTCAGAGCCTTAGCCGCACAGAATGCAGTCGCTCGATTTCCAGTACTGAACTTTCATCATGTCAGGTTCGGTGAGGCTATCCAGCAATTCATGGTGAATTTGGGAGGGACATGGTGGGACTCACCAAAGTTCCCACAACACGGGGGGAGTCAACACGGGGGGAGTCTGACGCTGGCCGACATGGCACTCACACTCACACACATTTCTGTCCGCGGGCATTTCTGTCATGTTTTGACCTTGCTCCCGTCAGCGTACATGGACCGGGTGCTGCACTTCTAGGGGGCCTCTTGAAAATCCCGGAAAGGAGGCCAAAAGCCAAACCCCGCACGACACATCGTGTCAAGGGCCTGCAGCATTCCCGGCAGTTTGCAGTGTGCACCCCAATGCCCCGACGGGTTGTTGACAATTGAGAGTGTCGCACATCATTTGTTGTCTTTTCAAGGGCATCCTCGTTTTTTTTGGCGCACATCTCCAAAACAACCCTTTTAGGAAGCTCATACAGATTCCGATCATTGCAAAGGGACAGCTTTGGATATACTTGGCTGAACCAGTCCGAACCCCCTTTTGGCTGATTTGGAGAAACGCCGGCTCAGAGGAGGAACCAAGCATTCTTTTGGGGATTGATTGGCATTGGGCTTCGGACGGGAAACCAAGCCAGAAAGCAATCCTTTCAAGGCTCCCATTCCAAGTTGGCAAGTGCGGACACGATGCCCAACACAGCCCAAGGGCCACTTGCCAAAAGGCGACTCAGATCATGTGCAGCAAACCGGCTCCAAACTGCTCATAGAACGGTTTGGAGCCTGTACTTGTTTTCTAAGATGGTTTCCAGTACCCCTAAACCACTTCCCCCAAGATGGATATGCAGCCACGATATAGCCACTATGTAAAGAGTATAGACCCCAATTCACATTGGCGGTGTCGTTGTTCGGGGCTAGTGGAAACCATGGATGTTTGCGGCCTTGAATCTGTGTGTTCCGAGTCCACCTTGGTGCCCACGCTGGAGCAGTTGGTGGCTCTGCCACCACCTGGCCCCGTGCTGATGTGGGCCCTTCGGCAAGGGGTTCGGCAAGGGTCCAACGGGTCCACTGGGCCAAAGAGAATCGACCTATGACTGTATGTGGTTTACCCTTTTGATCCAAAGGTCCACCAAGCTGATCATCCTGGATTTCCAGGTCCCTGAGGGGCAAGTGAGTAAACCTAGGGGTCCTTTTTTGGGTATCCAACATCCAAAGGTGGCATGAACAAGTGTAAATGGAAAAGGGTTGACAAGCCGGTTGACTTCTTCCAGGGCATTGGATTAGATATACGATGGTTTGTAGGTTTTTTGAATTTGGGGTTGGACACCACCTGGTGCTTGGAAACCCAACAGAAAAAGGGGCCAAACATGGTTGGTGTCCGTATGGTTTCTCTACGCAGGGTGATGTTTGACCGGGGATGGTTTGGCATGCGTGGTATGTTTACTTCAAAGGATCAGACTGTCAGGGATTTTTGTTAAATCAAATGCGCATGAGATGGATGGTGCTTTTACTGCAAACCAATTTGGGAATGGTGCTTGGAAACCTCCAAATTAGGGCCGAACATGGTTGGTGTCCATAGTATGTTTCTCTGCGCAGGGTGATGTTTGACTGGGGATGGTATGGATGCGCATAAGATCGGTAGTACTGCAAAACACGGATCAAACAAATTGGACATTGGAAAAGGAACTTCTTTCAGCTCCAGACAGCGTGTGTTTCTTATTTGCGTATCTATAGGGTTGATTTGTGTGTACACTTCTCTTCAGATATTGATGTGTGTATGTAATCTATTTGTACACTTCTGTAAGGACCCTTGCATTTGGTGGTTTGCTTGGACTTGGATTTCAAGGAGGGCTCCAACTTGGAGCCTTATGAACTTGCAAGTTTATGGCAGAAACTGACAAACACAACCGACAGTCAACTGTCTGCCTACGGGGGGTGGGGTGGGGTGGGTGGGGGTGCCGTGAAGTTTCCAAGCGCGCGAAAATGTCCGAAGGCGGAAAGCTGAGATTTTAAGCTCCGATGCTTATCTCAGTTGTCCAAGTCTTGGCTTCCCGAAGCAACCGCACAGACGGTGACCGCAAAGACAAGACCCACCCTATGCACTTGGGTGAATCCCCAATTGGCGGCGCAGTGGTTTAGTGGTTTCCCGAGCCTTGCTCGCTTGGTCGGCTCTGGCGATGACCATCCCTTCATGCCGACTGTTCTCTCTGCAGTTTGCCATTGTACATGTTGCTTCTGTTGTACCGTGCGGTTCCCCCGCGCGACCAACTTCCATTTGCTTAAGAATATGTTTTGTTTTTGTTGCCCCCTGTTGGTTTTAAAGCGAATCTATCACTACTGTTTTTTGTTTTTCCAGGGGCCTTAAGCAAATGGCAGCCAATCTTGGGATGAGCCGTAGCCATTCCGAGGCTGTGCGGTGGGATCTGGATATCCGGGCCCTGGTCGATGACTTGAAGCCGCTCGCTCGAAGAAAATCCCGGAATTTGCTCTAAGCGGAGAAGCGGAGGGATACAGGTGGTGCCCAAAAACTGCCGTTGATTCGTTTGGGATGCCAGGCTTGTCCGTTTTCAGGGAATCCGGCAAAAGGGACCTGCGCGCCCAATTTGGGCCAACAAACATGGGCTTGTTGCAGAACCCTTCAGTGGGAGGGGAATCCCCCACTGAATGGCTGCTGGATTTGGGGTACGCCCAAACTGGGACTGAGCACTTGGACCTCCGGGTTCCTAAACCATGAGCAAAATGCAAGGCTCAAAAATTGACAAGTGCCCTTTATGCCAAGCTCCAGAAGTAGAAAATTTGACTTTTGAACGGGAGCAACAGCAACGCCAGCAACAGTCGTCACCCTTCTGGGTTCCATGTTAGTGTGCGTGAGGGTGCCTCGAAGAGAATTTCTACACCTTTGGGCAGTTTCCCTGCAAAGTGAAACGCGAAGCCACGCGCCACCCATTTGGTCCGGAATCTCCTTTTGGGGACCGTGATGAGATCTCCATCAGTTGCGTGAACATAGATGGCACCATCCCCTAGGTTGGTGGGATCGGAATGAAACCTAAATGGCAGAATTCAGTCACGTTCCGCGGACCTGACCATGCTCTGGGTTCACCCCCACCCCCCCACATAAAAAAGGGGCCTACAGCCGCTTGCCGGAGGTCCCGAAGCCGATCATCCGATCCCAGGATCGAATTGGACCTCCTGGGCTTTGAAGGATCCTTTCATAAGAGGTTTGTCTCTTCCGGGCTGGGGGAAGATGATTTTCCAGAGTTGCTCCGAGCTGATGAAATTCACCCAAGGGAAAAGAGACAATCGGTTTGGTTTCCTTTGGTTTCCTCCAAAACCGGCCAAGTTTTCGTGGCCGCTGCCAATGGCCGCTGCTTCCCCTGAGACCGCGCGCGCGCTAATTTTCTCAGGAACGAAGGCCCGGAGGCGGTCGAGAAGTACCTCCAGAACGAGGCCTTCATGCTGAAGCTGAGGCGGGGCCTCTTGCTTGCCAGTGCAAGCAAGAGCCGATTTTTTGTCTTCTCCATTTTTTTTCCGGGGAGGTAGATGGTCAGATCTAAGGTTTTGCGAGTTGCTGTTGGCCCTCCGAACATGACAAGGAGCCCCTGAAGCAATTGGTCAAGGTGCCCTCCCGAAGGCCCCCGAGTAGAAAAAGTCTGCGGCATAAAGGACCCTTCCATTCAACGAATCTACGGGTTGACTACCCATGTTCTTCGCTTTTGCAGAGAAGGATCCCTAAACAGAATGTAGAGCCAACCAAAGACTTGGTTCCTTTTGCCTGATGGGAAAGGATTCTTTCCCCACACCCCGAAAATTTCATGTCCTTCTTCCGCAAACCGTCCGTCCTGGAGGTGGGTCTTGAAAGGGGGTCTTGGCAAGGAAATGCCCATGGTTCAAAAGCAATGGTACCATCTTGGGGTAGGTGAGTTCACCACCCATGTTAGAACCTATTTGAGTGGTTGGATTGGGATGTTCACTGGGGGCTAACCGATTTGGATTTCGACCCATGGCCAAGTGGATTTGGGAGCCGCGCCGAGAGGAAAATCGTGCGGAACGTGGTCTCCCAGAGCGAGATGATCCGCATCACCCAGGAGGCACGGGGCGGCCCGTCCTCACCCCTTGAGGGTTCCCCTACTCAAAGAGACAACAGAAAAGACGTCTTGAAGGCAAAATGCAAAAGGAGGGCTCTCACTTTCCGATCGAGTGGATTGGCCAAATAAAGTCCAAATGGTTTATTTACCACTAAAACTGTCTTCCAGAACTAGGTCCTCCAAGTTGGCATCCGATTAAAGGCCTCACTTTGCTTTCTTGCGTGCTATGGTAACGGATCTCTGGACTTTAACTTTGTGGGACACAGTGGATTTTCCGAATTGGACCTACAAACAGTGAAATGTTTTTGGGCAGGGGGGGGGTGGTCGCCAGCAAAGCTACTAGACAAATACGAAACCAATTCTAAACAGAATCGGGCCAGCTTGAAGGAATTCTCAAGCAATCAAACACCCGTACTAGGCTAGTGATAGTTTCCATTAACCCACTAACAGTTCGTCACTTCTAGCGGGGCATTTGAGGCCCGCAACCACGTTCGAGGACTGCAGTGGGCTTTTTGCCAACTAATGGAGTTTCCCTTAAACCACTAAAAGTTAAAAACGCTCGAGGCATGCCGTGGCTTCGTTTCCCCCCATTTCCTTTGCCGGGCAGAAGAGCTGCATGGCGGTTTGAGGTGAGGATGCGCCGCGAACTGCAGCGCTTCCAGACCGACTTCCAGAAGTCCAGCGCGGAGGCGGGTTGTTCGCCAACGGCCGAAGGCATAGGGTGCTAGGTCCCTCAGCTAGGTGCCCTTTTTAACCCCTTTTGGGGGAGGGTTCCCCTACCAAAATAGACTAGAGCAAAAAATCGGGTACCAACTTATTCTAACCTCTCAAATCTGGAGGACCTAGGGTGTCTTTTTTGGTTGATTCCTGGTTTACCTGGTGGTCTCAATCAACTACCAGGGCCATCTATTGTTCCTATGGCCCAAAGTCCCTTGAAGTCATTTTGTGCCTTGCCTTTGGTCAGGCAACGTTGGATTTGGTTTGGAGGTTTGGTGGTTTGGTGTAGAGGCCAAATGGGAAGCTGCCCCTAATTTCCAAGCCGCCAATTTGCGGGAAGCTGATTTGGGTCATTTCTCCAAAGTGTAATCCCATGGTGAAATACACACCTTAGACGGTCGGTTACGGGCGTTTGTTTGACAAGTCTAAGGGGTTGGTTGCAGACATTTTGGAAGTCCCCTGTTGTTGGGTTCGAAACCTGTCATAGTCTCGCTTCCCATGTGTCTGGGCTGTTGGGAAGGCTGTCTTGGTCACAAAGAATCAACCTGCTTGGCCACCTTACTCAAAAACTGAACACTCCCGTACAAAGTAACATGGAACCCAAAAGGGGAAGGGTCCCCCAGAAGGAGTTTCTCTACAAATGGGTGGTTTTTTGGATTCCATGTTAATCTGTACGTGTCCCAGGGCTTGCCTTGGGTGCATCAACGCCCACGGGTTATGCTTCGACCAGCTGGAGTTGAAGGATGCAGCTGAGATTTTGATATAAGCCATATGGAAAATTGCAAATTGTATTTCCCCTGTCGGAACCTTTGCTTCCAAAGACGAAAGGACTAGGTGGGTTGCCCACTGATTTGGAAGCAAATCCTTTTGACCCCAGCCATTTCTTCTTGGATCTGATCTTTTGGCGACCCATTTCTGTTGGTTGGATTTCCGAGTGGCAATTTCTTTCAGCTTAAGCCTCACCTGCGGCTCAGTCCATCTTCCATTCTTTGGCTGAGCCTTTTTCGAGGTCCCCCAGTAGGGCTCTTTTACCCTTTTTTTGGGGGCGGGTTCCCCTGCCAAAATAGAAGGGTACCCTTATTCTAACCTCTCTACTGGAGGACCTAGTTTTTGAGGCTGGTCCCAAAAGCCTGATGGTTATTTCCAAGTCCTGGAGGAGAAGTGGGTCGGGTCCGGTTTTGGGGGCCTTTCCTCGACCCGAAAACACCCCCCAGACCCACCTACCCGCAACCCACCTACCCACGGCTAGGAGGACGAAGACGCCCGGGCCTGGGCCGCGATGATGCGGGAGATGACGGGGGCGCCAGAGCAGCAGCAGGCAGAGCTCCAGGTGGGGGGGGTTGGTGGGAGCCACGTGTTTGTTCATTGTTTTCCCCAAACAGCTGCAAGCTATGGGGCCGTCTTTGCCTAGATAGGCGATATGCGGTGCTTTGGGGCAGCTTTCAGGGGGGGCTCCAAAAGGAGGGTTCCAGGAAGTTTCCAGGGCCGTTGAAGAGAAAGCACCTGGGCTTCTTCGCGTTTCGCCGGGATTCTGATTGAATGACACGCGCCGATGGATCCGCCAGGACGTGGACGCCGCCGCCGCGCCTTCGGCAGCGCCGGCAGCCGCCTTCGAGGGCGACGACGCGGCGGCCCTGGAGGCCATGATGGCGGTGATGAACCGCAAGCCCTTTGACGAGGCGCGGAAAGCGAAAAGGCGACGAGCGGAGGTGGCAGCTTTAGCGTTGCGGGGCGCGTAGGAGAAAGAGAAAGGGAGACAACTTGGCCACGAAATTTGTCCAGGCACTTGGAGCGGTGTTTTCTTCACATGGCTCGTCCGATTTGGGTTGGTGATGTAGGAAGGCGTCCCTTCCTTTGGAGCATTTGTGCGAAGGGAAACTTGAGATTAAATCTGTCCACCGTTGATTGCACTGAGCCGATGTTTCTGGTGGTTCAATGCTTCAATGGTTTTCATGTCCTGAATTAGATTTGAAGCCCCATGCGCGAACCACACAAATGCCCTCTTGCCGAAATCGTGAAAGTTGGACAAGGGAACTGCTTGAGATGGTGGTAGCCTTCCAAACTATGTTGTTAGTTTCCATTGCTCGAAGGAGGACAGACGAACCTTGGCCAAAAATCACCATTTGTTCAAGTTTGCCCTGGTTTCTCCGATGTCTCTATGCAAGGGCTCAAGAACAAAGTTCCCCTGCTTTTCAATTTGTTGACACAGACATGAGATACTCTCTGAAAAAAACCATGTGCAACAAACAGGGAGTGGACTTACGGCTTTTCCCTTATCCACTGCCGGTGGCAACCCAATGGTTGCCAATCCCAGTCGAGTTTCTCTTTCCGTTTCGCACTTGCGCAAGGCGAATCGACCTTTTGACCTTTTGGTTCCCCATTTTGGTCCATTTTCCCCATTTTGGGCCATTCGTAGTCCAGGCCCGAAAAAGGCGATCTCTTTTTATTCCCTGGCCCTCTGCGCAGAGGTTGGCAGGACAAATAGTTGCATGGCTTTTCACCAGCTCCACTCTTGGGCAAATTCCACCAGGGGACACCGAGCCCACCCCACGTCGCTTGAGGATTGCTTGAGCCCGAGGCCCCAGCGCCGGCGGCGCCGTTCGTGGCGCCGGCAGCGGCGGCCCTGGACGACGACGACGCGGCGGCCCTGGAGGCGATGATGGCGGTGATGAACCGCAAGCCCTTCGACCCCCCCGAGGCGACGGATGAAATGCACCCGCGGAGGGCTGTGTGTGAGCTGGGGTTGGCCCTTCATATGGGTCTGTCCTTTTGTAGGATATGGACCTTTCATTTTCTTTTCCTTTTGGTTTCCCTTTCAAGCCACCAAAAAGGGGTACCGTCAAACAAAGAGACAAACCCCTTTACAGAGACTTGTATGGAAAGAGACAAAACCATTTTTCCGCCTTGGCGCTCTTTGGTTTGACCGAAATGACCCTTTCAAGAAATCATTTCTTGCTATGGACTAGCTTTGGTCGACCGCACCAAAGTGAGGCTATTTCAGGTGCTCTATGTTCTTTTAAACGCACCCTTCTTGTGGGGGGTTGGTTAGAAAGGGACAGCAAAGCAAAGCCACAAACTGTTGGTACTACTGTTATTGCTCTTACACTCTCTCAGACTAACATGGAAGCTGACAGGAGGAGGCTGGAAAACTACTTTCCTTTTGGGGAACCCCTCTGTCCACTTCCATGTTTGTTGGAGGGAGGGTATATCTTCTTACTTTTATTGTTTGGCTGCATATCTCATTTTGAGACGCCCATTCTCCCAGCCCGCCCGCAACCCGATCTCGTGAGGCCCCAGCCCCGGCGCCGGCGGCGCCGGCGCCGGCCGCCTTTGAGGGCGACGACGCGGCGGCCTGGGAAGCCATGATGGCGGTGATGAACCGCAAGCCCAACGAGGCCGGCGGATCCGTTGATCCGTTGATCCGTTTTTTCTCCGGGACATTGTGAGAACCAAAGTTGGAATTTGGGTGGTTTTGGGTTAGGGGGAAGCCCACGCAAAAGGAAGCTGACAAAACTTGTTTTGAGGGCGCCAGTTTCCCGTTTTGGGGTGTTTAAAGGGAAACCAAAGCAAGATTGCCATTTGGCGCATCTCAAATCGGAAATCTAAATGTCATTGTTGGGGGGGCCCGTCGATGGGTTCTCCTAAAGGGGTTCCGATGCCTTGAGCGGGAACGTGAGTCGACCTGAGGCTTAAACAACGCCTGGGGAAGGTTTGTCTATGTGAATTTGGGGATCGAGACATAGACCAGCCCTTTAAATTTACCACACAACGCATTAGGACTCATATTTTAAGCATAGTCCCGAATCAACCAATCGGCAGACCAATAGGGTGAATGTGTCCATCTAAAGTTATCCGGCACTCTTTGAGCTGCACTTCCCAATCAGTTGGCACTTCGGAGCAATCAATTCTGGGGAAACGACCAGTGACCAATGATTTGTGGGAGCCCATTGTTTTCTTTTGTCCTCATGCGGTATTAAAGTGGTCTACCCAAATCCATGCAAGGAATGTCCCCGTGAGCTCTGAGAGGCGGCGCCTGCGCCAGCTGCTACCGCCTTCGAGGGCGACGACGCGGCGGCCCTGGCGGCCATGATGGCGAGCGAACCCGAGGCGAGATAAGGTTCATGGTCGATCAGGTTTCCTTTGGCTTCCCGTTGCTTGCTTTTTGCTTTCCGTTTGCTTCCCCTTTGGTGTCCCTGGTCTCCCCTTTGCTTTCCCTTTGCCTTCCCTTTGGTTTCCCTTTGGTCTCCCCTTTTCTTGCCCTTTGCTTGCCCTTTGCTTTCCCTTTGGTTTCTCTTTGAACCATCCCTTAAAATTGGACAGATACATAGCTATGTGGTGTTTTGAAGGCTTGCGGTCGTTTAAGAGGGAAGCTTTTGGACCGGCTCTTGGTTGATTCCACTGATGGCATCCCAATTCTTCAAGGAAACGTGGCTGGACTATGAGGCACGCGGGGGGTTGTCTCAAGCTTGGGAAACCCCTACAAAGGGCTTTGGTTTCCCATTGATTTCCCAATTTCGAACAACCCCAAAATAGGTACCCTGCAAGAAGACATACTCATATTTGGTTTCAGTCAAAAGTCCTGTTTTTGCTATTGTCTATTTGGGGTTTTCTTTGCCAAAGGGAAGCCAGAGGGAAACCGAGCTTAAACCCATTTCTGGGGTTGTTTGGAGACAAGGCCATAAATGGTGCAGGTAGGAAGCAACTTGGAAACCCTGTAGTGTACCGCAATTCATCAGAGCTTTGTGGTTTTGCACTTGCAGTATTTGGAAATCAACCCGCCATCTGCGGCGTGGGGGACCTAGCATATTGGAGAGCACCGACTGAGAGAGACGGGAATCAGCATGCCCGACCCCCTGGAAGAAATAAATCCCCACCAAAACTTGGGGGGATCAGGAGTACATGTCTATGCTTCAGCCCCGAAAAGCAGCTTTTGCATCAGTGCTGAAGAGCTATTCGCAGTTGAACTTCACGAATACCTATTCAACTTCTCGTGCGCGGAAGTGTTGCTAATCTGACAGATGAATTGGGGATGGTTCCGCCAAAAGTGATACAACAGGATCCCGCTTCAAGTTGCGCATCTTGATATTCATCCAGGGGGTGAATCCAGGGCCAAATGTCTTGTACCCCCACCAAGGATGCCTAGATTGTACCCCCGAAAGCGGGACATTCAATATGAGCCTGCAGTTGCAAAGAGGATAGTTGGCCTTAAGGGACTTTCTGGGATTGCTGGAATGCAAGTGACCCATGATGGTTGCTGACATGGTAGTTTGAAGAGTTGAGTATTTTTGGGATCCTTCTTTTTTGGATAGCTCACCTAGCTGCATTTGCTGGCCTCAGTATTTTCCATCGTCAACGTCACCGCCCCAAGTCGTAGGTTACAGGGAACAGCCATCTTCAGTTGCTCACCCCCAGAAAGCGTCAAACTAATGTCATGATCTTCCATTTCCTCGTGTTTATTGTTATTTTCCCCTGGCTTTCAAGGGAATTTACTGGAAACAGGTGTATTCTTCCCAGGGCAAATGGAAGCAATAACCCTAGTCTTGGGGCCGATCTTCAGCCAGGCAGCGTCTTCTCCGGCGTACGCGCCAGAAGCGGCTGCCTTGGATGACGACGCGGCCCTGGAGGCAATGATGGCGGTGATGAACCGCAAACCCTTTGAGGCCGGGGTTCGAGGGTTTTTCTGCCAGCTTGGACTTTCAAAAAGGGTTGGGTAAGTAAATGGGGGTGATCACTATTCCATTTAGGATGGGTTAGGATGGGCAACTTCCCCCGGCATTTAACGCTTAAGATATCAAATCGTTTTAGTGGGTGTTCCATCCAATGGTCATGTTCATCAGACCGTTTGATCAACCCCCAAATCAAAGGCCAGGCAAAACCAAGTCACTACCCGAGGCAACAGTGGAGGGTGAACTCGGCGGCGTTTCTGGTTGGGGGCACTTTGAACTTTTAAGAGATTTGCACATGTTTTTTTTGTTTGAAAAACACACATCTGAGGTCAAAAGCATTCTCAAGGTTAAAAGCAAGCCTTAAAAGGTTAAAAAGCTGGTGCTGACACAATCAGTTTTGGACAACAGCGCTGCGGAGGGGGAAAATGAGGAGGGATGGTGAGCCTTCACAGTTGCAGAACAGAATGTTGATTCTGGATTGATGAACCTGGCAGATTAAATAAGATGCAACTCACCCTTTGCAGTGATTCTCCGAAATACAGTGGATGGGCGAAATCCTGCACCACCTAAGAAGACCTGGAATGATGAATCCCGTGTGAATACCAACAAACAATGGTTTTTCATGGATTCAAACTGGTGCGAAATGGATTTCGTCCATCCACCGTAGGATCGGCGCCTGGTGAAAGTCAATCAGGGTGTGTTCCGGGTTTTCCATGTTGCAACCCAAGCCCTGGTATTTGGCCATGGGTGAAAAGCCCGTACCCCCCAGTGAACATCCCAATCCCCACTAAAATAGGTTCTAGAATGGGTGGTGAATTCACTCACCTACCCCAAAATGGGATCCCAAAACGGTTTTGACAACCACAGCCATTTGAGTAAAACGTTTTGAGGTAGGCCGCCTTCGAGACACGAGCCTTTGGGCTCTTTGCTTCGGCAGGCTGATGGAGTGCCACAGGTGCGGGGGGGGGGGGCGTTTGTTGCCAGCGAACCGCTGGTTTCAGTCTGGGAATCAAAATTCACCTCCCATTTTAGAACCAATTTTAGTGAGGTCCATTTTGTAGAGGAATCTTCGTCTGAGGGACCCTTGTAAACATTCCGTGTTGCGCAGGAGATTTCTTGAGGTGCCCGTGTGTGTGCTCCCAGCTTGCCCCAGTTCGAAATTGGATCCGGAAAAGAGCCCTGTCTGTCTTATGGAAAGTATTTGATTGGCTGGAAAAAAAAGCGTTGCCAGTTCAGGGAGACGCCCCAGTCAGGTTTCAGTCAGGCATTCTACTCTCCGATGCACATGGAACGCACGGGTGGATGTCGTCAGTAGGCACAGACCGTAGAAGTCATTGCGCCAAGGCACGGCCTAATGGCTCATTGCAGAGATACTCAGGTGTGAGGGAGTCCGAACATAGTTTGACGCATGGTTGGTACCCTTATGGCTCCCCCTTTCACATCATCCAGGCCTGGTTTCACTTTTGGCTGGTTGGCGCTTGGTAACTCTTTGTTCGGTCAAGTCAGCAAACACTCAGCCAAAACTCTAGGGGTCTGTTCGCCATTCTTTCCAGGGATCCGTCTCTCTAGAAAAACATAAGCAACCCAGAAAGAAAACCTCTTGTTTTTGGAACACAAATTCTCCTCACTATGCGAGAAACCCACACTTTCCAGGGCCAGAAAAAATAGAAACAGCCTAGGAAATTTGGATTTTCGGTAACCCTCAAGTTTCCATCTAAGGGACGCCGGAGGGAGCCTATAGTTGGCGTGCCAGGCCCCTGGAAAGCGAAAACCGCTTGCCATCGCGTCGCCAGGTCAGCACCGAGCTGACAGCCCGCGACCCCAGCGGTTGGTCACAGTTTTTTTGTTTAACCAGGTCCGCTTTGGGAAGCCTTAAGGGATCTTAAGGAGGTTGCTTAAAGGCAACAATCGAGCCAATTGCTCAAAACCCGGGTAGATGAAGGTTAGTAAGGGGCAGTAGCCAGAAACGGGAGCAGCCGCCTTTTAGTTTCCTTACATGGTTCCGGGTAGAGCCTTTTTTATACCAGGTTTCAACATGTTGAAAGGGGTTGGCATCCTGGCGGACTCGGCGGTATACACAATGCGCAGTGGCTACCCAATTCTCCCTAGGGAAGAAAGTGATATTTGTGGACACCTTCCTTGGCTTGGTGATATCTCTGTATTTTTTGGGGGCCAATTTTGGTTGTTTTTCAAATTTGCCCCTGAGGGTGCAAGGCCCAACAAACAGGTTGCAGGTGCCAGTGCTTGGCCTCGGCTCACACTGCGAACTTAGCGCTTGAGTTGCTGACCGGGGAAGCTGCCTGATATCATCCTACTGTAGAAACTTGGAGGGCACAGATCCCTTAATCGGTGGTTTGGGTTGGTACCCTCCCTGCCACCGAGCCACCAATCCGAACCACCGATCAGTGGGAAGCTGAAGTTTCCGACCAACTTGGCCCGACTTGTTTCGGTGCCAGATGGGCACCGTGGCCGGTCTGCTCGCTAGAAAGGCCCAATTGTCCTTTCTTGGTTCCTTGAAGAATCATCTTTTGGGAGCTCCCAGAGGTGTTGGCAGCACCTTACTGCATTATGTGACAGTTGTTCCACATACTTATATTAGCTTGGCTTGTATACCTCATGTCAATGTATATATATATATATACGTATCCCTGTAAATTCCAGGTCCTTTCGGCCCCAGTACGCGAACAACGCGTTTCGTAAAGTCTGCACCGCCCACATGCGAGATGGCTTCCCACCCTCAAACCACTACCCCCGAGGCAAATCGGGGTATACAGTATACACAGTTGTTAATATAGCCACCACATGCTAAGGTTATAATATTGGCTTCGGATTCATTCAGAGGAGATACTGATCAGGGGTGGATCTTGGAGAGAACCCTCTGACTAGAAGGATCGTCAAAAAATCATCCGACGTTCACTTTGTGTCACGATTTCCCCGGAGTAGTCAACCTGGTGGATTTGTCAGGGGGAGTTTCCGTTCAAATAGGAAAGGACTCCCTCTTAAATGGGACCCTGTTTATTTTCGGGCAGACAACATTTGAAGCATTTGAACATGTTGCTTTCTGCTGCGGATGCGGTCCTCGAGGAGAAGAAGCCAGAGCTTTTGGCGGACAGCGACTGCTCCACCGACGCCCAGCTGGCCGGGAGTCCCCAGAAAGCCGGAGGTCTGGGGGTGGAGGTCAAGAGTTTTTTGTTTTTTTCGAGGGTTCCCAGTTTTGGTGGCTTTTTTTGGAGGGCCCCCCCCCCAGTTTGGGCCCTAAAAGCGACATGCCCAAGTGGGGTTCCTAAAAAACCCGCAAAAAGGTGATCGACCTTTTGCTCGGGGGGCAACAGCAAAGGATCTTTTTTGGAATGGCAAAGTAGTCAGAAGGCTGGCCACTGGCAGCATAGAAAGCACACACACACACAGCTAGCATGGTTTGCGCCTTCCTTTCAGTCATCGGCCCTTCTCTCGATTCCCTTCTCCACGACTTGTCGCTCTGACGGAGAATCCCTTGACCACTCACAGAAAGTAAGTAAAGATCAGACACACGCTCATTGACGCTAGGAAATAAACATGTTGAGAGGCCCCTGCAAGTGAACATTCCTCAAATCGTCAAGCAGGCTACTTCAGTCAAACGAGCAACCAAGGGGAGGTTGGGGGGATTTAAACAAAACTACACGTGAGGTCCATTCAAATTCCAGAGGTTGTACGGGTGTATTGGGAATGGTCCCAACTCAAGCCGGATAAGCGGGAAGACCTCCCGGACTACCATCCCTGTCAACTGTTCGTAAGCATCTTCCCTGGATTTGGGGAGGGTTTAAATGGATCTGGGTGTGTCTTTCTTGAGGGTATCGGTTTTAAAGGGACACAAACAGGAAAACCCGCAACCATAGTTGTGGGAAATCACGCTGTGTGAGTTACAGCAGGATCTGGGGCATGACCCAAAAATGAAACACACTGATGTGTACATTTTTGATCTGGCCCTGAGCAGCACAAAACGCTCTCACACGACTATCTCTTGATCTGAACATACTCTTGCCCGCAGGTAAAATGAAGCTGACCTGATTGAAACTGACCTGCAGGTGACCGTAGCCGGACCTCAACCGCTGCAGGTGACCTGCCCGTACACTGACCTGCAGGGGACCGCTTGATCTGACCCTACTTGACCCTGCGCTGCAGGCGTTCTGAAACTGACCTGCAGGTAGCCGCAACTTCCCCCAACCCTGCAGGTGACGGGAACTTGATCTGCCCATAAACTCACCTGCAGGCGACTGCAACTTGACCAGACCTGCAGGTGTCTTAGACTAATTGACCCTGAGCTGCGGGTGTTATGAAACTGACCTTTTCGAATTTGACCTGCAGGTGACCGTGGCTTGACCTCAACTGCTGCAGGTGACCGGAACTTGATCTGCGCGTACACTGACCTGCATGTGACATGAAGCTGACCTGCAAGTCAACTGTAACTTGACTTGACATGTAACCTCATCTGACCGTGCACTGACTCGTAGATGAGTACAACTTGATCTGCCCATACACTGACCTGCATGTGACATGAAGCTGACCTGCAGGCGACTGCAACTTGACCTGACCAGCAGGTGACCGCCGCATTTCATTCCACGTATTTGACACTGAGCTGCAGGTGTTGTCAAACTGACCTGCAGGTAATCGCAACTTCCCCTCATTCGCTGACCTGCAAATGACATGAAACTCACCTGCAGGCAACTGCAACTTGACCAGACCTGCAGGTGACAGCTTGATCTAACCCTATTTGTTATGAAATTGACCTTCAGGCAACCGTAACTTCACCTGGCTAGACGCTGACCTGCAGGTGATATGAAACTGACCTGCAGGCGACTGACCTGCAGGTGACCGCTTGATCTGACCCTATTTGTTATAAAATTGACCTTCAGCAACAGTCACTTCACCTGGCAAGACGCTGACCTGCAGGTGACATGAAACTCATCTGCAGGCAACTGCAACTTGACCAGACCTGCAGGTGACCGCTTGATCTGACCCTATCTGCTATGAATTTGACCTTCAGGCAACCGTAACTTCACCTGCCTAGACGCTGACCTGCAGGTGACATGAAACTGACCTGCAGGCGACTGCGACTTGACCTGACCTGCAGGTGACCGCTTGATCTGACCCTATTTGTTATGAAATTGACCTCCAGGCAACCGTAACTTCACCTGGCTAGACGCTGACCTGCAGGTAACATGTAACTACCTGCAGGTGACCGCTTGATCTGACCCTATTGGACCCTGAGCAGCAGGTGTTATGAATTGACCTGCAGGTAACCGTAACTTCACCTGACCATACGCCGACCTGCAGTTTACTACAACTCGATCTGCCCTTATGCTGACCTGCAAGTGTTAACCTGACCTGACCTGCAGGTGACCGCTTGATCTGACCCTATTTGTTATGAAATTGACCTCCAGGCAACCGTAACTTCACCTGGCTAGACGCTGACCTGCAGGTGACATGAAACTGACCTGCAGGCGACTGCAACTTGACCTGACCTGCAGGTGAGGCTTGATCTGACCCTATTTGACCCTCAGCTGCAGGTGGTATACAACTGACCTGCAGGTAACCGTAACTTCGCCTGACCATACGCCGACCTGCAGTTTACTACAACTCGATCTGCCCCCATGCTGACCTGCAGGTGACATGAAACTCGCCAGCAGGCGACTGTAACCTGACCTGACCTGCAGGTGACCGCTTGATCTGACCCTATTTGTTGTGAAATTGACCTCCAGGCAGCCGTAACTTCACCTGGCTAGATGCTGACCTGCAGGTGACATGAAACTGACCTGCAGGCGACTGTAACCTGACCTGACCTGCAGGTGACCGCTTGATCTGACCCTATTTGTTATGAAATTGACCTCCAGGCAACCGTAACTTCACCTGGCTAGACGCTGACCTGCAGGTGACATGAAACTGACCTGCAGGCGACTGCAACTTGACCTGACCTGCAGGTGACCGCTTGATCTGACCCTATTTGACCCTGAGCTGCAGGGGTTATACAACTGACCTGCAGGTAACCGTAACTTCGCCTGACCATACGCCGACCTGCAGTTTACTACAACTCGATCTGCCCCCATGCTGACCTGCAGGTGACATGAAACTCGCCAGCAGGCGACTGCAACCTGACCTGACCTGCAGGTGACCGCTTGATCTGACCCTATTTGTTATGAAATTAACCTCCAGGCAACCGTAACTTCACCTGGGTAGATGCTGACCTGCAGGTGACATGAAACTGACCTGCAGGCGACTGCAACTTGACCTGACCTGCAAGTGACCGCTTGATCTGACCCTATTTGACCCTGAGCTGCAGGTGTTATACAACTGACCTGCAGGTAACCGTAACTTCGCCTGACCATACACCGACCTGCAGTTTACTACAACTTGATCTGCCCCCATGCTGACCTGCAGCTGACATGAAACTGACCTGCAGGCGACTGTAACCTGACCTGACCTGCAGGGGTATGAAACGTGATTGTACACCGACCGAAGGCAGCCGCAACTTGATTTGATCCTGCGCCGTTCTGAACCGTCTGTAACGTGAAACTGTGCTGTGGAATGACTACCTTGGTCTGATCATGCGCTGTCCCTTTGCAAATGGAGGCCTTCCGATTTTGATGTTCAAAGGTGACATGGAGAGTTCCGACTGTCGGCCCAGGCCCTGGAAAAATCCGAGTCGGAGCAAAGTGGGGGGCCCAAGCGGGCTACCGTTTGAGGGGATCAACCAGTTCCGTTTAGCTGTATTTCTTGCAGGCCACCTGTTTTGTGGGCAATGGAAACCCCACCCATTTTTCGGGTCGCCCTCATTTTTGGAAATACACACTTTGCGAATCATCGCAATGTGTGCAACAGCTGAAGCAAGTCTTTAGGGGAGATTGCTGTTGCTTCTACGTTTATTGGCGGACAAGGGATGAAGTTCGCTGTGCTTGGAGTCAGAAGTAGGGCTTTGGGCTACTTTCTGGAAAGCCGTAGAGTAGTCTTGGCCACTTTGGTAACGCGAAAAGGGCCATGTTCTTCTTCAGAGACGTGCCTGGCCCGAATACCCGTGACATTCGACGCCTCACGTAGTTAGGATTCTTTCTTTTGTAAGCGGTCAACCACCACGTCAGGGTGTTTTTTTAGGGGACCCCCCAAAAAAAATATTAAATGTGTGTTTTGTTTGGTTTTGCCTTCAAAACCACAAAAGAAGGTACCCCCAAAAAAACATCGCGCACACCTCACACACAAGGATGCCGCGTTGTTGAGCCCTGCCCCTGCGGTTTTCTTGGCCAGGCGACGACTTCGCGGAGTTCTGGGTCCAGCTGGAGGCACCCGCGTGTCCCGCCGTTTTGGGGAAGCTCCCCGCCGTTTTGGGGGCTGAAAACGGATGCCTTAAAAGGACATCGGCCATTTTTGGTGGATCTCCTCTTTGAGACTGGGGGCCAACTGGTTTCAGAGTTGGAGGAGTTCTTGGGAAGACGGCGGTGGCTTTGCTGGTGATCCCATGGCACATTTGTTTCCGACTTACCGGTCGAATGCCCTAATCACATCTCGGAGAGGGATGACAGCAGTAGCATAGAACCCCAAAAGAATGCCCAAGAGGGGATTCCTGCAGAAACAGTTTTTTTTGGGGCGGGTACCCTATGACTATGCAGGAGTGGATTATCGCAGTTGGCGTGGATCTTTGGACTTCTGCTGTGCACAAGTGAACCGCTGAATTGACTGCTTGTTTCTGAGGGTGTTTGTGTTACACCCTGGGATTACACCCTTGGGAAATGACCCTGAATGGCTCAAAATAACATGGTTTTATCCGGACATGTGCCTAAATGGGGTCAACACCCGGTGGGTGTATTCCCAGGGTGTAATACAAAAACCCTTGGGTTGTTTGCGCTTTCAACGGCGGATGGTTGGCGCTTTTTATCAAGTTGGACTTCCCGAGATAGCTCTAAACAAGTCAGTCGAAAACGCGGCCTGATGTCAGGCACCCCTTGTCGACGTTTGCCAGCTATCTCCCCATTTTGGAGCCTTTGGTGGCTTTAAAGGGTCCACCACTCCTTTTGGGGGGTCCCCCAAAAACAAACAAACCCAGACCTGGCAGTGTTTCACCACGAAAAAGCTCCACAAGCCCCCTAAGGTCCGGGACCTTGCGGCTTTCTTTCCTCACAGGTAAACAAAGGGTTGAGAGCGCAAACGGGCTCCATGGCTTCCCGACCGAAGTTTGGGGGAATCCGCAAGAAGCCAGGTGCAAACAAAGGAGGATCCGGTACAACCCGCAACATCCGATCGCAACCCACGGGAAGGATTATGGGTCGGCGTTGGGGCGTGAAATCCTGGGCTCTTGTGATCATTGTGCATGTGTATTGCGTCCTAAGCTCCTGATGTTACGTACCAGGATTGTGGGATCACTCGGGGGGTATTCCCACTTCTGTGATACTTTTGGGAATCTCCCCCTTTATATGGGCAGTTAGTCTTTGAGAAGCCCTGTTTGTTGTATCACAGAAGTGGATTCCATTTCCCACAGCCCTGTCATGTACCCTATAGGCATGCCCCGGAACATGGGGTACCCTCAAAAAAGGCTCGCCCATGTAGTCAACTAAAGTCCGATATGCCCAACTTCCTTCTCGCACGCCGGAGCTCGCGTTTCCGGTCCGCATGGAAGGAGATGGAGCGCGGGGGGTTGTCCTTGGAGGAGCAAGCTCAGAAGCTGGTGGTGACCTGAGGAAGGGCCTGGGAACTCTCCCAGGACGTTCACTGGGGTATGTCCTTTTTGGGCTCCTTTGCTGCTTGGCTCCTGGGGCTGGGCTGAAAAAAATCCCACCGAACGATTAGTTGTAGGTTTTGCAAGAGACGCGGACAGCCGAATTTGCGCATTGCAAATATTGTTTGTGGTTCTTTTGGGTAACTAGTCAGGTTGTGTTAGGGATGCTTCTTGAGCTTAGGCCATGGGTCAAAATCCAAATCTTATCCCCAGTGACTAAAATGGGTGGTGAATTCACCTACCCGAAAATGGGATCCCATTGGTTTTGACCCACAGCCATATGCAGTGAGAAAACACTGGTTGCCGGTGGCCAAGGTGTCCTTGTGCATGCAGCTTCCAGATGGGCAGCACCCCGAGGACTCGAGCGAGAGAGCATCCAAGAAACGAGGGGGGCCCAATGGGCGGAGGAGCGAGAACGGGATAATTGTTGGTGGGTGTTGACCACATTCTTGGAGCCCTCAAAATGGGGAGCAGGGTCCTTTTGATCCTAAATTGACACCAACCAGGGTCTAGTTCCCCGTATTCTTGGCAGTCTACTATTGGCTTGCGGGGACATGAGGGGAACCCACATTCCTGAAAGAACTAGGACGGGGCCCCAAGTTCCTGCAAATGAACAGAGGGAATCCAAGAGGGTCATTTCCCGAAGAGATTTAAAAGGATCGTTCTTTTGATTCCACGTCCACTTGTAGGAGTGTGTAGTCTTGCATTGGCCGAACCGCTTGTTTGCCCTGGTGCTTTTAAGGGGACATGGTCAGCACTAGATATGGGTTGGCGTCCGTCAACCTAACAAAACACCTTCAGCAAACACACCCACAAAAAAGCAACACTCCCAACAAACACGCCCGCCCCAAAAAAAAGACACCCATTCAGCAACACATGACTTTGGTGGCCCTTCCTCATTGGATCCAAGATTGTCCTGTTTGAGACTACCTAAGTAGATATTGTAGAAATCTGTATTCTTGCTCCTAAAAGAGCAGGTTCCTGTTTGCAGCTATGTCAAACTTGTCCCAAAGCAAATTTCGAGCTTTCAAGATCAGACATGAGATTGGATCCCCCAAACCGCGCTTAGAGGTCCGAGTTCCTGGACTTTCTCCAAAATAGGTGAGTGACCATTTCAAATGAGTTAAACAACATGTTTGGGCTTGTTTGACCCATACACCGAGGAAGTGAGCCTTGGCGGTTCCCAGCCGTCCGGTTCCTTGGGGTTTTTAGTTGCTTTCCAGTTGGTTGCGTGGTTGGGTTTCCATTCATTAAAGGTTGGTCACCTTTGGCAGGGGATCGGTTTGGACAGCCCAGGAGCCTATGGTTGTTGGCTTGGTTCTATGGTTTGTCCCTTTGGTTTCCCTTGCGCTTGGCTTGGGCTACGGTTGTCGTCCTTGTGCGTCACGGAGGGCGAGCTGGCGGGATTTCGTGTGCCCGGCCAGGAGCCTCCGCAGTTTTTCATCGGCGAGGCGCGCGATCGATGTGGCCCCAATTAGATGGCTGAGGGGTCGAACCTGCACTTCCCCCCCTGGGTTGATGTTTTTTTGTTTTTCCTCTTTTTTTCCTCCTGTATCGGTTTGCTGGTGGTCTCCATTGAACAAGTTGATCAATTGGCCGGTGGTTCCAACATAGAACAAGTTGATCAACTGGCCGGTGGTTCCATTGAACAAGTTGATCAACTGGCCGGTGGTTCCATTGATCAAGTTGATCAACTTGCTGGAGGTTTCCATTGAGCAAGTTGAGCAATCGGCCGGTGGTTTCCATTGAAACGATCGCCAAATTTGGAGGTTCCAAAAAGAGGAGTGGCTCGGAACCCCGCAAAAGTACAGGGCTTGATATTCCTCATTCTGTGCATCCATCACTCATTTGGCAACCAAGCAATTGTACTAGTGTTTGACTCTTGATTTAGAGGGGAATGGAAAGGTATGCCCAGAGGAATGTGGCAAAAGGGACTAAGGGTTCTTTTTCCAAAACATTCCATCTCATCTTGACTCATCTCGGTGATGCTTGTTCATCTTGAGATCGGCTAGGATGTTGTGTGCATGGAAGTCTGCACTTTGCTTTGCAAGCCGTCAGGGTCCCGCGGCAATGCGTGAGTCATGTTCCATTCCTTGCAGTTCAGCTGGATTTGTCTAGGGGCATGGTTCGGTCAGACGCCGCAAATCGTCCAGCAACGAGGAAATCATTCACCCTTGCATTGGACAAGTTGCCTTCCCCTTTTCCCGCGTGGGGTTGCCCACCGTGCAACTCAGCTTGTGTGTTGAAGCACCTTGTAGCCCACGCGGGTAGCCAAAGACATCGGAGCCTGCGTCGAGCGCGTTCCACGAGGTTGGGTATTGACCAAACCACAAGGGGAAGAACACGGGTGTGTATATAAAGTTTTTCAGGCGGCCCGAAGCCCTCAAAATGGCTTCGGCTTTCTTTTTGGTTTCCCTTTACAGCCCACCAGCAAGGGGAACCAACTCAAAGAAGACAGACTCACTGGGCTTCGGAGCACCCCCTAAATATTCATTTGAGTCGAAGACCCACGTGTCAAGCCGGGGCACTCGTTTGGTTCCTTTGGACTTTCAAACGTGTCAGCTCCCTTGGAACCCTTGCCAGCCTGATCGGCTTTTGATAACCGCAAAGATCCAGGTTGGGACCCATTCTCGAAGGTTTGATTCCCCATTCTCTTCGCCCATCGTTCTCTTTGGAAACCAGCCATTTTCCAGGGTTTTGGCCCATTCTTTGAAGAGCATGATGCCTGAAGAGAATGGGGAGGGTACAGCTAGAGACAGGTCTCGTTCGCATCCGGTGTTTCTTCAGGGGCAAGATGGTTTTTGGGTCATTGCCAGGAAGACAGGCTGCTTGTCTCAGAACGGTCCGCGTGCCCTGGGCGGATGGCACTGCTTGTGAAGGACCCCCCAACGTGGTTTTGCCCCTTTTCGCTTTAAAGGGAATCTATCACTACTGGACTTCTTTTTTTCCAGGGGGCTTAAGCAACTGAAAGTCTGGGCTTGGAGAAAAGGGGGTTTTGCCCAGGTATGGTTGCTAGACATGGGCAGACCATTGGGCTGAAGCTGATGCCATGGGGACGAATGGCCCCGCTTTGGGCCCGCGGGTAATGGGGTCCTTCGCTTCCCGCGGTGTCAGGGACGACTTTGTGGTCCCTGTGTCAATCCAAAGCGCAAAGAGACTCATCATTTGGTCCAAATTCTTCTCTTGATTGCTACTTTGTTGCTACAGGTATATATGTTGTCCATGATTCGTGGATGGCAAGCTTTCCTGATACTCGTTTAAGGGGTTGGAGGCGAAGCGGGACGATGTGCGTCAAGCACTTTTCCGAACCTTCATTCAAGGGCTAGTGTAGCGTGGGTTGTACCCGGCTTGGGAAGCCATAGCCCCCCTTTTGGCCTCTATGGACAGTTCGCCCCATTGGGCTGCACTCCATGGTGCATGACAACGTGCGATTAATGAACGCAGAAGCATTTCTGTCGAACTAAGTGAGACTACAACTGTTAATGAACTGGAGAGTCGATCCTTGACTGTGGTTAAGCTCGCCTGAGCCAAACTTCTTCCGTTTTGTCTTTGGTCGACCCCAAAGGCTGGAGAATCTCATAATCTGATAGGATGCGCTACAAGCACTTGGAGGGAATCCACCATGTTCGGATTTGCTCCTATCGGAACCCAGGATGAATCACCTGAACAAATCAAGGGGTGTACCCCTTTTAGCAGGAGATCCGGCTTACTTTTGGAGAAACATTCTCTGTGGGAATCAGCCGGGTTCTGCTTAGATGCGCAGTCAACGTCTTTCGGGCACTAGACACTGTTGAACCCAATGCAGAGCCCCTTTTGAGGCAACCACAAGTGTCCAAGGTGGCAGTCGAGTGTTAATCTGGAATCACCGGACAAGTTCGCCCAACAGACTCTTTCCGAAAGCCAGACTTCTATGGCCACCACCCGACCACCGCGTTTTTGTTTTTTTCTCCAGTCAAAAGTATCACAACAAGCATCTGGGTGATTCTCAACATGGCAAATGTATGTTTGGTCGGTTCAAAGATAAACCAAAAGGAGACCAACCATTTCAGGGTACCCCCCTTTTCTTGCTGGTGCTGAGTAGTGAATGACCTTCCGGGAGCTGGGAATGAACCGTTTGGGGATTCCCTCAAAGGAAGACCATAGGTTGGACGGTTTTTCTTGGGGTTATTCCATTTCTCATTCCCTGCCTATCGAACCAGCAAGATTGAGAGCTCACACATGTGGATGGACGCAATTCTGCACCACCAAAGAAACCCTGAAATCATGATTCCCCCGCTAAACTGGTTTCACCTGGTTTCTTGGGTGGTGCGATTTCTGGATTTCGTCCATCCACATCCATCGGGCTTCGACGGGTTCCCCAAGCGGGTCACGAGGTTAGCCTTGGACTTCTGGGAGATGCTCGACCAGGACTGCCTCTCCGGAGCAGTTCTGCCCGGACGCCCGGTTGCGGAAACAAATGTCTCGAAACTCCCCGAAGAGTGGCTGGTTGTCTTGGTGGCTCCCAGCCATCCCCAAAGCTTTTTAGCCTTTTAGTGTTTAGTGGGGATCTGCATTAGCCCAGCCCAGTTTTCTTTGGGTTTCAAACTTGCAAGAAACAAAACTCCAACAGGTGCCAATTCCGAATCGATTTGTTTCGTTTGTTTTGGACCCCCGAATGCGGAACCCCCTGATAAGTTGATCAACTTTGGGGAAATCTAGTGACACCATCAGGCAGCGACCCCTCCGTTTCGTTGGACCTCCAAAAGCGGCAGCGAATGCTTGCCGGAACCAGCTGGTTTGGATGATTCCTTGTGACGGCGACTTTGGCCCAGGAAGTCAAATAACTTGTTGGTTTGCGAGCGCCCATGTTCGACCCTTGCGTGTGCTTGTGGTTGCCGGCACCACGTTTCAACTCTCCGTTTGTCCATGACAAAATCTAGTACGTGGTTCGGCTCCAATTCCCAGAAGGGCAGCACAAAATATTCCAGGGCGAAGCCGCACGTGCTAAGGTCACTAAACGTGAAGAAGCGATACGGTGTCTCCGCATGGGTGCGTCATTTTTCTTGAGGCGACCCCCGTTGTTTGGTGGTGTTAAAGGAAACCAGCTAAAAAACATAATTTGTGTGGGGTGAAGCACACAAAAGCCGCGCCGCCCATATGCTGTGCAAACGTTAGAATAAAGTTTCCTCGGGTTTCCATCTTCATCTCCCGATCGAGCAAGCCAAGGCCGTGCCACGCCCAAAAGCTCGTGGACTGCTATCAGGCGCTTTCCCCACCAGGGGTGGTTGGGGGGGAGGGAGTTGGGCCCCGTGTTTGTTTGACATGAAGAGCGTCCTTTTTTCCGTGTTTTTTTCTCCTTTTTTTTTCTCCATTATTTCGGTATTGCAGTGTGCTACTGCAAATGTCAGAAAGAAGAATATGACATATACCCTCCCATCAATTATCATGGAACCTGATAGGGACCCGGTCCCTTTCAAAGGAGCATGGTCTTCCACCAGGACTTTCCGAACGTCAGGATCCATGTTAACTGGCGGGAGGGTACCATTCTTTGAGCCCCTTGTTCCTTGACATTGACACCTGTTCTAAGGGTTGATTCCCCATTCTTTTCAGCCATCGTTTTCCCCAGGAGTTTTGGTGGTTTTCTAGAAAGATTCGGATCCCGGGAAAGAATGGAAATGGAAGGTACCCCTAGACCTGCGCTTTTTGTGATTCCTCCGGCTGGTGGGCTCCGGGGACTGCTGACTGCTGACTGCCTGGCTTCCAATCTTACCCTAAACCCAGCCCAGCCCCAAACCCACCACAAACCCACCCTAAACCCAGCCGAATCCGGCCATAAAACCGTATCCTAAAGCATCCCTAAACCAGTCTTACGCCTGCCATAAACCAGATTTAAACCCACCCACAGCCCTAAACAAACCCTAAACCACCCCTAAACCCACCATAAATCTATGCCAAACCGACCCTAATCCCATCATTTATCTTCGCTGAACCAACTTTCAATCCAACCCTAAACCAACTGAGAACATCCTCGAGCCAACCTAAACCGGCCTAAACAAACTCTAAACCGACCATAAACCCCTCTAAACCCACCTTAAATGCACCTCAATCCACTCTCAACTAGCCTTTCCCAACCCTAAACCAAACGTAAATCAACCCCGCTTAAACCAACCCCCAACCCACCCTTGACCACACTTAAACCAACCTTAAACCAACCTTAAACCAGCCGTAAGCCTAACCTAAACCAACCCTAGCCGGCGCTAAACCCACCCTAAAACTCCCTACTCCCCACACTGCACCAACACTTCACCAACACTACACCAACACTTCACCAACACTACACCAACACTAAACTAACACTAAACCAACACTATACTAACACTAAACCAACACTAAACCAACACCAACACTAAACCAACACTAAGCCAACACCAAACCAACACTAAACCAACACGAAACCAACACTAAACCAATAAGCCAGCTGAAAGCATGTGGTGTTTCTTCCGAATGGGGGAACCCAAAGGAGAGCTTCAGTTCCCGTGTGGCTTCATCCTCTTGATTTTCTTTGGTCGGAGTAATAGCAGCTGGTTGCTCGGTGTGTGAAGTCGAATTGGACCCTCTTTGAAATGCTTTGCAACGGGTCTTGCTTGCATAAATGCAGAAGAGCATCCTGCATCACATGCGCCAAAATGCTAGCTATGCACGCGGTGTACCTATGAATCAGCCCTAGATATTTCCATTGGCACTGGTGAACCTCCCTCTTATTCGTCCCTTAGGGGCAAGCCGAAAAAGTGCAATGCTCCTTCGCAGGGTGTTCGCAGAGTTTTCCCACGGTTTTCCGGAGTTGTGTTTTTTTTTGTTTTATTTATGTTTTAGCAGGGTTTCGTGATAGTTTTGCAGGGTTTTAGCAGGGTTTTTGCCGGGTTTTTCAAGGTTTCTGATTGTGTGCCAAGGGTTTTATTCGCCAGGGTTTGCGGGCTTTTTTCAAGGGATTCTCCCGTTTTCCCAGTGATACCAGGGTTTTTCCATGGTTTTTCCAGGGTTGTTCCAGGTTTTTCCAGGGTTTTTTTAGGGTTCTTCCATGGTTTTCCAAGGATTAAAAGTTCCGTTTCGGTTGTTTTGAACATCACCTTTTTTGGGTCCATTCGAACGAACATTTTGAGGGCTTCTTAAATCACTTTGGGGGGTGTTTCACTGTAAACCACAATGAGGGTAAGTTTGAGGATGTTCTTCTTTTTTTTAATGCACCCAGTCACGAGTCATGGTAAGTTTCCTACTTCCCACATGGGTCGACCAATTTGCCGACTCGCTGCGCCAGCCGCGGGCGCAAGAGTTCTTCATTGGAGAGGAGGAGGAGGAGGAGGCTCGAAGCTTCACTGTTCTGGGCACCTGGAGTCTCCATTTTTTTTTTTAACATGACCCAAAAGTAAGGGGTCATCACCCCATTGTTCAAGGGTCTTCCAAACTTTAGGTTGTTGTTTGATTTGTGTGTCTGGTTCCCTCGTTTTCGTGCTGACATGGGGGGTGATCTTCACTTCAACCACCGCTCGGTCTAGGGGCCTCAAACTAGACCTCTCGAAATGCCGAACTTGTCCTGGGAAGGTGTCCTGCCATCTTCCCCATTGGGGTTCAAAAGGAAGCCACATGGGAGCCAGCCATTCGAGAAGATTCCCAGTTTTGACAAATCACCACACCAGCTGTGTGGTTTCAAGGCGTGCGACTTGGGTTTTCCTTTGGCTCCTTGTGCAAACCGAGATGTTTCGATAACGGAGCATCTTCTCGGGGGGGGGGGCGGGGGGTTCCAACCATAGCCTAAGGCTTGGCTCGACGAAGCCTAGGCTTTGCCGGGGTTCGCCGCGAACGCCCGCCTGAGGCGCAAAGCGCCACGCAGCAGTTTTACATTGGCGACGAGGAGTCGGGTTGGACTTTGTCAGCGGACTGTGCGGTGCCAGGCTTCTTTGTTTCAGAGCACAGACAGGCGTTGAAGAGGTCATTTCATAGGGGTCCTTTTTGGTCGGTTGTTGCAAATAGATGGCTCTGGTTTACCTATAGTTGTTTATTAACCAACCAAAAAGGGCACCTACGATTGCAGTTGTTTACTTGGCAAGTACTTTAAGATACTTTAAGGGCCTTTTCCCAGACTGGCACAATCGAACTTGGCAAGAACCGGGCATGTCCTTTTTTGAAGGCACCCGTTTAGGAACCAACCTTTTTGTGAAGGCCCCATGCAGAACCCCCATTGAATCCATCGATGTTGGAGGCTGACACCACCATTTGGCACCGACCGATCCCTCGTGTCCAAAGGCCCTAGGCTCCTGCCCCGTCGGACTCATGCAGGTCAAGCGTGTGGGATAGGCCAGGTACAAGAGGCTTGCTCAAACATGACAAGCATCTCCTGTGACTCAATTTGTTATTTGAGTCTTCCGCAAGCTCGATGTAAGCATCGGGTTAGGAGGCATGTCTCGCCCATGAACCACACAAGTGGCGCGACTCCCTGGGATAGTTTCTAGGCTTTGTCTCAACACAGTTTGCCTTTGGTTTCCGTTTGAAACACCCCCCCAAAACGGGTACCCTTTAAAAAAGAGACCCCCATGCTGCATGATTCGCCGCAACATGAGGGCTTCAGCGAGATCGCCACAGAGTGGAGGGTTGCAACCCACTCGCCACCCATTTCGTGCCGCAAATCACCCCTTAGATCTCCCACCATTTATTTCTCTCCCCCCATTCCAGCAAACGGATTGGATGCGCTTTCTGTGGTTTCCCCATGTTGTTTGGCTAGTTGTTCCTCTTTTAATACTCTTTTAGTACTCTTTTGCTATCCTACAAGGGCGGATCCACAAAAACCGCATCCAAACCGTTTCCTAGACCCATGCCCCATTTTCAACCGGGTTCAACCAGGCTTCAAAAAATGATCCCCCAAAAAATCGAACAATGGTACAAGGTATCCTTTTGGTTCCCCTTTAGGGACCCCTTTTCCACGAACGACGAACGCCTCTCGGGTTGCATGAGAGCACCCCTCGTGTACACGCCCAGGAGCCCGAGATGTCCTTGCCCTGAGGGCGACTTCGCGCCACAAATGTCCACAGAAATGCCTTCAAAAATCAGTCGCGCGCTTGCTGGACACCAACACAATTTTCCTCCGGAGTTGGACACCAACGCGACTTTCCTCCGGAGTGGCGAAGTTCTTAATTTCCCAGCCCCATGTGTAGTAGGTAAACAGCCCATTTTTCCTTTGGTACTTAAGGGTGGTCAATAGGTAAGCGGAATCTCTGGGCATAAGCCTCCCAATCGCAAGGGTGTGTTGGGAATGGAGCTCAAAGCGTGTGTGGTTTCCTTTTTGGTTTCAAGAGCAACATCGAGAGGACATTTCTCATCCATCATTTGTGGACACACTTAATACTTCATCAAAAGCAAGTTTGAGGTGTTACTACCTGCCGACGCCAATTTGCTCATTAAAGATAGTTTTGTTGCTTGACTAGGAGTGCAGATGCGGATGCCCGTAGCACCCAGCACATGACATACACGTTGAACTTAGGTATTGTGTATGTTGGATATCCAGCATTGTCGGCGCATGTTTGAGTCTGCGGCTTCGACATTGATGCTACTTGGCCATCACACACGATGCAGTAGTTCCCGTTGTGGTTGGTTCTTGACATTTCAGGCAATCATGGTGAAGCCCTTGTTTCTTGGGCAACTACTGCAAGATGATTATGACAAGTGCGGCGCTGTTGGGGGAAAGGATGTTCTTCGTTTTTCTCTCCCTCTGCGATGTGTGTGTGTGCGCGTGTGTGTGCAAGCCAAGCTGATGCATTCCCGACAGGGACTTGGCTCAAATGAAGCTGAAACAGCGCTACGCGTACCAATTTGCAGTATATCATCCTGCAGTTGTCTCACAATTCAACCGGTCCCTTTTTCCAGAGTGGCCGTTGGCTTTTGTGGCCGTTGCCATGGCGAAACACCTTACCCGAGGAGCCAGTGACATTTTTGCATCCGTAGTCTACGACGAGAAAGTCAAGGACACCTTGGTTGGTGTCTACATCGTTCCATTCCTCTACTTCAGAGAAGTGTTGGATCTGGAGCTGGTAAGGCAAAGGCTCCTTGAGAAGTTGATGCCCATTGCCCGGTTCCGCAGCAGGGTTGAGAGCGTGCCTGGGCCGCTGGGTTGTAATTCTGTCTACGTGGAATTGGATCGCAAGACGATGGAGGCATCCCTGAGCGAGTTGGTATCGGCTCCAGCGGGATTGACCACCGAAGCGGACCTAAATCGCTTCGTGTCCGGCCTGTATGGCCAAACCTGGGATCCCGCGCTCCCACTGTGGAGGGCCTATGTCATCAACCACCTGGAGGATGGAAGGAGCCTGTTGATGATGAAGATCGACCACGCCATGGCAGATGGGGTGGCCCTCTTGGATGTGCTCTATCACATCATCGACTCATATGATGGTCCAGTCATAGAGATGAAATCTGCGCGAAGCCCATCGGCTGACTCTGGGTGCTTTGACTGTGATAGCTGCTTGTTGCACCTCCAGGGCTGGTGGCGCGCCATCTGGAAGCCTTTCATCGGAGAGCTTCTGCCGGGGGATCCCCCGAATCGCTTGAAGTTCAAAGATGCCAAAGTGGCTGGGAGGACCAAGGCTGTGGCGTCCACCCCGGGGATTGACTTGGAGGAGGGGGTGGATATTGCTTCACTGGGCTCGGCAAGAAGAAACATGAGGGAGACATTGGGTAAAGGAAAGGAGCAAGAGCGATCTTTCATGGACCCCTAAGGAGGCCTAGAAAATGGGCTATCCCTGAATAAGCCTAGGATAAGCCAAGGATAAGCCCTGAGCCCCGCTGCGTCTTAGTGAGGGAGTGGCTCTTTCAAGGGAACCAGATTGCCACCGATTTAGTTGAGCATATCTTCTGCACCTCCAGTCTATCCATGATTTACTGGCAGGCGCCGATATATCAAGTGTTTTTAGTATGTATTTGAAGACTTAATACAAAATATGGCTCGCACTTCTGACGGCATTGCAAGCTCTTGAGATTGATTCAGATGGTAGGATATTTTTTGGATGGGGATTAAGGCCCCATTGAGGGCCCCCTCTCCACAACCCCCTGTCCGGGGTCCGTGGATCTTTGAGAACTCCAAAATCGAGCAGGTGCCAAGCGTCAGCAAGTGGTAACGGCCCAGGAGATCAAGGCTATCAAGTCCAAGATCCGAGGAGCCACGGTGAATGATGTGCTGATGACGCTGATGTGTTTGACCTTGAGGAAGTACTTCCAGAGATACGAACCTTCCACCTTGAAGCAGTCAGTGACTGCCACAATCCCCGTCAGTGTGCGAAGAGAGGGAGAGGAGGATATCTTCAATCCAATGTTCTTCGGCAACAACTTTTCACAGGCTCAGATCAGTTTCCCCCTGGAGGTGGAAGATCCCATGGAGGCCTTCCGGCGTGTGAAGTCTCAGATTGACGTCATCAAGGTGTCTCCGGAGCCCCACCTTCGCCTCGGCTTGATCTCGTGCCTAACTTCCTGTGCCGTTCCTCAAAGTTTGCTGGCGTCGGCGATGATGGACCAGTTCGGTCGAGTCACCGCCACCTTGTCCAACGTCATTGGCCCCTTGCGGGAGGTGCAATTCCTAGGCCAGGCCGTGGATGACTTGTCCTTCTACGCCATGGTTCCCTTGGGGCTCTACCTGGGGGTGGTGCAGTACAAGGGTCGCATCAAGGTGGGTATGGGTCAAAATGAGTCACCACCAGGAATTGGACCGCAGGTTTTGGTCCATGTTTCCATTTGCCAGGGCAACTCATTTTGGGGTTACCCGATTTTTGCCTCACAGCCAGGTGGGCATCTGTTGCGACGGCGAGTTGGAGCCGGAGCCTACGCGCCTGGCCGAGTGCTGGGAGGAAGCCTTGCAGAGCCTCAAGGCCGCGGCTGGCAGATGACAAAAGTCGGCCGCCACTTTTTGCCGCGGCCTGCGCCTGTTTTCTCCTTTTAAAATAGCGGGGCCCCAGATGAAACCATCGAAAGCCGCAAGTGGATGGGTTGCCCCGCTGACGAGTTCAGGTTTAAGTTGGAACCATTTGGGGGAGAAGAAGATGCACAGTTTATATGGGGGTTGATCAAAAGGTCCTTGCAAGGAGTTATGTATTCGGTGACCATTCCTCTTGGCTTAGCGAAAGATCGGCATTGGAGTTCGCGAAAGAAACTTATTTTTTCGCGAAAGATTCCGCGTTGGATTCTTGGAGGCATGCCTGTGCACTTACATATTTGCAGACCCCGCTCCCTTGTAGATACGGTGACGACTTTAAATCGGATATTTAAAGTGGCTGGCCGGGCCACCCTCACGAACCCTTGAGGTAGAATGAAATACCAATTAGGATGTTTAAATTGCAACACCAAGAAGACAGACCCCTTCCCCGTAAAAACGGGGCGTAACACAATTCAAGCCCTTGCTAGCAGCTGCGTTGCGCTAGCTCCTGCCAAGCCAGGTCAGATTGCACAGGTCCAACCTAAGGCGCCATGTCGGTGCAGACCTATGCTTTCGTAACTCTGCTACATACATGCCTGGAATTGCGAAGCTTGTCTTGGACGGGACTCCAAGATTTCCTTGAATTCTTGAGGCTCCTGACGTCTTGGGATGGAAGCTGCTTTTCAACAAATCTCAGAATGAAAAAAACTGGAAGAGAAGAAAGAGAAGCAAGAGAGAGAGAGAGAGAGAGAGAGAGAGAGAGAGAGAGAGAGAGCGAGAGAGAGAGAGAGAGAGAATGCCTGTATCTGGCATTGGGCCCTGTGTCAGCTCTGTTTCAGACCTGTTTCAGACCCCTGCAAAAGAGACATCTCATATTCGCAAAATCCCGCCCCGAATCCCCAGCACCAGTATAGCGGTGCAGCGGCTCGCGGGCCGTGGAGGTAGTATGAAACACCAATTGGGACATGGTGCAACACCGATGCCTGCAATTGCAGACCAATGCTTTCGTAATTCCATGCTACATAAACGCCCGGAATTGCGGAGCTAAGTGCGCTGCATTGGGCTGCCTAAGCCCTGTCTACGTGGCTCGTGGAGACAGAAAGCAAGAAGGACATGAATGCCCCTTGTCTCGGACAGGGCTCCTAGATTTCCTTGAATTCTTGAAACTCCTGGCGTAGGGAGATACGCAGCACCAACACTTGCATCATTGATTCCCTGCCTGTGTTGGGAATGGTGCAAATCAATTGGCTATTTTGGAGCAAGTTTCGCGAAAGATCCGCGAAAGACCGGCGAAAGGACAGGGAGCTTGGCAAGCGCAAGTGGCAAGGGCGAATGACGAGGACTGCTTGCACTTAACATTACGTACTACGCGCAAGTGAACTGCGACTACCGCGTTTGCAAACATAACTGCAGCAGCCACAATGGCTCCATAGCGCACGCTGCAAACAAAAGGGCATGGTGATGGAGTCGTGAAAGATTCACGAAAGATTTTTTCTCGCGAAAATTACATTTTCCGGAAATAGGAATATTGATTAACAGCCATGTTGAGATATAGAGGGGAAGACCTTTTGGTCTGGTGTTGACGCTTTGCGAACATTTTACGAAGGAGATCGTTAAAAAGACAATCCCGCAAAAATGTGGTTTAAGAAAATTGATTAATAGGAAAAATGAATAATGTATAGAATATATATATGGATAAATGTTTATTTATTTTTTTTTGTGTGTGTGTATGTATATATATTTTGAGATTGGTTGGAATTATGGAAATGCATTTTGTATATTATTTTGGAATTGAAAGGTTATTTGATATTTTTATTAAATGAATTTAATATGATTTAATTATTTATATAAAGATATATTATAATTTTTTATAATATTATGGAATCGTTATAATGGTATTTTGATGATATGTTTGTGGTGATTGGTTATATACATGTTTTTTTTAAAGATATATATTATTTTTCTTATTTTTTTTTTAATTTGGAATTTTTATTTTATTGTAAACGCTTCGCGTTGCCCGCCTCGGCCCAGCCTAGTTTGAGGGAAGGGTCAGGAACACCGAAATCCAGTGTTGGGAAGGTCCGAATACCTGAAGTTGGCTCCAGACAAGTCAGACAAGCCGGCCTCGCCTGGTTGGGCTGGGCCACAGGCTAGTCTCAGACACATTAGATAAGCCTGCGCTGGGCCTGAAGCTAGTCTCGGGCAGCTTGGGACCTTGCTTGCGTGGGTTGTTGGTTGAGCTGAAGCTAGTTTACGGCGGGCTGGGCAGCCGCACTGAGGGGGCTGGGCTATGGCTGGGCTGGGCCTGAGGCCAGTTTCAGACACGTCAGACAGGCCTGGCCAGCAGGCGGACTGGGCTGGGCTAGACGCTAGTTGAGCCCAGGCTGGTGAGGCCCAGTCTCGGCGCTAGATAGGCTGAGGCCTGCGAGTCTCAAACCGGGTGGGCTTGGGTGGGGTTGGCTTAGGCGGGTTGCTGGTTGGGCTGGGCCTGAAGCTAGTCTCAGCCACGAGGCTGCGAAGCCATGGGTGGTGCTGGGCAGCTGGATTATGGTGTTGGTTGCGCCTGGAACTTCGGCTGGCTGGGCTGAGCTGTGCTTGGGCGGGTTGCTGGATGGGCTGAGGCTGGGTAGCGAGTTGCTGGCTAGACACGTAAGACACGCCAGCAGGCGGGCTGAGGGACTGGGCCTGAGGCTAGTCTCAGGCTGGCATACCTTGAGACCAGTCTCAGACTGCGCCGAAGGGGCCTGGTCAGCCTGGGCTGCTGAGTAGCTGGCATAGCTTGAGACCAGTCTCAGACACGTGAGACTGGTCGTTGGCCTGAGGCCAGTCTCAGACATGTTAGACAAACCTGACCTTGGCACACTGGGCTGAGCCTGCTGGTGGGCTGGGAGCTGGGGGCCGGTAGTGGCTGGCATGCCCTGAGATGCGCTGGGGCCTGGGCTGGGCGGGCTTTGGGCTGGGCCTGAAGCTAGTCTCAGCCACGAGGCTGCGGTTGCTGGCTGCCGGGCAGCCGGACCAGGCTGCTGGTTGTGCCTGGAACTTGGGCTGGGCGGGCTGGGCTGAGCTGTGCTTGGGCGGGTTGCTGGATGGGCAAGGCCTGTTTCATACACACTTGGGCCCGAGACTGGGTGGCGAGTTGGCTGGGCTGGGCCTGAGGCCAGTCTCAGGCTGGCGTACTTTGAGACGGGGCTGGGCCTGCTGGATGACTTGGAGGTCAAGGCCTGGCCAGCCTCAGACGGGCTTGGTGGCTGGCATAGCTTGAGACCAGTTTCAGACACGTGAGACTGGGTCGTTGGCGTTAGACAAACCTGACCTTGGGGCCGGCCTAGGGCCTGGGCTGGGCGCTGGGCTGGGCTTGCTGGATGACTTGGGGTAGGCCTGTTTCAGACAAGCTTGGGCCTGAGGCTGGGTGGGGCTGACAGGCCTGGCCAGCAGGCGGGTTGCTGGTTGGGCTGGGCCTGAGCCTAGTCTCAGACACGTCAGGCAGGCCTGGCCACCAGGAGGTCATGCTTTTCAGGACAAAAAAGCAATTTTTTAGTGATTTTCGCAATTGTCAGCACATTTTCGACAAAAATGGACCCATGGAGCTGGACGCCGACGAACCCCGAAAATTTCAAGGCCCGCCGGACAGGATTTTGGGTCCAGCCGACATGGGTTGGGGGGGGCGGCCCGGCAAAATTTTGGTCGGGGAGGGGGTTGGGGGAGGGGAAAAGCGAAGATTCTCTTTGGAGAAGAGATCTGAGCGCCCTTGGCCCCTTTGGGGCCGAGGCGAATTTGTGTTTTTTGTTTGGAATGTTTATGGTATAAATTGATTATGTTTTTTTTTTTTTTTTTTTTTTTTTCGAATTTTGAATTGTTTTTGGTGATTTAGTTGTTTTATGTTTTTGTATTTTTTTGTTTTTTTGATTGTTTTTTATGTTTTTATATTTTTTTGTGAGTTTTATTATTTATTATAATGTTTATATATATATATATTTTTTATTTTTTTTTTTTTTATAGGTTTTTATTTATATTTGTTTTTATTTTTTTTGTGTTTGTTTGTTATTTTTTATTGTATCTTTGTGTTTTATTTTTAAAAAAAAAATGATTTATTATTATTTATTTATTTGTTATTTTTATTTATATGTTGTTTTTTGTATATGTTTTTGTTTTTTAATAATTTTCTTTGTTTTTTTTTATTATTTCTTTTGTTTTTTTATTATTTTTTATTAATTTGTGTGTTTTTGTTTGTTTGGTATTTCTTTATTTCTTTTTGGGTTATTATTTATATAATTTTAATTTATTTTTTTATTATTGTTTTTTCTTATAATGTTTTAAATTATTTTTTATACATTTTATATTCTTGATTTTATATTATTCGAAATAATTTGAGTAATAATTATATTTTGGATTTTATTTAACTATATTAATATGTTTTTTATGTTTGTTTATGTTTTTGACAATATATTATAATGATTTGAAATATTTAAAGAATATGAATTAAATCGATTTAATGGGGGGTTTTGGAATATTTTTTATTAATTCTAATTCTTTTTGTAAATTGTAATTGGACACTTGGGTAGATTAAGATATCTTAATTATTCTAAATTGGTCGAACTTAATTTTAAATTAATTTTATATATAAATTTATAAAAAACAATTATAATTATAATTATATACTAATATATTTGTGTTAATTAAATTCGTTATTATTTTATTTAGTAATATAATTAAAATTACACGAATCTAAATTGATTTACCGATTTTTCAAATTTAAGTAAATATAAATATGTAACTATCGACCTAATATATATAATAAAAAATTCAGCTTTCAATAAAATATTAAATCATTAATTTTATAAATATATATATTATTATATTAAATAACACCTTAACTAAAAAATAATATTTAGACTATTATTTATTTCTTTTGTATAAATCTTTTTTTATTATAATTCTAATATATAATCGATAATAATTTAATCATTCCAAATCTTATATAAAATATTATAATTATAATATATTATTATTTCTTTAAGAATTTTATATATTTATATGTTTTAAATATATATATATTAATTATTCATTATATTAAAATAATATATATCTATTTAGATATCATTATTAACCATATAAATTATAAATTAAAAATATATTAAATATAAATAATCATTAATTTAATTCATAAAACCCACCCTCACTCCCCCACATCATCTATATCTTCGGCATAATACTAATAATACTAGAAATATTATACAAAATCCTATAAATCCCTAAAATTTTCGATATTTTCATCCCACAAAACCAATATCCCAACATCCTCATAATATCCCATACTTTACCAAACCACCCTCAATCCCTCCTTAACCAAAATCCTAAACCTAAATCAACCCAATAAACCAACCCTAAACCAACCCACCAAACCCAAACCACTCCAAACCACACCCCAACCACCCAAGCACCCAAACACCCAAGCACCCAAACACCCAAGCACCCAAACACCCAATTAAAATCGAGGTTTTATCAAATTAATTCTTTTTCCGTTTTTTTAAATAATTCCTAATAAATCATGTTAAATACAATATATATTACAAAACATAATTTTTATTTTTAAAATATTTTATTTTTTTATTATATATATTAATAACGATATTAAATATAAGAAACTATATTAAATATGTGTTTTCCTTTTTTATATATTAATTACATATATATTATAATATTAATCGAATCAATTATATATATTCAATATTACAATTTATTAAAATTAAAAGCTGCAATCAATATTCCATATTATTCACAATCTACTAAAAACCAATATATACATATAAATACATAATTAACAACCATTTCGCATCAATATCTTATCCTTCCATAATTTAAAAATTCCAAATAATCTATATAATATATCGATTATATAAATCGCCATAAACACATTTTTCGCAAAATATAATTCTATAATATCATTCAAAGCATATTAAATTTAACATTCGTTTAAATCATATAAATTAATTTTCTTGTCATTATTCCATATCTTTTATATATGTGTCTCATTCAACATTGTAATCATATTTATCGTTCAAATAGCTCCGCACCGCAGCTGAGAAAATCCCTGCGCAAGTTGGGTATCCACACTTCTGGCCAAAGATCCCTTTCAATTTTGAATATCATCACGAGTTTCTCTAGACTCTGTGTCAAGGACGCCCCAAATGAACCCAAATGAAGATCCTGATAGGCCTTAATAGGCTGTGTTGGGATTGGGAGGCTGCTTTTGGGTGCCTTTTAACGTGACTTGTGTGCCTGTGCATACTGGAAGGGGGCTAACATCGTACTTGGATGAACACTTGTAATCAGATCCTGGTAATAGGGCAAACAGTTGCTGCACCCATTTTTCCGCAAGGAGCCTGCCCCCAATTCTATGGTGGCCCAAATGGGGGCATCAACCACACTTGGGCGGTGGCCTACTTCTGCAAGCACCACCTTGAGCCAGCCGCAAGTCGCAGAAAGTGAGATCTTTGAAACTACCTGAGGTTCTGGAAGTTCCATCAATTTGCTTCTTTTGGGTGTCCCGAAACAAGGCAAGGATTTTAAGTTCAGGTGCCAAAGTTCAAAATAAGGGGGTGAAGCTAGTCTTGATCTCTTGCAATTGCTCACCTCACTCAAAAGGTGCATCGAGGAGAGCAAAGTTACTGGTCGCCTAGGGGAGTAACGGGGAGTGGCGATGCTTTTGCCCCAAGTCACATTTGGGTATACAGAGAGTTTGGACGAAGCCAAGCAACTATGTGTACTTTTGACTTCATTTTCGGCAAGCCAAAAATGGTCGGGCTTTTCACATTTAATACGCGTGGGTCCAAAAATGGTCGGGAAGCCCTGTAAGGACGCCTTGTTGGCGAGTGAGAAAGTGGGGAGCACTTGTGCTCAGTGCACGCATCCAACGAAAGAACAATTGTGAAACTGTGTCTGGCAAACGGGCGAATCTTGCTAAACATCTGCCCATTGTTCCAGCAAATTGCGCGGAAACACTACCCAAACACATGCAAAGAATAAAAACATGTTTTCTGGCCACAGAATACACACATTTACTGCACAAAATCTTACTTACTACACACCCAAATTACGACACACAATTTACTACACGCAAATTACTGCACAGCCAAAAATGTAATTTGGCCAAATTACTACACAAAAAATGTGTTGCAAAAACGCCCAAAACTACTACACAAAATTACTACACAAAATTACTACACGAAAATGATGTATTTTTGGATGTAGAAAAATTACTACACTTTGATCCTTCAGGCCGGTTGCAGGAGTGAGTTGTCCGCCTCACGAGTGTGCAGGATCCGTTGTTGGGAGCGGATCATCCTGCGACGGGATTCGTTTTGGGAGTGAGTTGTTCGCCCCGCAAGTCTGCAGTGTGAGCTTTTTGAGAGTGAAACGTCTTCCTTGCAAGTCGGCCAACCACATGAAGGAGCAAAATCACTGGCATCTAGGCCTCCTCGTCGTCCTTGCGCGCGCGCGCGTGCTCGAGTTCCACATCCTCCTGTGAGGCGAGGTGTGGGAGAAAAAAGTTCCAAGACCCTGGCCCGTCTGCTGCGGTGGTAAGGCAAGTAGGACTTGCAATCTTGCTGGCAGTGGCGAGCTGTGTTGGCAGCGATGGCCCGACCGGCCCCAGCTACTCTGGCGCATTGCAGCTTGCACCTCATTCATGTCCAAAGCCAAAGCGAACCAATGCTTCTCGAGTCCCAAACTCGATGAGCGTCCCAACATGCGGAAGCAAAGCCGATCAACGGCTTTGATTTGAAGTTAGGTATGTACCTATTGGTTCAAGACATGCTTGCGCCCGGCACCATGACCAAAGCTCCCTTTAAACTTTGAACCAGCCTGTTTCGGGGAGGAGGTCCCACTCCATAATTTTTTAGGCTGCCGCATGTTTCGCCGTTTCGCCAGGCGCACTGATCCAAAAGTGGCTTAAGGGAAGCCGCCGTGAGCGGGAAGCATTTCCAGGCACAATGTCACCCTGGGCGCAGTGCAAACGCATAGCACGCAGGTGGAAAAAATCGTGCCTTGACCGTTGCGCCATCCGGGTTGACAAGTGCCGTGGGAATTGCAGCTCTACGTGAGGCAGTAAATCACATTAGGTTTGTAGTGTGGGACGCCGAACTTTCAAGACCTTTGCTTCTTCGTGTCACACAACATGTCAATGCGCGTTCTCTTTTACACCTTCAGAGGCTCCTGCTGCATGCCGGTTGTTGCGGATTTTCATGGGTGGCGGCGCTTCTGCTCCATGGCATTTTGCTGCAGCTCCTGCTGCGCGGCGGCCTTCTGCGGGTTGTGCTGGTCCTGCTGCAGCTGCATCGCAGCGTTCTGCTGCGGCTCTTTGTTGGCCGGGTCTTCAAACATGAGGGCCTTGGGCTTGGGCTGGGCATTGATCATGCAGGCGGAGCTGCTTGATGAGGAGAGCTCGCTGCTGGAGGCTGGCAGGGCAACTGCGTTCTCGATGGTGGCAAGTCCCACCGCGCCCGTCAAGCTTTCTTATCACGTCCTGCAGCGTCTCCATGTTCGCCCGCCTGCCACACACAAAGAACCGTGCGCGGGGTCATGAATTAAGGCCAAGCGAATGCAACGTTGCAACGCACCTTGCCTATGCTGACCGCTGACCGCTGCAATGACCACACATGCAATCTTGTCGGCGGCGTTCGTGGAGATGAGGCGGTTCATGATGGTCAAGCTGTTTGGCGTAATGTTGGGCTCCCAGAGTGCCGGAGTTGCCTGAATGCCAGCAGGTCCTCCGGCTCCAACTGTGGCCAGAGCAGCACCTCCCGGACTAACCATGCCAGCGGCCGTAGCTCTGGCGATCATGGGAGCTTGCACTGCCAACATAGCGTCAGCCAGACTGAAGTCCAGGTTGCGCAATCGCTCGTCAGCGTTCGAGCCATCCACATTCAGCCTGTGCCTGATGAAGCTCTGCACAACGTTCAATGCGATGAGAGATTCCTGATACGGCGCACTGTTCGCTGCAGTGCCTCGCAGCGTTCCCTCCATGATGGCCATGCCATCGTTAGCAATGCCCAGACCTTGCAATCCTCATCACAAACGGGATTGCAGTTCCTGGCCCGCTCACAATGAACAAGGGAGTGAAGGCCTTCGGGATGGCAACAACTGGCATCCTTGCGAAGATGCCATTTGCCACTGCATGAGCCGCAGCCTTGGGAGCCAGAATCAGAGGTGGAGCAGCCATAGCAACTCAATTGATGCGGATTTATTTCGGGTTTTCTTTTTCCCCGCCCGACAGGAAGGGGTTGTTGGATTTTATGTTGGAATCTTTGCGATTCTTCTACACCACGCCCCCACCCAGTATCCCGCCAGAGCTGCTCGTCAGTGGATCCCGCCGAGTGTGCCGCCAGAGCAGCTCACCAGTGGATCCTGCCGAGTATCCCGCCAGTAGGTCCCGCCGAGTATCCCGCCAGAGCTGCTCGCCAGTGGATCGCCGAGTATCCCGCCAGAACGGCTCGCAGTGAATCCCGCCGAGTATCTTGCCAGAGCGGCCGAGTATCCCGGATCCCGCCGAGTATCCCGCCAGAGCAGCTGGCCAGTGGATCCCGCCCAGTATCCCGCCAGAGCTGCTCGCCAGTATCCCGCCAGAGCTGCTCGCCAGTGGATCCCGCCGAGTGGCTCGCCAATAAAGCTCGCCAGAAATTATTCGCCAGTGGATCCGGCCAGTATCCCGCCAGTCTGGTTTTGCTTAATGTCCCGCCCGGCGCACAGCTGGGTTTACATTTCATGTTGGTGCCTTCGTGTTTTGAGTGTGCCCTGAGGCTCGGAAAGGGTGATGCTGTTGTGTTGCTTTGGGTTGTGAATACGCAACTTCGTTTAATCCCCCGTCGGGTTTCTTTTTGGAAGGGGCTTGGCTTTTGATAACGGAACCGATGTTTGAGTCCTCGAGATCGGCTCCCAGACAAGTGGAGTTTGACACACAGACAGGTGGATAAGGCTCGCCATTCTTGCGCGGCAAAATATCATTGGGAAGGGGCCGATGGGAATTTGGAGTCGAAGTCTCTAGGGATGCGGAGGAATTTGTTATAACGGCCATATGCTCATGAGTGTGGAGGGTGGGGATTGCTCGAAGCGAAGTAATTTCCAGTTTTTCTTCTTTTTTTGCTTTCGTTTTTCGTCCGGGCCAGACACATGTCGTATTTTACAGCATTTTCTCGCAAAATTGACGTATTTACACTATCCCGTCAACATCCCCAGCAGCGTTTTCAACATCCCCGGCATGTCCGACCAACATCCCCAGCATCACACAGCATCACCAACAAATCGTGGGTAACAAATCTAAAAAGTTGGCGGGTTAACGGGGTCGAAAACATGATGATTCATATAGGAGGGCATTTGAATCCTTGAAAAAACAAAAAACAACTAAAAAGCAGCGGGAGGGTTGGTGGGAGTGGCCTCCCCTATGATGTCCGAAGAAGTGCATACAATGTCGTATTTTATAGCATTTTCTGGCGAAATTGGATGATGATTCAATTAGGGGTGCAATTAAATCTGTGCAAGAAATCTAAAAAGTAGGGAGGGGGGGTGTTGGGGGGGGGAGGTGGCACCCCCCCATGATGTTTGAGAAATTGATGATTCAAATAGGGGTGCTCTGCGATCAATCTAAAAGTAGCGGGAAGGTGGGGGGGTGTTGGGGTGGGGATCCCTCCATGTTCGAAGAAGTGATGATTCAAATCGGGAGGAGCTGCTGATGCTGAGGATGCGGGAAGCCAAAGCCAAAAACCAATGAAAGGGTGCAAAAGCCAAAAAGCCCGGAGAGGAACTGGGAAAGCAGATGCGAGCCAAAGAACTGGGAATGCAGAGGATGCGAAAACCAAAGCCCGCCACCAAAGCCGCATAAACCAACAAGAAGCCGAAAAGCCACGAAGCCGAAAAGCTAGCCAAGAAGCCGAAAAGCCAAGAAGCCAAAAGGGGGGGGAAAAACTCCTAAAATAAAATACCCCTCCCAACTCAAATTGCAGACAGTGTGAAGGTACGCAAGGCAGCTGGCCTTGAGCCGAAGGTCCAGTGACCATCTTGTGGTGAAGCTAGGGATTCCCTCAAAGAAAACTGCAAGGGATGGTTCAGTTTGGGGGCATTCCTTTCCTGCGAACCGGCGCGGGGGTTGGGGTTCCCCAACTCCATTTCTCTAGTCTTCCCACAAAATGGGACAATTCCATACATAGACTAGGTCCTCCAGCGGAGAGGTTAGAATAAGGGTACCCTTTTTTCTGTAGTCTATTTTAGTAGGGGAACCCTCCCAACCAAAAAGGTTGGCAATCTTAGGGGGCGGGGATGCTCGCCGTTCGCCTGGAGCCGACGCAGCCCCCAAGCTCGTGCTCCGACGGCAGCCGCACCGAAGGTTTGGAACTCTCCGCGGCCTGAGCACCGAGAAGGCTGGGGACGGTAGGGGATGCCTCAAACATACCGGGGATGCCCAAAATGGCGGCTTCCCTTTCGGCTTCCTTTTAAAAACAAACCAAGGCGGAAAGGGGTACCCTTGGAAAAGAAGAAGAAGAACCCACTTTTGTGAAGGGCGGGCGTCCCCACCACAAGGGTCCTTTGTGTCGTCACAGGATCCGCAATTTGGGGGCCCTTGACAAACATACTGTGAATAAACATCCTGCACCAGTTGGTAGATGGTTCATCCCAGTATTCTCAGGGTTTCATTTCATCCATCAACTGGTGCAGACTCTTGTCCAAGTACGCCTGTTGTTCAGAGCAGATTAGCCAAGGGTCCTCCAATGCTTGTTTCTCAACCAAAGCATACTCTACACCTTTGAGGGCGTTCTCAGATTAAGACGAGTCATCCTTGAAGACTGGTGTCGAAGGGGTCTACTGCAATAAAGAGCGTAGATAAACATTTTTAGCCGGGGTTATGGGGTCTGAAAATGAAAACACACTCAATATCATAAGTGAAGCATGTGTTTGTGTGTCTATTTGGTTTCTTCCGCCTTTTAAGTTACCCAAACTTGCCGCTCTGTTTTGGGGGCAAATGGTTTTGATGGCTGCCACAAAAGAGAAGGACTAGCAATTGAGTACGTAGTGCCCAAACCTATTGACTCTTGGTTATACTAACCTAGGTAAGATTGTACAGGGGTTAGTATATCATTACTACTAAACCAGGTACCACCTGCTAGAAATGGGCCTTTTGAGGTTTGGGCGCTGGGACCTTGACTGAATATCCCTGAGTAGATTGGCCCACAATTTGTTTGCTGGCGAGACCCCTGTGCAAAAAGTATTTCACTTGTTGTGGGTCCAATGGAAAGAACATCCGACCTGTTTCAACCAAAAAGTTAAAGTTCATTATCCAGCCAAGCAGCCACAAAAATTCCGCTCCAACCTAGTTGGTGGCTTGGATTGGTGGTTTGGTATGTTTGGTGGTCAGGGTGCAGGCTTTACCCTTTTTTTGGGGGTCCAATTCGGAAAGTCCCAACTGTTTCAACCAACACTCGGTTGCTTTCTGCTCCCCTGCTAAAAGTGACTAACTTTTAGTGGTTTAACGGAAGACCCACTAGTTGGCAAAAAGTCAAAGTCCTAACATCCCTTGACAAAATGCACCTCTTGTTACCTACCACCCCCCCAATTTGAGCGATTTGTCCTCGGTTTTCCCGTGGAAAATGCGCCAAAGAACGCGTTTAAGCCGCACGGATTCCTCGCCGCCTTCCACAGCCGAGGCACTGGACACGAGGGGCCGTCTGCCTCAAGGGCGCGCAGCCGGTGGTGGAAGGTCCCAGAGATGTACCTGGGATGCGGCCCAGATACCTCCTGAGTGGCTTGGCCCTAAGACACAAAATCTTGCACCACCCAACCTGGGGTTGTCTAAACTGATCCCCTGCTAAAAATGACTAAGTTGTGGGTTAAATGGACACCCAACTACTGAAGCAACGAAACACCTACAAACCTAAAACACTTGTAGGTGGGGGTTCTCCCCCGACACTAAACCCAGGGACACCCCCCTATCAATAGGACGGGTAGCTTCATGCGGGCTCGACGTTCAGATTGGGATTCCCAGTATGGAGTCCAGGAACTTGGGAAGTGAGCTGTGAACTAGAACCTTTCTGGGGGCTCGGTGCTTCTCATGTGTCTCCTGTGCTTGGTATATATCAAAAAGAGCGGGGGAGGTACGAGTTCGGGAATGAGCTGGAACGACCCCAAACGGAACCATCCCTTGGTTGCTTTCTGTAAGGGGATATCACACTGTTCAATCAGAAGAGGACATCGTTGTTCCCAAGGTCATTTCAGAACCATGCTTAATAGTGTTGGCCAACGGGGATGCTCATTTGGCTTGTTAAAAGTTGACCTCCACACATTTGGGAAGAGGGGCTCCATTCATCATGGGCCGTGTCTTGGTTAGCCTTCAGCGCACTTTTGCACAAATGCCACGAGTCACACAGTCACACATGGGTAACAGGGATCAAGACGGCGTGTATGCTGCAATAATGCCTCTTGTTCATAGGCCAACACACATTAAACTGAAAATTATTCTTTTTCTATTCAAATTTGAGAAACACCATCATTTCGTGGGGGGGGGCTCCGGGGGCTGGGCTAACACTAAACCTGAGGTCTAGAAAAGTAAGAATTGCTCTGCCTCTTTTGGTGCCCCCTCCCCGGTCCAAGACCCAGTCCAACTTGCCTCATTTGCTGTTTGGTTTGTGGCAACTTATCTGAAAGCCAGACAAGGGCTGACCATATGCGCAGGCGGATTGCAAGCCCCAAAATTATGCGCGGTTCCCCTCTGAAACGGGCACCCCAAAATTCAGTCACCAGGGATTTCGGTTTTCCGATCCCAACATGTTGCGAACCCGCCCTTGGGCGGCCGCGTGTAGAGCCAGGTGTCCATGGGGGCCAGAACTCGCAGCCTGCGCGAAGACACCTGGTCCCCTACACATTAACATGGAACCAAAAAGGGGATACCCGCAAAATAGTCTCCTCTAAAAACTGACGCTTCTTAAGGCTCCGAGTTTGTTGGTCTGCACAGTATGTTCAAAGCGAAGAACGCACATGGTCAAACCCATCAGTTCTCAACGCTTGCTGGCAATCAGGCCATGGTTGATGCTCACGCAATCTTTGCGCACATGGGAGCTGTGTGCATCTGTCGGCCCCTTGCGTCTCTTTGGGGTGCCCCAACGGTATAAATCGACAACTTTCACCTCATGGCGAGCTCGTTCATTTCCCTCGGATGCCTCAGGCCAGCGCACCGAACTTGGCGCATTGGTCTGAATCTTGGGGCTTCCTGGTGGACATGATGTACATTGGGAACTTTTGTGCCACCAGTGGCGAGGGGGGAAATCCAAAAGACTGGCAAACAGTCTAGGTTCCCTAGTTTTTGCCAACTTCTGTAGATGCCAACTTCTGTAGGCTTTGAAAACTGGGTTCCCTAGCTTGATGAATTCCAGCGACAAAAACTGACAACTACATTTGAGGAATCCTCCGGTTCCCTTCAGCACGGCCAAGCGCCACTCCCTCTAGGTGAGACTGTCATGCTTTGTGCGGGTGGAAAATCATAGCCATATGGGCGTTATTTTTTTGAACACTCTTCGTTTTGGTCCTCTATTTTGACACATGCATACACATATTGTCTGAACCGCCCGTTACGCTGTACCAGAGCAGGGAAGGCTAATCGAGTTGTCGATTTGACCCAGGCCTCCGGGTGTAGCTTATCGAAACGTGGATGAATCTCCTTTAAACAATGGTACTTGATCTAGATCAGCTCACAAGCTTGGCTCGGATTGCTGACGCCTCATCCATCTCCGGAAAAGGATTCCTTTCCCTTTGAACTGTTCTTGGTCCGCTTTGTCATTTCTCAGCTTGGGCTTTATCAAGATCTGCGTCCACAGCTGGCATTAGATCTGGGTGAGGTCTGCCCCCCCAAAGACACCACTTGGGCGAGTACGCCTTTATGTCTGCACCCTTGTCAGCCTTGAACCGTTTTGAATCTTGACGATTCACCTGTTCACCGGCATGTTGCACGAACGTGGCCTTACATGCAGACACCTTGTTAATTTTATGTCTGCACCCTTGTTGTTCAGCAAGAACGTGCCCTTACATGGCCGTTTTCCCCCAAAAACATGGAGACCAAAATAGCAGCTTGGTAAGTGCCACCGAAGCCTAAAACCCCGCGTAACCCTGGCTCTTTAAATAGCCACACCCATGTATGTTGGGAGGAGGAGGATGCCAGGGACACCTGGAAAGATGGATGATCCAACCCCGAAACACATGGTTTTCAAAAGAAGCTGCAGACCAAAACACCCCCTGGCTCCCTTGGTCTGTTCCCTGAACCTACAAAAGGTTCGTTGGGGTTATTGCATTTCACTTGGTGGGTTTAACATCGCGTTTTGGCCAATTTATGGTGAGTTTCCAACTTGGTAGTGATGTGTTGGCTGCACATATACAAAAAACAAAAACAACAAAACATACTTCGCCCGCCCCCCCCCCCCCCGCTTTCGCTTTCCGCTGGCCCCCGCGGCCCCCCGGGCTTTCGATTTTCGCCGGGCTCCCGGACGCGTTTTGGATCTGCTGCAGCTCCTCGGGGCCTCGGATCTGCGCGCGAAGCGCCACGGGCGAGGGCGAGGGGTTTTCGTCTCCAATCAGAGGGCCATGGGTCAAAATCTCGCTGATCCCAGACATCCGATTCAATCCCCACCAAAATGGACCAACATGGGTGCACCTACCCCAAAATGGTACCATTGGTTTTGACCCACAGCCACATGGGAACCCGCAAAAATACCGGTGGGATTCCCACCTGTCAGAAACCCATCTGATTTCCTTATGTGTGAGACAAAGCCCAGATGATTTCCTCTGGGAAATCCAGACATCGCACCGTTCAGAAACCCTGGGATCATGAATGCCCTGTAAAAAACTAACAAACAATGGTTCCAACCGTAGCGGACCCCGTGCGGAAGGTTGCACAAACTCAGGGGACGCGAATTCTCGCCACGTGGAACGTCTCATGGGATTCGCTGGGAGCCACTGAGAGTGGTAGGCAGATCTGAAGATGTCTCGGGGCCACACGGATGTGAACGAGGAAGGACGTGGGCAAGACTCAAGTAATGCACTTGTGAGATTCAGCGACCGAGTTGTTCGACGTTGCTTGCGGGCAAATGTCCTGCGCTGAACGCCCAAGGACCTCAAGACCGACTTTGTCCCCAGATTTGTGATCTCCTTCGTAAGTTGGCGCAGGGAGACATCTGTCGTAATTTTGGGGAAGTCCCCCTCTGCTTCTTTAAACAGAAGCCACCAGGAAGCCACCTAAGCCACAAGGAAGCCACGTATTTACTGTGGATGGTGGCGAAATCCGTTTGCACCTGCCGTCAGTCAACTGTCGCTACTTGTTTGCCTCGGCCTGCTCTAAACCCGGGCCTGGCGCACCTGCCAAACGCCTCCTCAATGCCCTTGGCCCCTTCTTATGCCTCCTCAATGCCTCCTCAATGCCAACTCGCGATGCGATGCGAGGACGCGCCTTCTTCACCCTTCTTATCCCTTCCTGGAGCCTTTTCCTCCGCCAGGCCCTTCAGAGTAGACATGTTCAATCCCGATTTGACAGATCCCCAAAACTCTCCCGCGAGGGCGCGGCTCGCCACCCACAACCGGTGATGGTTGTTCGGACCCCAAATGTGTTGGGGGGAGACATCGTAGTCCGGGTTCGCGCTATACGCCACCCCCGCCCGCGCCAACTCGTGTTACCTCCTCTAGAGCAATCAGCCCCTAAGGGCTTGCCGCCTGCGCCAAAATTTGTAACTCCTCTTGCGCCTTTCGCTTTAAGCGATCTCGCTCTCGATGCGTCTGGCCGGTGACTCGTCCGCGGCGACCAACACTCAGGACCCTTGATGCCGCCCCGAAGCAGTCCGTCAAGTGATGGCAGGTTTATCAAGGTGCCACCTCACGTTTCCTCCCGGCTTTCTCCAGGTCCCACCAAGCGATATGGCAAGGGCAAACCATTTCCACAGTGACTTGAGCCGCAACCACACAGCCACCTAAGTGCAAAGGCCTACGCAAGCCACTGTAAAGTGTGAACTGTTTTATGTTTGGTTCCTTTCAAGTTTGACATGTTAGTTCTGGTTGACTTTCATGGCAACTGGAAGCACTGCGAAGGCACACAGAATCCGGCTGGGATGGATGAAACCCCCTATTAACTGGCGCAACAGATTTGGTCCATCCACAGTTGGGTTCCAGAAAACTTGTGTAAGTTGGACAGGAGAGATGGTTGCTTGGCCACACCGAGGCTCCCACAAAGTGACCTTTACGTGGGACATAAAGGACACCCAAAAAGTGAGTTACCCTACCACCAACTAACATGGAACCTGACAGGGGTCCCTTGAAAAGGAGAATGGTCTTCCAGGAAACGCCTGTCAGGTTCCATGTTAATTGGTGAATTGGTGGGAGGGTAAGTCTGGCAATGGTCGAAGGCTCCTTTTGCATCACTCACTCGGTTGTTCAGTGACCCTGGAAAAAAAGGGAACCCTTGTTTGAGAACACCATTCTTAGTGGGGCAGCCACCAAAAAGGGGAAAAGGGTGCCACTGAACAACTGAGCTCAAGGTAATGGCATTTAACCTGCAACAACCCCTTCGGAGCCAACCTGAGGCGCACCCACAAAGGTGCGCCAGATAGCCCGACACGACAAGGATGGAATTTGTGGTTTGCCTGGCCGATGTTTTGAAACTGCCTTGCTTTGGGGTGCTCGTTGCTTCGTATATGCCAAGGGTTCCAGGAATTTGGTGGTACCCAACCAACACGCATAGGGGCATCCAACAATGCTAAGTAGCATGTCTTGGGAAAAAAAAAAACTGTGGTCGTTGCCAATTTAACATGCAACTCAAAGAGCAAAGCTTCCCCTTCTTACTTGCGCGGCCAACTTCCATGTTCTTTTTACCAGGGGAATAGGACACAACATGGCCCAACATAATCCGAGTTTGTCTAGAAAGAAATCTCCTGGACACGTGAATGTGTTTGCGGGTGCAATCTCAGAGTGCAATAGAACCAGCTGTAAAACAAACATCCTCTTCGGCGAATGGAAAAGGCTGTTGCGGCAGCTCCCTGGTAACCTTCCCCTCTTTGGGTGACCCTTTCTAAAACGGCTCTAACAAAAGTCTAGGATGCTACAACCACATGATTGTCCTCTGCTGCGCGCTGGAACCGACTTATTAAAACCCGACTAACCCCCCTATGGACATGCTCGCCATGAGCGTCCAGGGCCGCCGGCTCTGACGCTGGGCCGAGCCCACGTTCAGCTGGCGCATCTGGCGTCGAGTTTGGGGCAAAATCGCTCAAAGCAAAGAAAATACGGTTTTCAAGGGAAACCAAAAGGAAACTAACCTTCGGGGGTCTCCAAAGTATTAGGGAAACAACTGTTCATTTGGAAGCCTCTTGTTCTACACACAAAATCGTGTTAGGGAACAACAGGCCCCAATGACTTCTCTGTCACTTAGGGGAAGTCCTGTGGCCACCCCAAAAAACGCCACAAAACAAAACAAAAAACACATCCCGTGATTTTCTCTGGCACAGCAAGGCTCGACACGAGTGAGCCTGAACACTTCCACGGAAGGACAGTCTCTGGATATACAAGTTGGAGTTAGTGAAATGCGCAAACAGCATTGGTAGGTTCCAATGAGTGAAACTACATGGTGGTTTGGTTTGGTGGCTTGGTGGCTATGGGTGGTTTCCCATTTTTACACCCTACAAGCGGTCTCAAATCCTCCCCCACCAATCCAACCCGCCAAGTAAGGATAACCTGATTTTAACATGTTTCAACAAAGGGTCCTCTTATGAGGGTACCCCCTTTTTGTGGTTGTTTAAGGAAAACCAACCGAAATACTGATCCATTTTGGGTCCAAGTTCAAAAAGAAAAGACACTGCCCTAAACCTTGCCACTCTTCCTGTTTTGCGTCTTTGGTTGGACATCAATCGGACAATATTCTTGTTGGTTTTGTACTTTAGAGCCTCCGGCTCATTCCGTGGTGCGCTCGGCGCCCCGAACCCCATACGAACGACACCCCGCCGGACAACCCCCAGAAAGACCATTGAAAACTGACAAAGGAAGCCCGAACCCAACTACGCTTGCGCGCAGAACCCAAGAAACCCCACGCAAAACGCGCACCTCACCCGCCGTGCCCTCGCCGAACAGAACAACCGCGAGAAAAGCTACAAAACCCACGCAAAAACGCACACGTCACCCACTACGCCGGCACCCCAAACACCACTAGAAAACGGAAAAGGAAGCTCGAACCTAAGCGCGCAGAACCCCGAGAAAGCCAAGAGAGAGCCCGGAGAAAAGCTACAGCCAGAACACAAAAACACGCACCTCACCAACCACGCCAGCACAATCCCTCAAAAAGCGAGGAACCCCACGCAAAACGCACGCGGCAGAACCGCGAGAAAACCCAAAGAGATTCCAGAGAGAAGCTGCAGCCCCCACGCAAAAACATGCACCTCACCGACCACGCCCGCGCCCAAGAGCACAATTTTCGAAAAGCCACAAGCCCTACAAAAAAAAAGAGCACACTTCACACACCATGCCGGCGCCCCAAAGATCAGTGAAAAAAGAAAAATAAAGCCCAAACCTAAGCGCACGGAAGCCCTAGAAAACCCAGAGACACCAGTGGTGCCAGCGCCAAGCCTGAGCCTGGTTACAAAATCGCCACGCACTACCTGCCGTCCCCCCCCCCCCAGTCGTGGGCGCGCCCCCTGCCTGGGGGATTAGGGGGAAGCTTCCAACCACACCGAACATGTGCACAACTACAGTTGGAAACTCACCATAAATTGGCCAAAACGCAATGTAAAACCCACCAAGTGAAACGTAGGCTTTTGTAGGTTCAGGGAACAGGGGAGCCCAGCTGGTGGTCTTGTCTTCCTTTTGGTTTCTCTGTCAAACCCATCCAAGGAAAGGTTCTTGCGGCTCCTACTGGAAACCATGTGTTTCGGGGTTCGAACATCCATATTTCCAAGAGGGCCGGATCACATGGAACCGGATCCAAAAAGAGGGGTTCGACAAATAGACTCGATGTGTCCTTGGCATCCTCCTCCCCCTCTCAACACACATGGAGCCGGAAAGGGACCTCTGGTTTGGAATGCTCCTCGAACAGGGTCGAACCGCTTTCCGCTTGCACCGCTTTTCTTGTTATAAGCCAAGCACATGTCACGTACCAGAGGTAGACCTGTAAGAGAGCGAGAGAGAGAGAGAGAGAGTGCTTCTCAAAACTGGGACCACTTTTGCTTGCAACGGCATCTAAGAACCAAAAGGACACCAACCCCATTTCGGACCACAATTTTTGAGAACCCCCCCCAACAAAAACATGGGAATTCATCCCCATTAAGTGGGACATATCAGCGCTTTGGTGGTTTTCGATCCAATGGTCATCCCATGTAAAGAACCTGTTGATCAACCCCCACATGAATCAAGCTTCACAACTTGTTTCTTGGTTCGCCTGAGGAATCCTCGGCCAGCGCAGTGCCACTTTGAGCCTCGGGAAAAATTCGGAGTCGAATCTGCAGGTAGCTTCACCCCTGGGGTTCAGTTGCCACCATTAAAACAACGGGGCTGATACAACCACCATTGTCTACCTGGGGATTTGTCATCAGCTAGATTGGGTCCTGGCCATTCTTTTAATGGGGGTTGAACCCTACGATCCCCTAATGCACGGACGTAACCAAAGACCCCAAAGGAGATCCTACTGGGTAGCTTTCGGAGGAACCAGAATCAAGTTGTCACTTTGCCGTGCAACCTGGACTGCTATGCTCCGAGTACCTTGGCAATGCTTGACAACAGGGGTAAAATGGTCCTTGGCTCATGGGTCTTCATCTGCGCATCCATTCGGTGGATTTCCCAAACAGGCCAAGTATGGTACCTGCTGGAATCCGTGCTCTTTACTCACAGCGGACCCCCACAAAAAAAAACCTGAACCTGAACATAAGCCCAACTCGGGGTTGAATGTGGCTTCCCCCCCCCGCCTTCTTCCCATGCACTCCTTCGCATGCACACCCTCAAGGTACATGGTACATCCTAGTTGAATCAAGACAAAGCAGAGTTGCCATTTAGAGGCCATGTGGGTGGACGGAATCCACCAGGTTTGTTCCTGGTCCATCCACAACACTAAGGGGTACTTGTGACGTTCTCAATATGTCAGGCTCGTCATTCCATTGGCGTTGAGAAACTTTTTCCGATCAAAACCCAACATGGAAGCGTCAAGGGAGGGTTTGTTTTTCAACAAATTCACCTTTGTGAAGCATCGGCCAAGCAGCCCTCTTTGGACACCTGTTTCGGTGTCATGTTGTTGCCGCCTTCAAAGGGTGTCTTTGTCCCTCAGCTGCTGCCGCTTGCTACACATGACATGTTTAGATTCTCGTCCCTAGCGAACCTTTAGCAGAACCTTTCCGCTGGGTTGGGGGAGATGTTCTCTCCAGGCTTAAACCTCAGAATGTCAAAAGAGTCTTGGGCTCGGCCACTTTTGTCTCTCAGTTGGGGTTTACGCCGAAACTGCGAATTCGGGCGTATGTACTACAGCTGTTTAACCTTTTAATACCTTTTATGAACAAAACAGTCAATACAAAATGACGAGGCCAGTACTGCACAAGGGATGTCTTAAACTGGGGGGAACCTCCTTCACCTTTTATGGCCAAAATTGGCCAACCAGAAACCAAGGAACCAAGGCGTACTACAGTTGTTAAACCGTTTTCTGGTCTTTTGGCCCACCAAACGCGGACGTCCCTTTTGGACCAAACGCGAATCGCGGACGCCCCGACGTCTGTGCCAGGCTGCAAGCGCATGGAGCCCTCCAGGTCCTCCGCGGAAACTTCGGGGAGTTGGGCTGGCCGCTGGCCGGGTCGTTTTTTGGTTTTATCATTACAAATATTGTTCAGGAGGTTTTTTGTTTGATTCTTGTTTCACTTCAGGAGCCGGAGAGGGGGGGGCGGAGAAAAAATAAGTTGCCTTGTTCTGTGTGTTCGCAGGAAAGACCAGACATCTAGTCGTTCCGTCACGACCCGATGTGCACTTGCTCGGGGGCCTTCTACATAGCAATGCCAAACACATACTTTAGCAGCCTTTTTCGTTGAAAACAGGAACGAACAAGGGAACACATGCAAATTCAAGGGTGTCCTCAACGGAACCAAGAACCATTCTTTACCCGGCCATTGTCCATCAAACACAAAAAAAACGTAGGCCACTTCCATCAATTTAGCAAATGGCCCCCTTGGCTTGTGGGGTCGGGGGGAAAGGACCGCACTGAAAGGGTCGAACCCTTCAAGCTGTCCCTTCCAGATGCACGGAAAACAGGGTGTCCCATACTGTGGATGGACGAATTCCTGCACCACTTTGAAACCATGTGAAACCATCATTTGTTGGTATTTACAGGGGAATCATGAGTCCAGGGTTTCTTAGGTTGTGCAGAATTTCGTCCATCCTCAGTATGTCCAACCTGAGGAGACTACCAAAAAACACAGCTTAAGCCAAAGTGGCAACCGACGAGTACCACTATATAACATGGGATCCCCAAACAAGTCCCTTTACTCCGGGTGCAAGATGTGAACACACATCCATGTGTGGTTTCCGTAGGAAGACAAGCAGCAAACAAAAATAGGAATAAAAGAAAGGAAACACAAACAGGAACAACAAGCAGGAAGCACACATAGGACAAACAAAAGGAAAACACACATCCGCGGCAAAACAACAGGAACTAGCAAAAAGAACAACCGAAAACATTCAGAAAAGAAACAACCACAAAACAAACACAACTATGCAAACAAGCAGGAACCATTGGAACTGAAGCCGGAAAAATACAACAGACAACAAACAGCATGGCAAGCCAAAAAGGAAATGCGCAGAAGAAGTTAAAGGGACACCAAAGCTTTGAAGACTTGAAGGGGCCCAAAATGGCTTCTGAAAAGGAGATCGAGAGTAAAGAACAAAAACCGGGACACACCAAAAGGAAGGCAAAAAGAAACCCAGTGAAACCAAAGGCTCACTTCCTGAGTGGATTGCGCAAGACTCCCTCGTCCAGAATCTTCTTCTTTAGCCACGAAAATGGTCCACAAGTCCAAAAAGTGACGAGCCAAGTCCGGAAAAAAAATATGCAACTCAGGGAGTGAGAAGGAACGTCGAAAAGGAGCGAACCCATCTTGGCCACCAATCCTCATCGATGACCCTTGAGAGGCCTCCAGCAAGCCCGCGAACGTGAGGCGATGGAAGTTCTGGACCGCCTCAATCGGCGTGGACCCAAAATGGGTGGTTCGGCTCCCTTTGGGTTTCCCGTTGAACTGGCTTGAAGTCTCCCCTTCCGGCCCTATAAAGAATCAAAGGCGTTTTTGAAAGAGACCTTGACAAGGGAAGTGCCCTGGAATTAGTTGGGTTGCAGAGCCCTCGTTGTAAGACATTCCAAATGCGTTGTTCTCTTCCCTTCCGGCGGAATGTGCAATACAAAACACGGGTCCCTTCGTACTTTTGCCCCCTAAACTTCACCCAACCAGAAGGAAACAATAGTGAAATTGGCAAAACACTGGTGGTGTTTCCAACAGTCAAACGGGGGAAGCTGGAGCTTGGGAATCCTACGAAATGCCACGGTCGCTTGGCAGGCGCAAGACGCGCCGCCCGTGGACTTCCCAGCAAGCATCAGCCAAAAGGTCCCTGTAAAACTCGTCGAACAAATCCAGTCCACTTGGGAAGTGAACTACTCAAACCAAGGAAGCCAACACGCTCTCTTTCAAGGGAAGCAGCAACAAATGCCAACATTTCGCCAATCCCGAGTTCATGGCTGGTAAGTGGAAAAAAAAACAAGTGCAGAAAGGGTAGCTCTAAAGTGATAAATTACTTGAGTGTCTCTGAACGCGGCGTTTACGACGCGTTTACGACGCCTTTTCGCTTGGAGCTGTGCCTTTGGGGCCAACCGCGGGTCCGACCTGCTTGCTCTGGTGGCCATGGGACGGGGAGCTTTTTGTCTGACGCTATGGCAATCAAACCCCATCAAACACGACTAGAGACGAAGTAAGTCCATGAACTCAGGGAGGCTCCGGAACTTGTATACTCCTTGGGCTCATTGCTTGAATCCCAACTCAAACAGATGGGTGGCTCGTCTTCCTTTGGGTTCTCCTCAAAAACACAAGCAGAAAGGGGGAGCCTCAAACAAAGACACACCCAAGTGAGCACATGGGCACCAGCTAACAACTAGTAAAGGGGATGTATGAACAAAACCCTAACGGAGGGTGAGAGAGGGAGGGTGTCTTTGTTGAGGGTAAGTCTAATTTTCCACCCGACGGCCGCTTTTGTCGCCTGGTTTTGTCTTCGCTTTGAGGCGAGCAGCCCAGAATTGCCATTTGGGGTATGTGACTGTCAAACAGAAGGGGGCCAGATGGTGGCCATCCTTTTCCCTTTGACACCAAGGTGAGCCACGGAAAGGAACTAAACATGGCAACCAAACGTTTAAAAACATGTACCCAGCCTGCCAAAAAAATCGCAAAAAACAAAACACAAAAACACAACAAACAAACAAACAAACAAACAAACAAACAAACCAACCACCAACCAACCAACCAACCAACCAACCAACCAACAAACCAACAAACCAACAAACCAACAAACCAACAAACCAACCAACCAACCAACCAACCAACCAACCAACCAACCAACCAACCAACCAACCAACCAACCAACCAACCAACCAACCAACCAACCAACAAACCAACAAGCCAACAAGCCAACAAACCAACAAACCAACAACAAAACAAACAAACAAACAAACAAACAAACAAACAAACAAACAACCAACCAACCAACCAACCAACCAACCAACCAACCAACCAACCAACCAACCAACCAACCAACCAACAAACCAACAAGCCAACAAGCCAACAAGCCAACAAACCAACAAACCAACAACAAAACAAACAAACAAACAAACAAACAAACAAACAAACAAACAAACAAACAAACCAACCAACCAACAAACAAACAAACAAACAAACAAACCCACAAACAAGCAAAGAAACAAACAAAAACAACACCCAGGGGTCCGGATGCAGAGCTTCCCCGCCCGCTGCAGCGCTGCGGTGCGGTTCCTCGGTTTACAGCAGAAGGTCAGGGCTCTGGTTGTTGTGGGCTCAAAGGCTATGGGCTCAACCCATTTCTGTGGCGCAACCAATTTGTGGACGAAAATCTTCCTGTCGGTCTGCTTCCATGATCGCAGAGGCAGTGGTCGACACGCACCCCAGAGTCGCTTGAATTCTCGCCCATGTAGCCTTTTCGCACCGAAGCCACGCTCCGTGAGAGCGCAAACGAATCAACTGTTTGATTGGCAGATGCCATGGCCGGGAATCCAGTTTCGACAGCTTCGCCCCCTCCAAGGCGGTTTTTCGGTTTTTCCCGAATCCATTGGCGGGTTGACCCCGCAGCTGCTTGGGGGGGGGTGTCCAAAATTTGCCCCTTGCTGGACGCAAGTTTTGTCGCCTTTCTAGAGAGGATACCCCAACAGGGATCCTTACGTTATACACCTGAACATTGCAACTTGTAAATGGTGGTTTCCCTTTGTTTTGGTGTTGAAAAAGCCATGTTTCAAATGGGCAAAATGTATCTTTTAAGGAGCCCTGTGTGGGCATAGATACATGTGTGTATATATGTATATACAGGGTTCTATTTTTTGACCAGCTGCAACTAGACTTAAACCCAGGGTTCCCTTTTTGGGGTACATGACCCACCCCGGGTTTAAGTCATGGCGGGGGTAGTCAGAAAGTGGAACCCTGTGTATATATACATACATGGTACCCCCTCCATGGATCTACCTTCCTTCAGAATTCAAAACTCATGCTACTCTCAAGAGTGGTTGCAGGCTTGAAAATGAAACATTAAGTTGCGTACTTGCCCTTCCTATGGAGGAACGATGTGCTCGCGCGGTTTTCTGCACCGGCTGGTTCTAGATTTGGGTTTGCCTACATTGGTCAGCTTGTGGCCTGAATTCCACGACTCAACCGTTGCCATCATTGTCTGCGGCCTGCATGGTACAGTCTTCAAACGGCACGCTTGCACACATTCGGCAGAGCTTCTGTTTCTCAATCTTTGTTTCTGAGGTCCGCTCATCTGGCTTGCCTGCTGTGCATCTTGATCGCACGCTGGTCACATGGCTGAGGGTTAGATTGATGGGCTGGCTTCTTTGGTGACTCAGGAAACAAATGCCCAAACTGGCCATCCCACCCATGGGGGGGGGTCTTCAATTTTGCGAAAGGGTTTGAAACAGAATTTCGGGATGGATAAAACAGGCCCTAACCCACCAACAAGAAGAGACCACCTTATCCCCCCGGTCCCAAGGGCCAAGCGGTTGCCCTCGGCCGGCACTAACACGAACCAAAAGGGGTGCCTCGTTGTAACAAGAAGAAACCAAGCAGAAGCGCAGCACAGCGCAGAGCAGGCAGGCAAACCAGCAGCAAGCAGCACCAAGCGAGCAAAGCAAGCAATAGCAGCGCACCTCAAACAATAGCCCGACCCACCTCCAGGACAAAGAACACCGCCCCAGGCACAACGGCCGCGTAAACACGAGGCCGGTGTAAAGGTGCGCCGTGATCTTTTCCCGACGAAATGGCGAGCAATGAATGCCAGGTGAAAAGCTTGAGCCAAACGGCGCATTGGCCGTGGCATGGAAACATGCTATGATAAAACTACATGCCCCCAAAAACACCCCCCTCGACTGTACAAAGAGATGGAGTGAATTTGGAAAGGCGCATTGGCCATGTTGAAGTTGAAATGCAACAAACAAGAAAAACAAAGCCGATTAGGCTACCAGGGTTCGCGACCCCATACCCGGGCACTCATTGGTGCCCGGATCCCGCCACCACCCCGAATTACGGGTATGGGGCGGATTCGCGCCGGTAGCCAAATCAAACAAGAGAAAGCAAAAAGAAACAGAAACAAAGATTCAACTCCAGAATGGCAGGCATGAAATAAAAATACATTTGCACTGCAACCACATCGAACCGTAGGGTTCGAGTGGATTTATTTCCTGAATTCATGATTTAGGCGCATTGGCCCACTGGTTGAAACGTGGTGCTTCGACCACAAGACTACGGTCTTTAAATTAGCACCGTCTAGGCGCGCGATCACGCAAAGACCTTCGGTAGGAACACCACCAGCTGCAATCAGCGGTTCAGGTCCGAATAGGACCTCACCGGCAGCGGTGCAGCGCATCCATGATCCTCACCACAGCACCTTGATGAGCTCCATCACCAGCAGCAGCAGCGGTGCTGGAGAAAGCAGATCACCAGCGGCCATAGACGCCGCCGAGGATGACTTCCTTGCTGCGGCGACATACACCTGACAGGTAATCGCTGCCTGCGCGAATAGCGCACAGCTGCGCATGCAGTTGAATTCCGAAATGGCGAATAGCCCAAACACAGAAATACTACAAGGAGCATAGTCCATTATGTGAATTCCGGAATGAAGGCATGCGCGCGTTGGCGCCGCCACGCAAAGGAAGCAGACGAACATCAGGTATCACCGATGTCGTCCGCCGCCGTGCCGTCCCCTCCCCTTGTTGACGTTCCAGTCCCCAGGAGGAGGAGGCACGGTCTCGGCCAACTCATCATCCGCACCCCAGGTAGGGGTATGCGGCGAGTTCGGATTCTCGAACTCGCGGGGATCACCCTGCATGTGCGGCTGCCAACCCTGCGGCATTGCGCCAGGCCACATTTGCGGCATCATGCCAGCCATTGGCTGTTGCATGTACCCTCCCATTGGGAAAGCGGGGTACATCGGACTTGGGAACGGGAAAGGGGCTGCCTGAGCACCCTTGTATCCCGACCCGCGAGCATCAGGCTGATACCCGCCAGTGGGAGTTCTCGATCTGGCGGATCCGCCACGACCGAACTGCCCTTGTTGGTAGCCGTATTGGCCACCCTTGCCTTTGTACTGATCACCTTTGTGACCCTTTCCTGGGAACTGGTCACCCTTGTGACCTCCGCCCTTGGGCCAGGATTGTGCAGGGGCTTTGCCCTTTTGCTGATCACCCTTTGACCTGGATTCAGGTCGCGGGGTAGCAGACCGTTGGTCTCCCCTAGGAGTGGCTGCCCGCCTGTGGTGCTTCCCAACCGGCGGGTCAGCAAAGACAATGGCGCATTGGCCGTCGCGCCGCGAAGCGGGGACCATGTCAACCTTATTGTCTTCGACATAAATGTATGCCTCAGCATACTCAATTGGGGCCGTGATGGATCCACCACTGGCCCGCAAAGAGTCGATATTCCAATCAAGAACAGTGGAAGCGTCGAAACTCGGATCTTCAGTATTGAAGTCCGTGAGGCGTCGCTCAGCCTGTACCAACGACATTATGATGTCCGCGCGTGAGGCGCCTAGGCCATACAGCGGAACCAAATACCCGTCCTCAATCCCGATGCGGTAGGCATCAAAGATATGCACAGAGAGGTAAAGGGCAAATGCTGAATTTAGACTGCCCTTTCTCGTCATATGACGACCCCATTGCGCCGCCTGTTGCGGGTGCTCGATTAAATATGCCATGACAGACATATTGTCGGGAATCGAGACGCCAGTGTTGCTCTCCTCGATGAGCAGCTGCTTCGCTACCCACCGCTCGAGAGCCTCATCACTCGCCCGCACACAAGCGTGAGTGTCCTTTGAGGTGACCTTTGCAACCTCCTGAAACGCAACTTGCACAATATCCGCATTGGGAATGTGCACAAGATGCGGCGCGCAGCGCAAACCGGTGATCATGCAGCTGACCACCTCGCGAATCGGGTTTACCGATGCCATGAGAGGGGCCCACGCGTCGGTCTCCCCTTCATGCCAGCTGCTGGGGCGGACTGCTTTGAGTTCGCTCAGCCAGATTGGCTGTCCATGCTTAACCAGAGCGCGGACGGTGCCTGGCACCCATTCACGATAGAAAATCGGCAGATGGCAACCATTGCATAGAATGGTGCCATACATGTTCAAATGCGCGCACCGAGGGCACCAGTAGTCATGCATGGGAGCATTGTCCCATGAAAATGACACCCCTCTCCGCGGTCCCTGAACATTCAACTCACGGACCGCCCAGGGGCGGATGTATATTACATCCCCTTCCTGATGCAGATAGCATGCGCGCCAGAATGGCGCATGTATCTCTTCCCGCACGGCGATCAAACCGCGTCGGGTTTTGTAGATGCCGGCGGCTTCCTCGATGGCCATCCACTTTAGGTCAACGGCCACAACGACATGGCGCTTGTCCATGTACTTGACGCGGTCGTCAACATAAAATTCGCCCTCATTATTGGGGCTGGGCAACTTGAGGACAGGCACCTTTGCGCCCTCCATCCCAATCATGATCTCCCCCCTGCAGACCTGCTCAGGTCGCATGGGGAAAACTGTGATGGCGAATTTGCCAGGCCTCCGGATGCACCTCGTTTTGAGGGCGGACCGATACTCGGCCATCGTCAGCAGCACGTATCCCGTATAAGGGACTTCTGCTGCTCCCATCGGCCTAAGCAAAGGCCCCATAGGCGTTCGGTCACGCAGTGCCCAACGCTTGAAAACTTTGAACGGCACGTCCCTCCCGATTAGGGTGGACCGCGCAAAAAGCACCTCATTCGGGCGCACACTCGTGCCATCTGTCCTCCAGACTGTCCGTATTAGGAGCTCGACTGGAGGGTACGATGGGCTTTCCTTTGCGAGAGCACCCGCCCAGGTCGCTACCTCGACACTCGTGCACTTGTGGATCCCGTATAGGGCCTCAAGTAGCGTTGAGATCAGAGTCATTGACATCCAACCTCCCAGAATGTCTGGAACCGTCCCAAACAAGAAGGGAGGCTGCTCACCGGGCTTCACGTTTAACCGCGTAGGGTCAGTGTTGCCCGACAAAACTTCTAGCAGCATTTGCGATTCCCTGGAGCTTCGTCCAACAAACGCCGACACATCCCTAATTTCGGGGAAAAAATGGAAGATGTCATTTCCGGCAGGACAGGCGATTCTGCCTGCTATCCCGCCCTGTGCATCAATCACAACCTCTTCACCCTCGTATGTGAGGTTGTAGGTGCTCGTAATCGGGCACACACCGGGCTTAGCCATCAGTGCCTCTTCCAACGACGCACCTGTTGGGAGGACGCCCTGTACGTGCGACTTGGTACCTATGGGACCAGTACTCGCAGACATAAGCCGATAATTTTCGGCACGAAAGAATGGAAAAAGGTTCTTCATCCTTTCAATTTCTTCTTCAGTGGTGCGCCACGCCTTTGCCTCATAGTAAGGCGGCTCCTGCTTTGAGGGCACTAGGTCGCGGTCACCCATTGATGAGAATTTGTCCACGTATGGACCCATTCCATCATCGTCTACATAACTCTCGTGATCTTCATCCGAGACGTACTCCTTTGGCGGCTCGCCCAGAGCGTCCAGATCGACCTTACCAAGGTCGACCAACGCCGGAGAATCCAGGACTCTCTGGATCCTCATGAGCTCGTTCCTAAACTGCTCAAAGCCTCCGGCCTTGTCAATCACGGAGGTCGGCATGGCGCCCTCCCATGATTCTGGGAACATGCACACGTTCGTAGGGGAATACTCGTCATCGGAAATATCTCGATCACGCTCCCGTACGTCGCTGATTAGTGTCACATCCAACGAGCCGCTTAGGGCCTCGGGACGCGACGCTTTCGCCGGATGCGGCTTTGCGCTCTTTGACGCTACAGCAGCCTCATTGGCCGCTTTGTCCTTCTTCTCGTCACCCTTATTCCCCTCCTTGTCCACATCCATTTCGGACGGCTGTGCGCTCCCCCTTGCTCCGCCCATTGGCGGTTCAGAGGGTTGAACAGGGGATTCCTTGGTACGGGCTTTGCCGTAATAATGCCCTGGGATCTGCACGTTCCCAGTGGAGCCACCGCCAGCCTCTCGCGGACGCTTGGCGGTGTGTGCCGACCCAGTATGGACAGCAGGCGCCGATCGCCTAGGAAGGCCCTTACTGGCCGACAGAGATGGGGGAGGTGGCTTCATTTTGGGAGCCGACTCCGCCTTGGGCTCCGACTCCGGTTCAATTACGCAGGACTTGAGGTCGAAGCTTTCAGACCTCAAAAGGCCCGCGCAATAGGAACGGAAAACGTCCTCAACTTCCCGAGCAAGGAACTCGGGATGGTCATCCTCCCTCGGAGGTGTTCTCCAGCCGTCGTATCCATTGAGCAGATTCCTGCCCACGATTTCATTGAATCGATACGTGCCCAAACCGGCGTAGCGGTTGGCAGCCCGAAGAACATTACAAAATCTTTCGACCTTTTCGGTCGCCGCAATGGCCGCAGCCATCTGAGGGTGAATATACCCAGTTTCAATCATGCATCCTGCGGCTTCGCGCAAGCATGATCTTGCACGCCACAGATTCGCGGCGGCCTTGTAAAAGTCGCAGTATTCAACGTTCCACGTTGCGTCCTGCGCGCTGAGCTCATCATCTCCGCTTTGGGAGTCAGGCATAGTGAGCCCCAAACGGATCTCCCGACCGCGGAATACGTCGGCGGAGATCTGGTTCGAGTTCGGCTGATCCTCCAGCGGAGGACGGGGAACATATTGTTTCCCTGAGCCGACACTAGACTCATTTGCCGATTCCCTGTTTGGATGCCTCCCTCGGTCTGCATCTGATTAAACCGTGCGACCAGGTCCGACCGAGGGCCAATCGACAATGGCCCAAGGTTCTCCTCAGCCCAATCAGCAAGCGCTTTGGCTCCCGCGTGATGAATTTCATCGGCATTCATCGTGTCAGACATAATGGCCTTTGACAGGAAATCCCAGTCGTACTCGCCGAAGCGACGATCAGTTGCTGAAGCATTGTCCAGCAGCTGGAAAAACTCATCCTCTGACAGGCCTTGCCACAGAGGTAGAGCGAGGGCATCCTCAATGGAATTAGCCTGAATAGGGTAAAGAAGGCGCCTTGGCCAGGCCCCGTTCCTCCACGCCGCCAACGCTGGCGGGTAACCTGCTCTCCGGAACAGGTAGTGCACTGCGATGCAGGCATCCGCGCTTTCAGCGGGCGCATAATATTCCGAATCCGGACCAGTTTCATGGTCTCCGGGTTCAGACGGATCATCGTCGCCATCGGGTGGATCGGGTCCACCATCCCCACCAGTCCCGCTCCCATCCATAGGATCGTCGCGGCCCGGGAGCTCATCGGCAGGGGAGGTAGGGGAATCTCCCTCCGCCCCATCGCCGTCCCCATCATTGTCTCCACCCGCAGCGCCTTGGCTGGGTGAAGCCCTTTTGGCCCCGCCTGCATCCGCAGGTTCGGGCTGTACATCCTGACCAACGGGTTTGGATGCTTCGGGATGGGAAGCCATCCCCATCGACGCATCGGTCGACAGGGACGGAGTGCTGTCTCCTGGTTGAGGATTATCCCCACCAGCGACATCTGGAACGCTGTCCCCACGCTTAGGTGGCGGCTCCGCCTGGTTAGGCTTCGCCGGCTCAGACAGACTAGCCGGGGGGCTCTTCACTGCCTTCCGCGGTGGAACCTCGGGCCGAGGGTGCGTGATCTCGCTATTCGCGGGAGCGCATCCCCCCGAACCCCCATCGGTCGGTGCGTCAGCACCTGCCGCTTTAGGCACGGGTGGGCCCGTGACCTCAGGTGCTTTGACCTCGGGTCCTTTAGCACAAGGAGCGGCACCCTTTGGCGGAGGGCCAGCGGCCGAAGACAGGCATGGCAACGACCCTCCCACCTTAGGTGGCGCGCAGCTGGGACCCCTTGCGGCCCCACCTCTCCATCTGTTAGCGGCTTCGCGCTTGGACAGGGATGGAAAGTCATCGGAGTACGCGTCCTTGGGAAGCTCGGGAGGATCAGGCTTAGCCTTCAACAACTGCTTCCCGGTAGCAGGCTTCAAATCTATTCTGTGGCCGCCTGTTTTAGACGGACCACCAGTCGTGGTCGGGCTATACCCGCACGCCTGCGCTGGCTTTGCAGGTATTGTTCCCCTCTGATTGCCGCAAACAGCCGGCGAGAGACCGCGACTTGCGGCCGACTGGCCGAAATCGGCCATTGCTTGGCCCAGCCTCTGCCTCCCCGTTGCGGGCGGCGTCGAGGACCGGACGCGCTGAGCCATTGTCTGTGGCCCATTTCCCGCGTTGGGGCGAGGAGCAGACTGCTGCTCAGACGCTCTTGCATCGGCCGCGGCAGGCGCTTTGGCCGACGACACACGGCTTGTGGCGCATGGGCCACTCGACATCGTTCTAGGAGCAGAGATTACCTCCGCCCATGGCGCATCCTCAGATGAGGACCACCGGTCGACCGGTGTGAGGCCTGCCCCGACTCCGCACTGCTTCGCAGCGCTCAGATATGACTCCGATGGTTTCATCAGAAGCTCCTGTTCTACCAAGAAATCCAGAGCAAGGGCCAGGGCTTCCCGGACCTCGTCACTCATTGAGTACTCACGCCTCAGCAGACACACCAGGTCGGTGAACGCCGAGACAAGACCCATAAACTGGTGTCCGCCTCTTTCGAGACCGACAACGCCGCCGTTTAGGCTCTTCTTTGAGCAGCCGAACCACATCGCGTTGGATGGGTAGGCTGGGAAACCGGCGTCGCGGCACTTCATGAAAAACGTGGTTGCGACCTCCTGCATGGCTGTCCCATGCCAAACGATGCCCGGACCCGACAAGATTATCGTCGGTGCCTGGCTCCGGCCGCCCTTATTGGCGAACGCCTTCATGGCATCGATGTTTTCATCGATGATCCTACCCGCATCGGGGCTGGGACCATACGTGTTTTCGGACTTGCGCCATTCGGTCAGCCACAGGCATTTGGTAAAGATGATGAATATATCATCTTTAGCGCCCGCAGGAGCACCTGCATGTACCGGGTCAGCTAGTTTCTGGCTGACCACGGTACGGAGGAGCTCAGCTACTGAGGTCTCCTCCTCAACCTCCACGACCTCCAGCGCGTATTCGCCGGTTTTGGCCGGGAGCTTTGTCCGGATGGTCGTCCACTGCTCCTGAAGCTTTGCTTCAGTAATGGACTGACCCGCGCTGCCGGTAACCCAGTGTGAGGGTCCAACCAGCACCACAACACGAGATCCCTCTACACCTATGTAAGAGACCTTGTTTGGCTTGCATCCGCTTAGCAGCTCGGCGCATAGGCCAGCCGCAGCGGAGGGGTTGACGTATCCCAGCATTGTGAGAACGAACCCCAAATTGTCCGGCCCCTCGCAGCCGGCGTATTCCATCGCCGTTACGGGCCAAATCATGGAAATAATGTACGCCCGGACACTGAACGCCCATGATTCCCACATCTCCCGCACAAGCTCATACGGTTGGCGGTCCTGACGATCAGGGTAGATGTTACCGCTGATCGCGCTCATGAACTCACTGCATTGAGTGGCTGCGTTGGCCAGCGCCGCTACCGCGTGCCCTGGCACATGGTACATGAGCTTTGCAGCCCCTGAAAAGGGAAGGCCGCCAGCCAATGGAAAGAACTTTCCTTCCGATGCGGGAACATAGTGCTCCCAGGTTTCGAACAGCGGGCAGCATCGTACCTCGCCGACTTCGCGGATCTCCTGGGGAAAGAACTTAAAGTCCACCTCGCCGCCGGGCTTGGCCGGGGGAACCGACGCCTCACGTGCCACCGACCCGGCGGGAATTTCCGCCCCAATGGTCAGCGCTACGCGGTTGGCGCCGTGACGTATCCATCCGACCTCTGCCGAATGAGGGTTTACCTCAAGCACAGGGTTCCAAAGGTGCGTGGCAGGGTTATGCGACAGCAAGTTCCCCGCCACAGCAGACGTCCCTTCACCAATCGTCTCTTCTTTGAGAGCGATTGCCTCGACACGAACGCGGAATTGCCTTATCACGCGTTGGTGTGCAGGCCCCTTCTCAGTATGCTTGTACGCCTCGTGGGCGTTCTTACCGAGAGGGCGCAGCAAAAGTGCCAGACGGACGGTTACGCCCAGGCCAATATGGCTGAGACAAGAGTTCTGACTCTCAAGACAAACGGGCTTCGTCGATGTCCACACGCCTGTTAGCGTGTCGGCATCTCCGAGCGATGCAACGGCATTCCCATGGCCCAATATGTTCCATAGGGAAGAGAATTGTGTTCCATGAACCCATCTCTCGTGCATGCTGGCTGCATTGAGCTCTGTGCAGTGCCGCATCGGGAACACTAGATACCCGTCGCGTTCAAGCACGGGATCACCGGCGTGCCAATCCCCGATTTCCTTGCTCGGCATGGTAAGCGGCTTAGCGCGTTTCCAGTCAATCAGGTGAAATATGGTGGGGGGAATCCCTATTTCATCCGTGATGAAATCCACAAAATCGTCATAGGAGCACCACAAGGCCTCAATCTCCTTGCACATGGATCCTACTTCAAAAGCATGTGCATTGACCGTTTGCATCTTTGTCAGCGCATCGGCCGAGATGCAATGAATTGCCTTCATATACCCAACCACCGCCTTGGGTGGGGTACAAAGGGCAGTTGGGCGCTGGTATGCCCAGGCCTTGAATGCCTCCTCGGCTCCTGCCGGCTGTACATTCGAGGGCATATCTCTCCTACCCTTTACAACGGCCGCCTGCATGGCGCGAATAACATTTTTATTCGCCGCTTGGAAAAAGGTCTGCCAGCGTGAGTCGACCTTCGCCATCTCGTACAGCCAGTTCCCGCCTCGGGGAACCAGTGAAGGGGAAACGGCGGTAGACAATGTCATTTCGATCAGCGAGTTCCGAGTTGGCCCGCAGTGGAGCTCGGGCTCGCGCGGCATTGCCTCGCAGATGATTATGGCAGCCGTGTAGACGCTTTGGTCACTCAGCTCCACTTCACCTAGAAGCATGGCCTGGAGAATACCAGCCACGCGTAGGCGACGGTATTTCTTGATGGCCGGGACGAAAGACTTGTCCCCAATCATGCCCGTGTCAAATCCCTCCAGTAGGTTGAAAATGCCGGAAAAGGCACCGACAACCTGAGGGTCCTTGACACCGTCCTTGACTTGCACCAACTGCGTCTCAGCAGTGGTGCGATAACCGTACTGATCGGACTTTGCCGTCAAGTGCGGGTAGCAAATTCTAAGATTTTCCGATAGCCGAGTAGGCCTCTCATCTGACAGCGCATTGGCTGCGTGCTTCGCTTCCGCTGGAAGCGGACCCAAGGTGCAGGCGCAGTTCGGGTTCATATAGTCCGCCTGCTGCCGCGCCGCCAAAGATGAACCTCTCGAGCGCGGGGCAGCGCCCGCCATTCCGCCGGCCGCGGATGCAGCCGCTGCCATGGCGCGAGTTTGCGCCCGGGAAGCGGTAGGGTACCACTAAAACAAAGAATACCACGGAAGATACCCCGAGAACAGGGAAACCTTCCACATCCAAAGGTGTGTAAACCTTGGGTGCCATCTCTATGGGTACGAAGGGGCAATTTCCCCTGGTATAAGACCGAATATGGTCGTACCTATGAAAAACAGTCGTGCGTTGACAACAACCCTGCTACATCACTACACATGAAACTGCAAAGCTACCCTATGGACATGCCCACCCGGGCGGAAAATGACACAAACACAAACCATCTAATCGAGGCGAATGTGCCTGAACTAATGTCGCGAATTTGCGTTAGTTATTGCAGCATGACTAATGCTGTTGTGAATGATGTCCATCAAGCCTACTCAGTTCAAGGCTGTTTGAAGAGCAGCGCGGGTCGCATATTTTACAACTAAGTCATGCACAAGAGGATCAACACGTGTAGTGCGATACATCCTGTTGCATTTGAAAACTGGGAAAGAGTTCACATGTCGTGAAATACAAATTAATGTCAATGCATGCACATGATCTTTATTTACAAGACATGAGCAATAGTGTACAACACGGCTATAGCGGTTTACGCCAAGCTTGACAAGAACATCGCGATTAGCAATCCAGGTATTTGGCTGTATGAAAATGCCTACGGAAAACTCCGTGTTCAGCGCGTGCTCAATTAAGTCGTTTAGACATGATTGGCACTGCTCTACCTGGTCACGTGCGCGCCTGATCTTGCTCCAATTCCCTCGCGTGGATGCATCGATCAAACTGCTATATCTACATAACAAAATGTTAGGTCTGGAGCCTTCAATTGTACCCCGTCTAGGGATAACAGGGCAAAGATTGGCCGGTCTAACAAAGTAGGTAAGCCATCTACCAAACTGAGGTTCAGGCGTTATGCCAAGCTCAGAATCGACGAAAATGTTTCGCGCATCGCAAACATTTGATCGATCCTCAACTATGTCAAAAACCATGTAGCTGGATTCAGCTACTGGATGAATTTGTTGAAAAATGAATTTTGATCGGTTTCCATGCGTACCCCCCTAATTGGGGGGAGAACAGGTGCAGCAGGCTTTACGACAGGGAGGGTGGGATGGCTAATGAATTTCTCCAGGAATCCTGGATTAAACATTCCTAAAGTCTGCAAATTCCTACCCCATGTCACCTTGTCTACGCACGCTTTGGTGAGAATGTCCGCGCCTTGGTAATGCGATGGACATGCTACGAAACGAAAAATCTGTTCATTGTAGACTTCATTGAGCCAACTAATGTCGATTCGCTGAGTACGCGACATATATCGCATGTTTGGGTTGTTCCCAGTGATAATGATGCGGCATGCGGCCTCATTATCTTCCATACAATTCACCGTGACAGGCTTACCGGTGCCTTGACCGATAGCAAACTGCCAAAGCTGTGCAAGTGGCATGCCTTCCTTGGCCACGCCATGATCTAGTGCAACGATCTCCGCTTCGGGAGTCGATTTGGATACCGAAGTTTGCTTCTTGCTAACTGCGGTAATGGGAACATATGTCCTTGGGCCGACTAGGCAAATAAGGACACCAGATGTACTCTTGGAATCGGTACGATCTCCAGCGAGATCGGCATCGCAGTAAGCGACGATTTCGATGTCACTAGGCTTATCGCAGACCCACCCGTATAGGTGTAGGTCTAGTGTCGAGTTGATATAGGAAACAATCCTATGAAGCTTCTTGTCACACAGTCGATTCCACTTAGTGATCCGACTGGCTAAGGCCTGTACAGGTCTAATTAGGTCGTATCGACCCATTCTAGCTCCATACAATATTTTCATTAGAACTGCAGCCGCGGCGTCGCCTAGTACACCGGGCTGTTCGGCAATCACGTCTGTCGGGCAAGGAGATGGCTGCCCAAACAGCTGATCTACCTCCGGGTTGATGGGATTCTCATCGAACTCCGGTTTACTTTCATCCAGAAAAGGCGTCTCAGCCTTCACCAGAGGTCTAGGGTACTTGGGGAGGCATAGCTCCTTGTACCTGTCAACGCATGCTTCCATGAAGCACGCCTCGTTATATTTGATGATCTTCACCCGAGCCGGGTCGAATTTGACCTCGTCAGCTCGAAGTCGTTTCTCTCCGAAACGAATGTCAGGCATCTCTTTGGATGGTGGATGATCCACAGTCCAGGCAGTACGAGGGTCGAAGAAACCCTGTACATCTGCTGCAGCAAACTCATGCTCGCAGCCCAGATACCGCTTGAGGGTACCCGGCGGTTCCATTGTAATTACCCGACCAATGAGGTCCCATCCGATCGATAGGTTAGCGGATGGGCCACCCATCTTGAAATCATCAACATAAACCACAAGAAAAAGCTTATACTTAGGGTGATAAAACACACTCGGCCATTCCGGGACACGGATAAAACCGACCTCAATAAGCCTTGCTTCGCAATGCTTTTCCCAGAACGTGCCGGCATCAGGATGCCCGTATAGGGCAAGAATCAACGGACAGACCGGATCGTCATAGCCAGCATCTACCCATGCTTGCGGCCATTGATCTTTAGGAAGACGCACCCATGTCGTGGGACCCAGTAGCTTAGCTTGGGTATAGGCGGATTCGCCATCACTGACTTGTAGTGCGTGACCAGGCAACATGCCATATGCATCACACATCTTGCCTGCGGCCATTGTTGCCGGGCATGAGGTAGCTTCGGAAAACATGGCCCAGTGATTTGACTGGTCCCTCACAAAGCATCCCTCAAACACTACTCTCCCTTTGTACTTCCTATTAGGATCATCCTCAGGGAGTTCATGATTCTTTTCCACACATATGTCAAAAATTCTTCCTACATGGACAGTCTTGCCGTTCGCTCGCGCTTCGGCAGCAACTTTCTTCCACTCTCTAACTTTCGACTCATCCCAACATCCCAACTTTCGGAGCTTTGTCCACTCCTTGAGGAGAGCTGCACGCGCCTTGTCGTTACCAGCTTGCTCCTTCTTCGTCACAGGCCTTGCTACACAGGCGTAAAAAGTTGGTATGCCCTGTAGGTTGGGTTGATGCCCCGAAGCCTTGTTCGATCTGGGCATCGGCGGAACAGGATCTCCATTTAACCCTATGGCGGGACCAGCAGGGTACCCGCCGGTACTGCCGAAGCCATTAACCCCCCTGACGGTTACGTCGGGTTGTTTGACAGTGATCTTGGCATCAACAATCATGACTTTCTCGAGTATGAGTTGAGCGATCCTGTCTCCAGGTCGAACTCGAAACTCATAATCAGAGTGATTAAAAAGCATCACTCTCACTTCTCCTGAGAAATCAGGGTCAATTACCCCTGCACCTACGTCTAGCATGTGCTTGACTGCCAGACCTGATCTCGGTGCGATGCGGCCGTAAACTCCGCTTGGGAAAGTAAAGGCGCATCCAGTTTGCACAAGAGCACTTCCCTTAGCGGGAACGATGATTTCATCGCACGAGCTTAAATCTAAGCCCGCAGAGCCAGGCGTTTGCCGAGTAGGGAGAGTTGCATAACTGTTCAACATGTGGACGAGCAAGGCATCCTTGTCTCGCCTCCATGCACACGGATCGGCCTCCGTTACCTCAACAGGCGCAGCAGGAGCGTAGTCCCCCTCGCTCAAGGTAGCAGGGGCAGCCGCATAGGGCTTATGCCCGTAAAGACCTTTAATTACGGCTTTACACATCCCAATGGGATATCGCGCAGTCAAGGGCGTAAGGCTTCCCTCGATCCTGGCGTGGGGGTAGCCTATTTCGTGGCTACACGTGCGCCCTCGTAGCTCGTTGGCTAGTTCAGGGCAAGAAGTGGCGATCCGCCACTGCTTCCTGATGGGAACACCATCGGACGTTTGCATTCCAAAGTCGCAACCGTCAACATCGACACACCTGATGTCGGGATCGTCGATTAGACGCCTCATGAATGGCTGTTTCCAACCAAGGCAATGCCTCGGCCACTCGAAAGCTATTCTACCTCCCTTAAAACGCACGCGTTTGGCGACACGAAGGAAAGCAGCAAACATGACCATCGACGTTCGTCTAGCTTCGTTGAGCTCTACAGCGAACTCGGGACCGTACTGGGACAAAGTTAACATACTGCCAAGTACTCCACGGTCCGCACGGGATCGAGCCCCATAAGTCACAACCAGGATTCTGATCGACTATCTCAATCAATCTAGTCATATCCTTATTCTTTAAAATGTCGAACGACTCCTTGTGTACGCGAATCGCGTCACCCCCCTGTTCCAGCATTGTGGCGGAGAGCTTAGAGTCAGGTTCGCATGCAAATTCTATCAACAATCTCCGCCTTATCACAGCGGGTCCAGCTGGTTTGGAGGGTGCGGCTTCGCCAGCACGCGCTCGTTTCAGAGCTTCCTCCCTTTCAGCCTCGATGTAGATCCTTCGCATACCGACGGACATACCTTTCCAGTCGGTAGAAGAAATGGAGTTGGGTTTACCAGATCCAGAATAGGACCTCTCCTTTCTTTTCTCCTTCTGCTCATAATCAAGCTCATCACCGTGTAGGGTGTGGGCCTTAGGCTCACCTGCATCGAGGTCTTTGACTTTGTCTAGCCTATCTTTAAACTTGGCAAGAGTGACCCTCGGAGCCCTAGAAGGAGCATGCCCTTTATCATACAGAATGGTCACGCCAGTCCAGAACTTTTGAGTTCTGACTCGATGTCCAGGGTTCAGGATTCTCCTGTCATCACGGATACACTGCTGCGTAGAGTCAATGTACTTCAGATGAGTTACACGATAATCATCCACATCCGCTTGGGCCTCCAGGAGGCAGTGGAGATCTATCATCCCCGAAAAAGGCTTGCCTAGCATCGACATGGTGTCTGTGCCAGGATTTGGACTCTTCATCACGCACCCAGTGGTCCCTTTCAGGAACATCAGCAGGTGCATCAGAGTCAACAGCAGGATCACTACTGTCATCGTTAAGATGATCAGAACCCGGACCATCGGCATTGAGCCGGTTGTCCGGTTCGATAGGAGCATCCGCTTTGGGAAGACCCTTTCCCTCTCCAGTATCTAGGAGCTGGACCTCCCTAGTCAAACGCTCATAGGCGGCCAACATGGGAAAAACGTACCCCTCTTCGGGGTTCCGCCAAATTCTTTTGACTTGATGAACACTGGGTCGGGAAAAACCGTTCCTAAAGTGTTCAAGATCGGCAACGTAGTAGTCGCCCTTCCACTGGCCACCGGGCTCTAATCTATAACCCAGGAAAATCCCAGGCTTCGACACTGGCCCGAATTTGGGCGCTTTAGATGCAGGGTCAATCTTCTGTGCCGGCATAGCGGGCACGTTACTGTACTCGTCCTCTCCGTGATCGGACGGCCCTGAATCATCAGCTAGTTCATCATCTCCTTCGGGCTCGTAATCAGAGTCCTCAAGAGGGTCAAATTCTTTTGGCTTTACAGTGAAATACGTCTCGCCAGTCCACGGGGCTTTTAGCTCCTTGGTGGAATCTGGACCGTATCTCCAGTCTACGGAGTGTATCATTTCTCCATTTTCCTCATCATACTGAACCCATGTATCACGGTCAGCAGTGAGACGAATATGCTCGATTGGAGCATCAACGCTGTCAGCTCTGAATAGCTTAGTCCTTGGTTCAACATGCACTCTGACGAGTTTGCCAGATTCTTCATCGAAGATCCAGTGATCTTTTGTAGGAACTTCATCAGCTTTGTGATGTTCGTCCCGTTCGGAGGCGTTTTTGAGCCCCCCCTTTTCGAGCCTACGCGGTTTTGGCGCGATTGGCTTGAAATCAACAAGACATCCGAATGGGATGAGTTGACCGGGAAAATCCCTGTCATTGTTTCTCTTTCCCCATGCGGTTCCTTCACCTCGATTTTCGAGATTTCTGGCCGCGCAAAATGCGCGAACGGCAAATGGCCACCATTTGGGCGATAAGCCGGCTTGTCTGAGGAGTACTCTTGCTCCATGCAGGACTAGCTTCACTTTGTTTTCAATGATGCCATTCGTCTTTGGCATTCCGGGTGTGGACATGTGATGCACCCAAGCCATTCGGCGAGTAGCTGCAAGAAACTCTCTGGCTTGGTCCGAATATAACAGACCAATCTTGGGTTCGGGACCCATAAACTTGTGAAAGGCTTCTACCGTATTAGGTACAGAACGACTAAAAACAGGGAGTACATCTATGTACTTGGTCGCAAGATCGTAAAACACGACTGCGTCCGTTTCACCATTCACACCACGGTCCTTTAAACCGTGTAACACCATCGTGTCAACAGTGACAATATCACCGAATTTCGTGCATTCATGCGCGTCGGCACCGCCCCGGCGGTGCAAACGCACGTTCTCCATCTTTGCGCGTTGGCAATGTGGGCAAAAAGGATTCTTTGGCAAATGTGACATCATGTGTTGAAGCGTTTTAGCTTCAGCACGTAACTGGGCTTCAGTCCTATAACCCTCAGGGTGTTTGATTTCAACAACTTCACCCCCCTCGTCAGGCGCGTCGGCCTCCGAGGGAGCTGCAGGGTACAGTGAATCGTTCATGGCAATTACCGGACCGGGCATTGCCGGTATCGCAGGGCATGCATCTAAGTTCGGGGCTCCAAACATAACCGGCCCTTTAGGCAGGTATGGGACGTTGTTTATAACGTCGAGCCTAACAGTTCTCCCGGATGGGCAGATGAGAACAGGCGTCTCAAAAGCATCCCACCGGAAACTGTATCCAAAATCCACGCACCTACGCCCTATCGATACAATCGAGGGTGTATTACCCATGACGAAGGCTTCAATATCCTCGTCAAGTGACTCAACAGTTGCATCAACTCTACCTTGAGTCCCAGCAACACCATTTGCGGTTTGCAAGGAATGTTGGGTTCGCCCATTCTTGATGTGGCGATGATCCTGCGCGGGAATGTCATGCATCCCAACCAAGTCGAAAGGACACCCAGTGTCAGCAAGCCACCGGATTTCGATTTGTGGGCCAGGCATAGCAGGCATCTGATCAGGAACATTTTCCCTGATCATTCGAGGGCGACGAGCCCACCTATTATCAGGCACATACTCACCTAATTGCAACTGTACAATCTGTCTAGTAGTGGCGGCTAGGATTCTAGCATTTTCTTCGGACATCGCAATCACCTCGGGAGGTTGACGCAACCTATCCGGGTGAATGGGGTGAGAATGCGACCGCCGATTCATGATCGGCCTTGGCTCGTCACGAGTCCTTATATTCTCAACTTGCTGAATTTCAGCATTGTCGTTGAAACTCAGCCTGCGAGCAGTGAGCTTAACCCTCACCGCCTTCGCAAGCTCAGAGTTATACTGGCCGCACTTACCGGGCAGGTAATAGAAATCCGTCCTAATGTCAATTGGCCCTGGAATCCGTCTGAATAAAACGGATTTGCGAGTCGGTACACTCAAATCGACATCATCAATCAGAGCGTTGTCCGAGAGACGAGTCGTTCTTCTGCGAATTACAGCTCTGATATTTGGGCCGCCCGGACACGTACCTTGCAGTGTACGGGCGCCAATAGTGGTCACTGACCACTCCATTGTCCCTTCAGGGCGTTGAAACCGAGCTCTATACTCTTCAAAAGCCTTGGCTATGGGATGAGCAGGGCAGGCAACAAGCCCTATAGCCTGAGGGTGACGGCCCGCCCCTCTCAAAAACCCGCTGACAGATCAGGGGCAGGACTATACGTTCTGTCGTCAGCAGTGGTAGTAGGTTCAGCAGACTCGGCTTGCGCATCGGCAGACTCGGTCGCTGGGGCCGCAGTGTGCTGCTTTGCTTCTTTCAGCAAATGCTCAGGCGGCTTTGCATGCTTGTAATCACACTTATCCCTCATGCACTTTCCATAGGAAACCCATTGGGCGCAATATCCTGGAATCAGGGGAGGACGCTCCTTGCGTTTCGCATCGGAACTCCCAGTTCTTGTGTGTGCGAATTTGCACTCTTGTCCGCGCGAACAGTATCCACGCGCGAAGTCCCTGCACGCATCAATCGCAGGAGCGCCGGGCGATGTAGACCTGGGCCTCCTTGGGGGCTCGCCCCTAGGGCTAGGCATACGCCGCTTGTCCTGCTCCCGATTCCTGGGAGAGTACCTGTCCCTTCGATGAGGGCTTGGGGTATTACCGGTCCTCTTCCTTGGATCGCTAGGAGGCCGACTAGGCCTATGGGAATCTCCAAACGGAGATCGTCTCCTAACAGGAGGACCAGGAGCACCAGGTTTCTGGGCTCTGTCCCTGGACTGAGATCGTTCGTAAAAGTCTTTGTGCATATTGACCTGATTCTTACGAACCCTCCAGCGGTCAATTTCGTTCTTGCAACGAGCACGAAGCCATTCATAGCTACAAACATCAGGGTTGGATATGTTCCTATCCCATTCCCTGATATCATGAGCCAAGCAGTTGAGGTGCCTAACCTTCTCACTGAATAGCGACCGCTTTACCTGTTCGGTCAGCGGTTCATCGAGACCCGCAAGGATGTGATCCCATTTCGCGATGAACCTTTCAAGTCGCTCCTCTTCAGTATAGAAAGATGACACACTGCATCGCAAGTTTGAGAGCTCGATTATCCTGAACGATTGCTCTCCGATATTCGCAGTCCTTAAGTGGTCGTATAAGAGCCACAGGATCTGCCTACTCTTGATGCGATTGTTGGAGCGTTGAGCGGCTTCGGTAAGACGATTAATCTTATCGATAATTGCAACAGTCTTGATGCACTTCCGAATGGCTGCATTGAACCTGGCTTCAAGGATGTGGTATTTACATTCTCCATCCAGTTCATCAAAGGTCTTTGCCTTCTCGACTTCAGTTAGCCAATTGATGACGTAAAGTCCATCATAGCTGTAGGCATTGCTAACAGCTTCCTTCATATTGGCTATCCATACCCTCAGCCCAGCCGCGTCGGGCTCTGGCGGGAGGTCTATGGAAATGCACTTAGTCGCAGCTGTACAGTTCGGATCATGGTGGCTACTGTATCCGCCGCCACCAGTTCCGAAAAGATGCTGTGGAACCTGAGAACTACCGATTGACAATGCACACACAGGACAAAGGCGTGTAGCCTTCGGAATACAAATCTCACATGCCCTTTTCATGCATATCTTACATTCCTCAATTTTACTGGGATCAGGAATATCCCGATCACACATCCGACATTTCTTGTCAGGAGGATCGGGGCCACGCATGGTCGGCGGCTCAAGGCCTGAAGGATCCTTCGGCCTTGCACCGTTGGGATCGAATCCTGGATAATATCCGGTTTCACGTTTATCCAGGGGTACGGGTTGCGTAGCCTTCGGAGGACTCTGAAGGTCAGCCGCGTTGGGTTGACCCCCAGTTGGAGTGTCACGGAATCTGTCAACGGGTGGCCGCAGAGGCGGCGAGTACGACCGTGTCGGGTTCGTCTCTGGTACGCCTCCAGGCGATCTGTTCCTGACACGGTTACCTTCGGGATCCCTTCTTCTCCTAGTCTCGTCCCTAAGGCACGCAAGACAACAGGGACCCTGGACAAATCCAAATCTCCTGTAGTCATCCTGCCCAGCAGAATGTCTGGTGCAGTAGTAGGTCTTACAAAACTGACACTCAATTCCCTTTGTCAGGAACGAGCTCTCCCTACAGACTCCGCATCGGGGTCCGTTACGGGAACACTCTTCACACAGGTTCTCTTTAAACGAGAAACAATACTCACAAATATCACCTCTGCATCCCTTGCAGTGAAACTCAGCCATGAGATGATTATATCCATCACCTACATATTTACATCTGGGTTTACCAGGGTTGCCAGGGTTCCCACCGGCAGCACTCTTCTTCCCCCCTCCTCCTGGGCTTTGCCAATCTGGAGGAGGAGGTGGTGGAGGATCACCATCAGGAGGGCCAGGTGGAGGTGGCCGCTTATCCGGAGTACGGGACGCGGCTCGCCTTCCTCCTGTGTGATCGTTCAATCCACTACTTGAGGCCTGGTTCGAGTGCCTTGACTCGAGGGAGTTAATTCTCTGGGCCGTATTACCCAGCACCTCGAGCATTTGCTCGAGCTTACTGTTGAGCGTAGTCGAAACGGCCATGTTATGAGTATTTTGCTTGTCCGTGTAGGATTTGCAGTCCCTTGACTTCATCTCAAGGTTGGCTTGTGTCTCATAAAGTTGGTCTTTAACCCACTTTATGCCGTCCCTATTATTGGTCCAGCGTTGTTCGACATCTTGCATCATCCTATCAATCTGACATACCCTAGTGGACAGGTCCTCGATTTTGAGGTTTACTCCACCGATCGCAGGATGGTTGGATTGGCTCTCCACTAGAGATCTCTCGATCATATCAACACGAGCTATAAGCCCGGTTAATCGATCAGAAAGAGATTCGAAAACAGTTTGAACCTGGGTGATGGAGCGAGCAACATCATCATAGCTGGCTCGCTCATTTAGGGCATCGCCTATGCTTATCATGCGATCGGCAACGATCTTGACGCGTTGGCCAAGCTCGGTCACGATGTCCTTAGTCCCTTGCGATAGCTGCATGGCCGCGTTCGCAGCCTGCGTACACGTGCTACTCACATGGACGCACTGTTCGTATTTGGCCCTCCACGAGTTAACCTCAGTGGAGAGCTGCTTGATGCATTGATCACTTCTATCATTCCTACGCCCAAGGTCTTCGACCTTAGCAACCAGGCGATGGATGATCGCACTTACCGAAGAATCCACTCTCCCTCTTTCAAGGGCTGTTACAAGATCAGCAACCTCGTTGGGTTGCTCCTCACTCGCAGGACCAAATCCTGATCCGCGATCTCGAGGAGTGGATAAATCAACCATGATTGGATTAGATCTCGGAGGAGTTCTGAAATCATCCTGCACGGCCGTTGATGGCCGTGGGAACTCACTCCGATTAGGAGACTGACTCTGATACGGAGCAGATCTCCTAGCATCACGAACCGCAGAGGGTTGTGCCATGCCCAGGCCTTTGGCCACGGATAGCTTAGGAACAACAGGCCTATCCGTTTGCATAGGAACATCAGGTCTCGAGTCAGAAATAACAATGTCATTCAAGTCGGTCGCATTAGACACTCTAGACTCAGACATCGACTCAATATCGGTCGCATTACTGATGGTATGATTGCGACTAGAACTTGATGCCATCATGGACTCAGATTCTATCGGAACATTAGCTCCGTCCACGTCGTCCAGGGCGAAAATGGAAGCCGCGTTGGGCGTAGGGCGAACGCCTTGCGCGTTTAAGCCACTTGACCTATTAAATTCCTCCTGGAATGCTTCGATCCCATCAAGCACGTTAACGAGTGTGTCCGCGTTTAACGGGTCTCTACCAATGATCGACGCTGGGTCACCTGATCGACCACGTCCTGAGTCCCGCGCACTGGGGTTACCCCTGTGGGCGGTTTCCCGATCCATCCCCCTTGCCCTATGCGATCCAGTCGAATTTGACCTTGATCGTTTGCTTGGGGTTGGACTGGGATGCAAATCCAATCTATCTACGATATTACGCTCCCTAGGGCTCTCAAATCCTGAAAGTCCTGGAGGAGGGGACATGTTCCTCATGGTCGGGTTTACCGACGGTCTTGGCCTGACGTTACGGCTGGCCACGTCAGGATTGAGATTCTCAATCGACAAAGGTAGCATGAATTCATCGCTTCCAGCAGCCCGTTTTGGGCTTTGGAATTGCGGGAAAGATGACGGGGCGGGTGGCCCTGGCATCCATGCGGCAAAATCCATACCAAAAATGTTTCCGTCGTTGGGCCATGAGGCTCTCCACTCGAGCCCACCGGATTCGGTCGGCAGATGAACGTCAAATGCAACTCCACTGGACGTACCAGGTTCGGGATTACCGAGCACTTGAAAAGCTATGCTACTGGTTGGCACAGGTCTACTGCTGCCTCGGGAGTCACGAATTTCGGACTGACCAATATTCATCAGCTCCGGGAAAGATGAGGATTGAGCTCCAGGTGCAATACCGGGCTCGTCATCATCACGTCCTGAGACGGAATCATCATGGCCAGGACGATTAGACCCATGACCCTGAGAGCGATTAGCTCTTGAGGCATTAGACGATAGGTCATCAGTGCGAGTAGCACTGGACCTTCCTGAAGGCATTGCTTCTGAAAAAGTGTGATCCGACAAAAAGTCAGGACCGGAAAACATCGGCTGTCCGGGCACTTGGTCGTCATTCACAACGTCCAAGATTCCGGCCTGGCCGAGAACCCACTCATCGGTCACCACATGAGGTCCGTCCTCAGTGATTCCCGCCATGCTATTTACACTACCCTACAATGCCTGCAGGGTTGTTAAACAAGGGGTTCGCGGTGCCAACCGAGGACGAATCCTACGGCTGATAACCTGCGAAAGGGTTTGAAACAGAATTTCGGGATGGATAAAACAGGCCCTAACCCACCAACAAGAAGAGACCACCTTATCCCCCCGGTCCCAAGGGCCAAGCGGTTGCCCTCGGCCGGCACTAACACGAACCAAAAGGGGTGCCTCGTTGTAACAAGAAGAAACCAAGCAGAAGCGCAGCACAGCGCAGAGCAGGCAGGCAAACCAGCAGCAAGCAGCACCAAGCGAGCAAAGCAAGCAATAGCAGCGCACCTCAAACAATAGCCCGACCCACCTCCAGGACAAAGAACACCGCCCCAGGCACAACGGCCGCGTAAACACGAGGCCGGTGTAAAGGTGCGCCGTGATCTTTTCCCGACGAAATGGCGAGCAATGAATGCCAGGTGAAAAGCTTGAGCCAAACGGCGCATTGGCCGTGGCATGGAAACATGCTATGATAAAACTACATGCCCCCAAAAACAAATTTGACACATCCCTGAATAGCCAACAAACACAACCAAGGGGCGGTAGTCCTGCTGTCCAGCCCATATTCAGTTTGGGTTGCCCCAACCCGGTACTGCACGGGCATGCGCTTCAACTTGCTGAAACGTTACCTTGAACCAAGGGATTTCGCTCAGGCACACAGTTGAAGATGATTGCTTGGTCATCATCTTCATTTTTGGTCAGCATTTGCTTGCGTCAAGATTGAAACCGCAATCCTGATCTGAACCGTTTTGAAAGTTTTACACAGGTCAGGAAGGCGCGTTTTTGGACCTTGAAGGTTTCTAAAATCGACGCGCGTCTCATGCCGCCTCATAAGCAAGCGAGTCGAACACATGATGTCAGAAGCCAAGGCCCTTGGCCCCACCACCAGGAATTGGACCGCAGGTTTTCTTGGTTGACGTTGTAAGGGGAGCAACAATTTAAATTTTAGCAGTTAAGTGGGGATTTCCCACTAAACCACAATAAGCAAAAACGTAAAATGTGTCCAACAAAAACCATGTTTAAGTCCTCTGTGCCCTTGACCGGGGTTTCATTCCGGATGCCTCTTTTCAACAACCACAGCCCAATGTCGGCAGTCTCTGGGTTGCAATGGCCCCGTGAATCACAGGGTCTGCGGGGAGGGCTTGCAGGGGGAGCCATAGTAAGTATACGGGCTCTTATCAGAGCTATGCTAGGTTTTTTAGTAGAGAGGCTAGAATAATTAAGGGTACCCTTGTTTCTGTAGGCTATTCTCATAGGGGAACCCTCCCAAAAAATATATGTAAAAGGGCACTACTGGGGGACCCAGTATAGGCTGCCTCCCCTTCTTCCCCCCCCTCCCCCCTCAGGCCCCATGAGGTAAGGCAAAGGCAGGCTCCTTAGCCTTTGGATCAAGCTGCAAGCCAAGTGGCCGGAAGAGTGCCCAAAGCCGCGCGTCGTCGGCCTCGCGCCTGGCGGCTAAAATCACCAGCAATGACAGGAAGAGACCTGTATGCCCCAAATGGGATCGAATTCTACTTGCCCAGCTTTGGTGTGCATCAAAAGACATAGGGACTTCTGTCCACCAACCGTTTTGGATCAAACGAGGTGCCTGCTTCGTTTTCACTCCCTAATTCCAACAAGCAGACCTCCAGTTTTGCCCACTGGAACCCAAACATATCTTTGATGTTCAAACGGCCGTGCCATCACTCTGCTGATTCAAGAACATCTTCGCCAACACCATTTCGACGAATTGAAGGTCTTTCTGGGTAGGGAAGTCAAGCCATGATAGATTATGTATGCATATGCATAGGCAAGACGTACTCATCTGCGTGCGTGTTGCTATACATATGTGCATGTGATACATTGATACATGTACTCACTCTGTGCATATGGTCGGCATTCCCCCCTTTTTTTGAACCCCTCAACCCTTCGGCCTTTTGATCTGCAAAACGTAACGTGCCCTGCCTGCATCCGATCATGTATACATGTCATGAATGCCTTGTACATAAACACGTTGAAGCAATGGGCATATTATGCAAGAAATGGGATGGCGCGTCTCAAAATGAGGGACCTTTCCAAGAAGCTGTTTCCTCTCTTGGTTTCTCTTAAAAGCCAATTGAACCAGACCCAAATGCATCGGCAAATTAGAAGAATCATTCTGTCGCAAACCAAGACCCTTGCTAAAAAGCCAACCCCTGCAAGTGACTGTTCTGTGCCTGGATTCCTCCGGAACAGGTTCAACCTACAAATTCACATTTTCCATGAACATCCAGATATGGGTGTGTCATTTTTAAGGGGACCCTCCAAACTGGTGGTCTTGCTTTTGGCTTCCTTTAACACCACACAAAAGGGGCTAAAAAGACAGACCCACATGGCTTCGCTTTTCTTTTGGTTTTCCTTCAGATCACTCTCGCGCAGTCTGGTCCTTCAAGACTCTCATCTTCGCATGGTGGCCAGCAAGTTTTGCCGCGGGATCTTTGCTAGTGGCACAAATGCACTGAGGGCAGTAGCAGTAATCACGCCTGCGAGGTCCCCCCAAAAAAGCTAATACCCCCAACGCGGGCGGTATGCTTCCCCCCATTCGAGCATGCCGTTCTTGCTTAATGTTGAAACTTGCTTATGGCGTCGTCTCAATGGGCCACCAAAATGTTTGACCTCCTTAGTTTGCCCTGACACGATCCCCAAAAAGCAACAGACTCTCCATATATGGGTGTGTCTCTTGTTAGGCGACCCCCAGCATGGCCTTAGTTTTCCTGTTGGTGTTGGTGTTCCTGTTGGTTGTTTTGTTTTTGCTTTTTTCAACTCCCAAAAATCTGCAACCTTTACTCCACTTCCACAAGCTGAATGAAGGGATTTTCAGGCCAAGGACTTGTTTGTCATGGTGAGTTCGTTCTACCCCCGGATCTGTGAGCTCGCTATGACATACTGTGGATGGACGAAATCCATTTCGCACCACCTACAAAACCCAGGTTTCTAATGAGTCCCCTGTAAACACCAACAAACGTTACGTAATATGGTTTCCAATGGTTTCAAAGTGGTGCGATTTCTGGATTTCGTCCATCCACAGTAGGCAGAACCAATGGATACCGTTCGCCGGCGCCTGGTGGAGCCCGCGCCCACGTGCACGGAGTGGCCGGCAAGCCAGGCAGTGCCCGCCATGCCATCCTGGAACCGGTACCCTCCCCCAGACTAACATGGGGGCTTCCAGGAACCCTCCAGGACCCCTCTGGAAGACTTATAGCTCCGCTTACAAGCGCCTTCTGGGAGCTTCAAAGTGAGTGTGAGGGAGCGCACTTGCGGAAAAAAACCATGTTTTGAGGTCCATTTTTTACTTCCGATCAAGTGGATTGGCCCAACAAATGTCTGACCTTCTTTCTTACCGGCAAAATTGTCTTCTTAAAATGTACAAAGTCCAGGGACTCAGGGTGTGACCTGCTGTGGACGCTGTTTCCGAAAATTGAAACGCCCCTGTTCACAGTTTGACCACACATTGTGACAGAAAACAACAAACATGCTTCTTACCCAGGGAAACCAACGGAACCCCACAGGGTGATGGCAAAAACCGCCCAATGAACGGAGGAAGAAACCAGAAAGAATGGGCCTGGGTCTGCCTGTCTTGAGTTGGTACCCTTTCTGGGGCCGGGGAAACCAAAGGGACGACCCAGCCATTGTTTGTGCCGCCATTTTAAGACACGCCCGGGCCAACATGGAAGCTCCCAAGACCCCTTTGGGAGGCTCAATTCGGCAAGCTTCCCGAGTGAGTCCTCGGAAGCTCTGAACCTGAGAGAAAAACCATCGCCTTGATTTTTTTGGGGTGTCACATTGGATCACTCCACGGGAAGCAGTCCGCCCAATAGAAGTACCCGAGTCGACGGTTTGAAGCGGTTCTTGAAATAACGGGAAGGTTCACGAGACACCTTACTATGCCAAGCATTTAGGGATATATCAGGTGACAGGAAACTGGGAAGAGAAAGCCAGCAGGGCGCGTGCAAGATTGCACCCGTATTTGTCTGCTTTGTTGGTTTTTGGCTGCTCCAAAGCACCCGGCCATTGCTTCAGCGTCTCACAATGGACTGAAACCCCAACCAATGGGAACCATGGCTGAAAGGGAACCGTAAGGACAACCGCTAAGTGTGCCAATCGCTTAACATCCAACGCATCGGAACAGCGGCCGCTCACAGCCTTGGCAAAACCCTTGGCTTGGGCAGCAACTCCAGAGTACAGCCAGCTGCGGTACAGCCCAAAGTCTATTGCCTCATCCAGTTGCCGAGCATATTCGCAAGCACTCTCGCTTCTCATCCGGCCCGGCAGTCTCGTAGAAGCGATCCAGCGCCTTTACGTCCGGGTCATCCTTGCGGTAGATGGCGCGGAACTTCTTGACAACGGCCGCCGGAAACGGCTGACTCTTACCCTGACGCTTTGCAGAATCCACGTCAAGATGGGCAACGCTCTTTAGTGACAAATTCCTGTGGTGCTCTTTTCTGCCCTGGGCCCAGAGGAAAGAAAATCCTTTGGGATGTGTTCCCCAAATCTAAACATGACAGCGAGATACAAAGCACGTTCCCGCAGGTTCTCGCTCTTCTTCCGGTGATTTGAGCTGTTTCATGACGGGCCATGCAGGCGGGGGCCGCACATTCTTGATGGGACTGTCCGAGTCGGCGCGAAAGGTCGCGAACAGCTACCCTGATTTGCTTCAGTCTTCTTGAAAAAAATCCGCCGACCCTCTGCCTCCCGTCCCAGCCTCCTGCAGAGGGGACCGGCGTGGGATGCAACTGGAAGTGATTGGAATCAATGATAGTCCCTGGGGGTGGATTTCTAGGACCGGTCCCGGGACCGGTCCCGGGACCAGTCCTGGGACCGGTCCTGGGACCGGTCCTGGGACTGGTCCTGGGACCCTGGTTCTGCTGTTTCAGATTACTTGTAGTCAGCCAAAACCGGTGGGACCGGTGACCGGGGTTTGGTCCTGGGGCCAGGACCGCTTTCAGGACTGAAGCCGGTCCCGGGATGGAGTCCTGCCACCTCAAACCGCTCCAGACGCCTTTCCGGACTGGCACCCGTGTTTCAGGACACTGCGCCAGACTGGGACCAGCCTGTCCCGGTCCCTGCCGGCGACCGGTCCAGGGCAACTTCGGGAGGGCCAGTTTCAGGGCGCTCCCGGGCCAACTCGAAGTGACTTGGGCGCAAGCCGGCCCAAGCGGTAATTAACGGACTAGCTGCCATATTTCTGACTTTCCCGTTTATCCTTGTTTGTGGTCGTAGAGGATCTTATAAGTGGTCCCTGGGTTTGCGGACGTGTTTCAGGACCGGTCCTTGTGACTTTTCCCTTAATGCGCCGAGGGTCGGCGGCAGCAGGCGGGAGCCTGGTTAATATCAAAATCTCCAGTAGGGAAGATTCCCCTTAAAACCAACAAGAGAAAACAACATTAATTAAGCTATTAAGCAAATAGAAGCTTTGTCCATCCTGACAGGAAACAACCGCCAGGCTGGAGTCGTAGCGCGCCAGCGGGTTTAGCAGGCTGACAAGCAATGGCGTTGAGGATTCTTTAAGCCTACGCCAGACACCAGGTCGTAAACCAACCTAATCCAGCTTTGCCCTCAATAACAAATTGCGCTTTGTGATTCTGACAGCCTCAAAATGTAACATGATGTCACACAGGCCCCAGATAATACTGGAGTTCATGCCAGCTGATATCAGCTGGAACATCGGCTCAAATCCCTATTCTAGGGAGTTTCCCACTATCAAAGACAACAAGTTCCAGCTTAAGGGGAAACAACCCCGGTTTCTGACTGCCATAACCCTCAAACCAGTCAACATCATGTGCCCAGTTGAACGAAGGGGGCAATCTGGGCAATCAGGCGGGGGAAACGACCCCCCCCCAACGTCGGGGGTCCCCCCCTCAAACAAAATCACATTTAAGGAGCGGGGATTCTTTTCTAGCCCGCAGGACTCGCAAATCGCCTGCCAAACCATGAGAGTGTCCAGCAGCGCTGTGGGATGGTGCAGGTACCTCTTGCCATAGTTGACGTTCGACGTTTTCCAAAGCGCGCGGAGCTCTCGCGGGTCCTGTTCTTTCCCGTTGTTTCTTGGGGGGTAACCCAAATCAAAGCCGCGGAGCTTCTTCGTATTTCTCCGTGCTACGTTGTGAGCTCCCAACTTGGCCCAGCGAACTCTAGACCCAGAGTGGTTGGCTAAACCGCTGCTACATGAGACTACCACTACTGACTGGCGGGTGCTCGGATCCTCCCCCCCAAAATGGCACATTTCTTCGTTGGTTCGTGGGTAAAATAGGTACTCCCAAAAGCTTATTTGCTCCCGCAAAGACTGCCAGCCACTCTCACCCACACCGCCTGTTAGTGTTCCTTCAATATGGATCGGATCCTTTGATTCAATTACGAAACCGCAGCCCCTCTCCTTGAGTCGGATCTGTAGCTGTTGACGGTACCCTTCTGCAACTCCAAGCGTGGGGGACACGGTTTTGTTCAGAGGACCGTTGTCCCCTTTTGGTCAGAGTAAACTGTGGGCGATGTCGGGCGATGTCGGTGTGTCCTTTTTCGAGGCTACCCCTTGTTGCGCATCAAGCAGAAACAGGACCCCGCTTTTTGGTCCCTCAAAGTGCTCCTCGGTCCTTTGTGCAGGCGGACGCAACAAGTCAACCAACCTGCCTGAAAACTCCCTTCTTGCTTGGTGGGTCGGGCGTTCGAAGCTCACAGGGGAGATGTATGATTGTTTGCCCAGCTTGGCTCAAGGGAATGAGGTATAATTGTGGAGTTTGATTTGAGTAACCAACAAGACGGTTCCCAAACAAGCCGCCAAAATGAGGAAACCTGGCAATTTCAACCTCCAAAGCGGCTCTTGTCGCGGACATGGATTCCCTCCTAAACGACTCACTTCCTGAGTGGATGGGCCAAAACAAGTAGCCACACTTTTTGTTTACCACCAAAATGGCAAGCAAACCCCTAAAATTTGACGATCAAGTCCGCGTTTCGGAACTCAGGGAGTGAGAAATGATGTCCACCAAAGCAAGGCTCCACCTTGCGACTTTCCCAATGTAGACTTGAACCTGGGGGTGGTTGGCTTCCCCCAAAAGGGGGAACCCCTGGATTTAAGTCTAGCTATGTAGTCAAAAAAGAGCACCCTGCACCAACTCCAGCAAGTGACGATCAAGTCCAAAACGGAACTCAGGGAATCAACATGATGTCCACCAAAGGGCCCCCCCCAAAAAAAACAACACACACAGATTGCACCCAAGGTATTTGCTCGGGTTTGTCCAAATATATGCTCCAGATTCCAATCTTTCTTTCTCACGCTGGCGCCACTGAACATCGGAGCGGCAACCTCAAAAGACCCAAACAACAAAACGAGACATGCAAAATCTCTGTCGTTCCTGTCTATCTTTTTGCCTTCTATCTTTTCGCCTTCAGGCAAAGATCACCTACACAAAAACCTCCCCTGTGGTCTCCTTTGCTTTTGGTTTTCCCCCCGCCCCCGCGAGCCTCGGAGTGGCAACCTCAAAAGACCAACAAAAACAAACACAAAATCTCCACGATTAGAGTTAGGCCCAGTTATAGAATGTATATTTCATTGTTTGCTTCACTTTGAGTCACTGGTAAAACGTAAAATGTGTCCTAAGCCTACCCCAGTCTCTTTGCTTCCTACCTTTGCCACTGGCCCCTCTGGTTGCCCTTGGTTTTCCCCTGGATTCTCTGAGCCTCGGCCCTCCAAACCGAACGCCTATGAGGCCCCCGCTGCACCGGCCGCAGGCGCCGCAGGTGCAACGCATGGGTCCAGTCCAAACGCCGGGCCTCGTCTCGGCTGTTGGTCGAGGTTGGTGTTCCAATTCTTCGGGCGTTTAAAGGGAGACCACAAGGAAAACCACCTTGGAAGGAGACCTGATAATACTATTTCTTTTGAGAGGTATCTGTTTTAGGTAGGAAAACCCACAGGTCACCAACTTGGTTTTTTGCCTGAGAGGTATCTGTTTTAGGTTGGCTTGGAAGGGAATGCGCCGCATTTCTTTGGGTTGGCTGTTAACGGGAAACCAACAGGTACACCGCAAGGACTCATATTTTGAGATAGCCCCATATTTCCCCCAAAAAGCATGCCGCAGGGGAAATTCACCTTAAATGAGCCAAACGACCGATTTTTGCAAGGGACAATACAGGGACCCGCGACCAGAGTGCTGCTCCACACGAAGGAACCTAGTCAGACGCAAGAAAAACAAGAAACCACGACCATCTCGCATAAGAACTTAGGCTTGACTTTACCCAGTTACATCTGCTGGTCAAAGCTCCCAGGCCCTGGAGGTAAGGATGTTGCACATGTTGAGGCTCTGTACCTTGTGCTTGTTTTGGGAAAACCAGAAACTCCTCATTTCGAGGTATCCCGATTGTTGCAAGCGACTCACTTTGCAACCTGTTGGGGCCTGGTAGGCACCATGCCTTGAGCAACCTGTTTGGGCATGAGCTTCGGAGCCACCCTGCAGTTATCGCTATTTCTGCTAAACCTCCAGTTTCAAGTTCTTACGAGCCCAAGGTTGATTAAAGTCAATAGGGACCACTAGAAAAATGTGGAATTCCTTAACCCTAACCCTTTGGGGTTCTAGTTTTGCTAGTAAGGTGGATTCCGTTCTTCCAGGGCACCTTCCATTGATAACTGGAAAGGAAATGCCTTTGTCACAGAGTTCAAGCCATACACCTCGGCCTTGCCACGAATCCTCTTTTGCGTCCCCCATACGCGTGCCTCCGTTGAAGTGGACATGTCAAGACCCACTTTTACAAGGTGGGGGGGGTCATTTTTGTTGGGGGTACCCCCCTTTTTGGTCGGTTTGAAAGAGAAGCGAAAAGGACACCGCTGCCATTTTTTGGGGGTTCGATTCCTATGTTGAAACAACCACCTATGACAAAATGCCCCCCCCCCCCCAGAAACAAAAACAAACAACAACAGCTCCAACTAAATACCGTCCAAAAAGGCAAATAATTCAGTCCTCCCAACTGCGGACAAGACGCAAAGTAGAAGTGGGACCTGACAGTCGGCGCGCAGTCTGCGGTTTGAACGCGGCTAAGCCAACCTCCTAGCAAGATTTGGCAAAACTTGTCCAAACTTGTAGCTTCCCTCTGGTCACCCAAGTTGTAATGTGTCATAATCTTGGTGAGGTCCTGGTAACCGACCCCAGACTCCTATGTGTAAAGAAATGCAAGCGAGAGGCCCCTATTGGCCAATCCTTCTTCCAACTTTTCAAGAGTCCGTTGCTTTTGACAAAAGAAACATGCGCCCAATCAGACCCGGAGCTGTAAAAGCGCAGCATCCAAAAGATGTCACGGCCTGAGGGAAATACCCAGTTCATGTTCACATCGGCTGGAAGATTCTGATGCGGTTCAAAGTTCACCATGGCTTCCTATGGCTTGGTTTACTTGCAATATTAGGTGCCAACCGTACTCATGTGGGTGCTTGTTTTTGCTTCTGCTCGGGTACACGTAAAGGAGTGGGCGCGGCTGGAGGCTTGCTCCAAGCAGCTGATTCTGCTGGTGCGTCGCTGGGCAAAGGGGTGACCGTTTGATCCATTGGTCTTTTGTTTTTTGGGTCCTGTTTTTCCTTTTCTTTTTCTGCTTATCTTTTTTTTCTTTCAGGGGGTTACCTTTTTTGGTAACCCAAGCTTGGGCTGGAAGACGCATCCTCGGCCAACGTGTCGCCCACCTCGCGCTGGAACCCGCGCGGCCAATTTCCCTACCCCGAAGTTCAGTGGGAGACATGTGCGGTTGGAAAGGTCCCTTCATTTCGGGCACGCCCCACACTGGCAGAAAGCGGAAGCCGCTTGTGGCGTACAAAAGGGAAAACACGTGTCACCGAACGAGGTCATGTCTTACAGTCTTTTTGTGACCGCTTCGCACGGAACCGGATCCTCCAAACTCACTTCCCGATTGTACTCAAAAAGGAACCACACTGTTTGCCACTAACATCGGTCCAAGCCCAAAAAACTGAAAGTCCATGAACTCGGGGAGTGACTCGTAACTCAGCTGGCAGTGGGTGGGAGCAACTGGGCTCCCAGGCAAGAAACGGCCCACGGGGTCCCGGAACATGGCCACGCCTTGCTTTTTTCGTGGACTTTCCCATGTCCCGAGTGTACCGATTCCCCCAAGAGAATGGCAACTTGAAAAACCCTCACTTCCTGAGCGGAAGTGAAAAAGAAGTCCAACCTTTCTGTGTACCACTCAAATGGTCCCAAAAAGTTGAAAGTCCCCGAATTCAGGAAGTGAGGACCGAATTTAGATCAAAACTCCTTGGACAGGAATGATGGTGGAGATGGGGAAACGGAAACTACACTCCAAGACTCCAAGCCTCTAGACAGCCTATCCAAGCCACCAACTCGAGGGGTTTGCAAAGCAAGCTGTTGAAAAGAAGGCATCGCAACTCAGGTCTTGCTGGAATCAATGCCGTCCATGCTTTCAGGCATCGAGCCGAGGATGCGTGACAAAACATGTACTTGAATGGATGTTCTGCTGATCATAGGTGTCCTTTTAGGGGAAATAGATGGGTTTCCCTGGTAGATGATTAAATCACCAGGTAAATAAACCAGGGCCGAAAACCAGGAATCTGCCTCTATTTTTCTACCAAAACAACCAAAAAGGGCACCTATGCTGCTGATCCTATGCCGCCTATCGGAGGAGGCACGGCGATCCTCTCGACACGTGTGAGTTGAAACGTCCCTCCGTCCGTTCGCACGCCCCTACTTGTTGCAGGTGTCCTTTGGGGGCCCTGGCAGCGCTTTAAGAGTTCTGGTCTTGCTCTTCAGATCAACCTCCCAGAACGGATCCACTTTGTGGCGGAATCTACTTTTGCGGAACCCCCGTTGCGGGCTCCTGCAGTTGACCTGAGGTGCAACAAGTCATCGCTCTCGGTGCCAAACCCTTCGAACAGGCTCCAAGTTCCGACCAGTTGGCCCTTGGACCATTTTGGAACCCATCTCAACAACACCTGGCCCAAAAGGCATCATGCTACTGAGTGGCCGCATTTCTTTGCTGACCTGCCAGGTTAGGCTATTTCCAGAAACTTGATTGTAACTCAAGTAGTCAAAGGGCACTCTTTGAAACAGCTGTTTGATTCTTTTGCTCAAACAGTCCCGATCTGCCTCCCTGAAACCATCAAGTTGCCCCATTGCAATTCTCATTGTCGGGTACAGTGATGCTTTCCAGGGCCAGCCTGCCAGCCAAATGAAGGCAAACACACAGAACAATCGAAACAACACAAGAACAAACTGGAAAGAACAGGACAAATAAGATACACAAATCAATCACCCATCACCGACATATGTTTCCCTCAAAAGGCAATGCAATGCAGCAATCGGCCTAGCACTCTGCTCGGCATGGTCTGCACCAAGGGATGAACCAGAGAGAAGTCAAAGTGCAGCGTGCCTCATGCGCTCTCCCGTCGGCATGTCTGTCTGAGAAGCGCGGGACATTTGCCAAAACTGTGCTTGCCGTTGTCGATGTTCGTACTGTGCACATCTTCGATGCTCGTACTGTGCTATCCGTTAGCCGGTCTCGTTGACCGAACCCAGGAAACTGCCCCAACAATCGCGCCGGGATGGGCGGATGGACAGCCATTGCTGTTGCGGAAAAATGAAAGGAAACAACAGGAGGCCAAAAGGGGATGGGAAAGGCAACACATCGTGGGGTGTGCTTCCGGTGCATCCTCAGCCCCTGCCAAAAGACAAAATAGATTTGTTGCTCAGGGAGAAAGGTCCCACTTGGTATGATAGGCAGGATGGTAGTCGAGAAAGTCGCACCTAATCCTACGGCATCCGTAAGCAAAGCGATCGAATTCTAGGTGCTGTTGAAGGGGTACATACTGTGATGATTCCCCTGTGAATACCAATAAACAATGGTTTCAACCATGGTTTCCAAGTGGTGCGATTTCTGGATTTCGCAACCATCCACAGCATGGGTCTGTCTTTTTTGTACCCCTTTCTTGGTAGCTTCATAGGAAAGCCAAAAGGAGCCCATTCGTTTCCTTGTCCCCTGAGAAGACACACCCACCAGGACCCTTGTGGAATAGCAGATCAATCTTCATGGACAAGGTGTCGGCCTGCGCATTTTGTCCCTTTTCTTTGCCTCGCTCAAGAGTGCTGGCAAGCTCCGGGGCTGTGGGGGATACAGCTTGGGCAGATTTGTATAGTTTGAGATATTCCCTTTTCGGCGTGTTTTACACGGCAACCAAAAGGGCTCATACTGTGGATGGACAGAATCCTGTACCAGTTGCTAGGTGGTTCACCCCAGTTTTCACAGGGATTCATCCATTCATCCATCCCAAGTAGGACACACACGCACACAACTACCCTCACCAAGATCCCATGTCAATTGGGACGCAATGAATAGTGACTGTGGCTCATGTTTTATGGCTGGTATTTAGCACCCACAATTCCACCCGTTCTGCAGCCGCGGCACAAAGGCACGGCACACTTTCCTGGCATCACGAATTCACCGGGAGAGTCAAAGGGTATCTCTCTTGGTCAGGGGTAGGTTTTACAGCGGCTTCAACAAAAACATAAACAAAGGCACGTATAGACCCCCAAATAAGGTTGTGTGACAATCACCTTTCCACTTCTGTGATACCACCACTGGGTCCTGGCAATGACCAACGGGAGTGTGGCAAAATCCCCGAATTCCTTCCGCAACCCTGCTCTTGGTGACTCAGCACGCGGCGGCGAATCACGAAGTGGCTGTGCCCGGTGCGTGTGCAACCATCTCGAGGGCCAGCCAGAAACGGGTCACCCAATGGCGTTCTCCTCTCTTTATCTCTGATATGGTGGGTTGGCACACACAAGAGAGACCTAAGAATCCTTTCTAAGCTTCTAACCCGGCTGCGCCTTTCATCTTCCCGCATCTTTGATAATATTAAACATACATGCGTTTCCGGGAAACATCTGTTTTTTTCCGTGACGAGCCTTGAACCCGCTTGTTTGCGATTCCCAGTGGGACGGGTAAGTCGTTCCACAAAAAAGGGCCCCGTTAGTGTTGGTCGAACTCAATTTTCCAAAAAGCTTCACTTGCTGGCTTGTAGGGAACGCTGTGTCATTTGCCAAACGGATGTTCTACCACATATTCCCCTTGCAAATTTGACGCCACAAAGGGGGCCAAAACCGATATGCTTCCAACATCTTACAACAAACAACGGAAAACACAGAGTTTGTCTCAAAAAATAGGGGACCTCCAAAAGTCTTAAAAGAATAGAACACCTCCAAAAATGGCTGGCTCCTCTTCGTCTCGCTTTACCACCCGGGCCAAAAGGGGGTCTCACTAAAGCGAGGGCAACAGTCTTACCCCGCCTGGTCGCGTTGACGCTCGTGCAAGAGCCGCAGAAGCCGCGGCACCTGCGGTTTGGCATGGGTCCGCAGAAGGTGGTTTGCGACGAGTTCCCCTGAGTCAAAGGGTTGGGAAACGAAAATGCACTCGGTTGCTTTCTGCTCCCCTGCTAAAAGTTTAACTTTTAGTGGTTTGTATAATGGAAAACCTATTAGCAGGCAAAAAGTTAAAGTCCTAACATCCAAGCAAAATGCACCAAAGTACAGGTAAAACAGCTAAACTAGGGTGTTTTGGGGCCATCTCCTGTAGATTTTCTTGTAAGTTAAGCCCTTGGATTGAGGGTCTCTTATCGGTCGAATCGTTGAGTCGGAGTTCACCAAAACATAGGTCTGAATCAGGAGAACCCTCCCCCCAAAAGTGGACGCTGCGAAGCCAAGGAAGTCAACCTGGAATCCTAAACTTTGAGACGTGGGCATCTCGCAAACCACGTTCCGACCCTTTTCCCCAAAAGGGCCCATTTCGTGCGGAGCCTGCGAATCCACCATTCCTTTTCTGGTTTCTTCCCCCAAAAACGGATTGCTCCGAAGACTCTGTCAGAGTGGACAATTGATTCCTACGAAAAGGAAAGGGCCCACAACCAATTCTCCAGAGGTGGTTTGCTTCCCAGAGCAAATGGGCATCAGAAGGCTTCCCGCGGCAGCTTCTGGGACGTTCCACCTGCCGTAAATTGGGCAAGGGCTTGACTTGAAACCGTGCTTTCAGTCAGTGACAAGCCTTCTTTGTAAAGGGTGCCCTTCAGCTAGTGTCACATGGCCATTGACATTGAGAGGCGCGCAATTAGCAGGCGAGCACCTCTAAGGCCCCCTTGTCACTTGGCCCAGTGGGGTAGAAACCAGCATGTGTTAGTTATGTTTCATAGCTGGGGGGGTGTCTTTCTGTTGAGGGTATCCCTTTTGGTTGGTAAAACCGAAGCCATGGGGGTCAGAATTGGGTCCTGCCAATTTTTAAGGTCCCCCAAAATGGCTGCTTTCCGTTTGGTTTCCCCTTTGAACCAACCCAAAAGCCGACACCCTCACAAACACCAAAAAGACGAGCCGCCCATTTGCCGAGCCGACGTCCCCGCCTGGAGCTCCCAGGCATTTTCGCCGCCGGGCACCATGCCCATGCCGCTTTCCAGGGCGTTCCTCGTATGAGACGCCAAAAAAAAGAAGGGCCTGTCGCAAACTGAACGCCTCAAAATTGCCCGGGTTTGCGTAAATCCGTTGAAGTAGGGCACAGGGCGTGCGAAGTTGAGTCCCAACTTCCGGTCGTTTGAAATATCGCACCCTCTTTGCCGTCAGGTCCCATGGAGGGTCCTTTCAAACCGAGTGACGCCCCCGGTATTTGAAGACCAACGGGGTCGGTTGCCTTTTGACTCGTGGATGGTTCTTAGTGCAAAAGCAAGTTTGCAGGAGAAAAAATCAAATCAAGCATTGGGGGCAGGGGAACATGAAACAGGTACCCCGCTAAGGCGCACAATTGACCCCCTGATAAACCCCGTTTCTCATCAGGATGGTCCCTTTTGAGTGGGACTCCTTTAATCCAAGAGTCCATCCCTAGTTGATATTGGGAGAAGGTCTAAGAAAGGGTCACGTGAAAACAATGTTTGTGACTTGCATTGTTGAATCAGTCCAAAAGACTATAATTCACCGGCGTGAAATCGAGAATCCACAAGTAAACAACATTCATTCTGGATTTCTCTGCAAATTTTACTATCAATCCAAAAGATGATTTCAGGGATCGACCTTTATCATTGCTTTCGCGCTATACCCCCGCCCGGATCGGTGAGCTCGCTATAAAATCGGCAAATTTCTCTGGGCAAATTGGACAATTGACAGGGGCCATGTACTTATGATTAGAAGGCCTGGCTATAACCCAATCAAGAGACTTATAACCATGTTTTTTGTGGGTTCAGGGCTCCCCATATTTCCCCTTAAAACATCACGCCCACCAAGGGATACTCACCTTTCATGGGCCAAAAAGGTGATGTTTAAAACATCACCAAAAAGGGAAACATAGCAAGCCCTGGTTCTTCCCCACCTACCTCACGTATCGAATCGATCGCCCCTTTACGCAAAACCCAGGAACCTCCCCTCACGAGCTCTCGCTGCGAGCAGCCGCTTCTCATAGGCCCAGCGCAGCCGGCCGGCCGCAAACTCGGTGGCCTCGGGTGTGATGGATGCCGCGGTTGGTGGCCCTTGGGCCAGCGGAGAGCGCAACATCTCCGCAGACGGCCCCACCCGCACCAGGCCCTCCAGCAGAGAGGCTAGGACAAGGCTACCAACCCCCTCCTGTAGCCTATTTTCAGCAGGGGAACCCTCCCCCAAAAAGGGGTGAGAAAGGGCACTACTGGGGGACCTAGCTTTGTATCGTCAGGCCTCGTTTGGCTTGCCAGTGCCTATCTTGTTGCTGCTCCCTGGGCAGCAAAGGGATGATGTCACAGTTTGCCAGAGTCAAGCCTTAAGGGTTTAAGAGCTAATTTGGGCTCCCTCCCCTCGAGCCCAGGCCCCATGAATGGTAAAAGATGGGTTCCAGGACACATTTTGAGGATGGTAGGATTCAAGCAAGTGGGCGGGCCGCTTCAAGGAATCTGACGGTGTGGGTGGGGTGAAAGCTTTGCCGCGCGCCAGAAGAACCAAACGTTGACTGGTGTGGCTCTTGAACGGACATGAACTTGGCCTTCTGAGTCACTTCCTGCGTGGATTGGCAAAGCAAGTCTAAGCTCTTTATTCGCCACCAAGATGGCTGGTGGGAATGTCATGCTCCCTGAAGGTGTAGCTTTGCTCGGACTCTGTGGACATCATTTACATGAGGGTACATGAGGACCCACGCACATTTTGAGGATGTTCGTGGTGTTCCACCACTTGAGGCTGCTCCGGATCTTTGGGTCCCTGCGAACCAATCTTGGGGCTCCCTACATTTTCCTGACCAACTGTCATTTTGCGAAGTTTTCGACTCTGCCAGGACCTCAAAATGAAAGGTTCACCTTGGGCCAGGCGCCCTTTCCGCAAAGTGGTGGTAAATGGAATCAAACACATCTAAACCAGTGGAACCGGTCTATTTCTAACCAAACTAACCGATCCAAAGGACACCTACTCTTGGGCCTTGGGCCAAAACTGGAAACCCCGTTTGGTCCATCGGGTCGATTCGCTTCAGGTATTTCGGCTCCCTTTCCCCCGAGCGCGGCGCGTTCTCCGCGGCCTCGGCACGCTTTGCAGGCTCAGGTCTTTGGGCCCGGGTGCTGACTCGGTTGCCCGGACCCCGAAACAAACAGCTTCACCATTTGGGGCCACCAATGAGAACCCAACATGACATAGGGGAAAAAACACCTAGGTCATGTCAGGTCGATTCGCTGACAATTGAGTCTGTCAAACCTGGAAGATGCCTCACTGGAACGCTCAGCCTTCCAGAGAATTCGCACCCGGCCTTCCGCAGTGGGATCCAACGGCTGCTCTTCGACTCAACTCGAAGGATGTTGAAAGGCCGAAGTCTGACAGGTTTGGTACCCAAAAGGAAGCTGTCAACCTCTTGTCAACTTCCTTGTCCGAGAATTGTTTCTCATATCCTTGCTAGAAGTGAACCGCTTTTGATAAGTGCGGTCTATGAACATTTTCCGAGGATGACATAGGCTTGTAGCATCCTTGCATGGAAGGCATCCAAAAGAGTCATAGCAGTCTCCAAGAATACATTTTTCACAGCAAGGAGCGTTTCGAGTTTGCAAACAGAGAGAATGCAGCCTTCTGTGCAAAAAGGGGGGTCGCAAACCATGCTTAGCTTTCCGAAAAAAGGATCTCAACCTTCTTCATGATTTCCCGATGGGTGCTATTCCACCTCGACCTCCACTTTTCTACCTTCTGTTTCGGTGTCCTTAGTGGGAGGAAGTTGGGCGTCGTCTTGCTGGTAGCGAGGTCGTAGACCAAGCTCTCGTGACGGGAGCGCAAGCCATGAGCCTGCTTCAGATATGTAGCGCCTACTTTGAAGGCGTACTTCTGAGCAGTACTCGACACTTCCACCGTCTCGTGAGACGGCGTGAGAAATGTGATTTCTCAAGCGGCGGTAGAGATTCCTGTTGAGATCTCTAGCCACCTGGAGAGGAGGCTTAGCATGTCCCTTTTGCCGTGCTCCTCACAGAGGGCAACCAGCTCGTCGTACCCGACCTCCATGACTCGGGCTCCAACATTCTGATCTGCCTGGTCGAGGTCCGACTTGTAAAGCCTCCAGGTCTTCTTGCCAATTTGCAATGTGACCTTCCAAGGGATGCGTTTGGGTGACGCGGGACTATCCCTCCACTTTCACGAAGCTGAGGTTTACTTGTGGCGTGTTGAGATTCTCTGCCCAGGGTTTTTCTACACATCCAAAGGGACTAAGTTAAGACAAAATTGAGGAGCAACGGGTCGTTAAACTTTGAACATTGTGTTGGAGACAAGCGCCCAACCCCTTGTAGCAACCTCAAGCACTTTTAACCAGTTTTCATGAAGTTGAAGAAAGCCAATGCCCTTTGTTTATGTCGGTAAATATTTGAATAGGGGCCCTTGTGGTGGACATCATTTACATGTGCATTCTGCAACCAGCCCAAGTTTTGTTCGCATTGGCCCCACAAAAGGTCCGACAGCCCCCATCCTGCGCCAACCTGACTCAGCAAGGCACCCCCCAGCAAGCAATTGTCTAAGGCTGAATATACGCCCATATATATATATAAACCCGGGTATGAACCCCTAGTTTTTTGGACCTATACAATCAGCCTTTGAAGTTGCTCCTCGGAAACTAGAACTCACCACTTTCCCGCAAACATCCTTCGAACAGGAAACGACGCCGGCTGTGTGGCAAACCATGTCCAAATTAATCATAACTGCCTGAAAGAGCACGTCAGGAAACAATACCAAACACATCGTGCAAAGGACTCTGAACACTTTGGATGATTCCAACACACCGTTTCAATCGGGGCCATTCAAGTCGTGTCGTATAGCCTAGAACACCCAAACTACAATCGTTGGGCGCGCCCGCTATACAATCTTGTCCTGGGTTGTTCCGACAAAAGTTCAACAGTTTAGTTTTGAATAGCAAGAGAAACACGCACGCACACACACACACTTACACTTACACTTACACTTACACTTACACTTACACTTACACTTACACACACACACACACACTTACACACACACACTTACACACACTTACACACACACACACTTACACACACACACACTTACACACACACACACACACACTTACACACACACACACACGTAGGCATGTGTGCACACACACACACACAAACAGAGACTCACTTTTGGTTTTCTGAAAAGCAACCCGGAAGAAACCTTTCACAATGGTACAAAACTGGGCTATTTCCCCTACCCTACATTACCTTGCCACTAACTGGTGATTTGGATTGGTGGTTTGAGATTAGAGGTTAGCTTTTCGTCTCCAAACCGCCTAACCAGCAAAAAATACTTGCCTGCAAGTTAACACGGAACCCAAACAAACGACTAAGTGTAGAGGAACCCCCCTTTTGTGGAGTTCCACGCTTACGGTTCCCTAAGGCTCATCCCCCAATGCGGGCCCAGCCCTCCAATTGGACTTAGGGGAGTATTCAACCTGGGGCCTGACACGTGTTTTCTTGCTGGTGCGATAGGCAAGGAATGAGAAATGGAATGAACCTGGGAATTTTCCCAAAGGAAACCACCAGCTGGATGGGTTTATAAGCTTCCATTTGCTAAGTCCCCGGGAAAAAATATGTCCAGTAGTGATAGATTCCCTCTAAAACCAACAAGGGAAATAAGGGAAAATAAAAATACTCCGAAGCAAATGGAAGTGAGGGTCATTTCATTTCTCATGCCCTGCCCATCGCAAGTTGCCCCCTCCTCTTCCGAGCTGCCCGGAAGGATTCGCTGGGCACTTTGGCCTGGAACCGCACTGCATGGACGCCTCGCGAACCGAGGTCGGCGCTGGGAATTCAGCGGTTTACCTCAGCGTCCTCAACGAAAGTCGAAAATCAGCTCAAATGGCCATGGGTCAAAGTCATACTCAAATAGAAACCAACAGAAAGCCAGACATGGGGGCATTTTCCAGTGCAAAAACGTCGTTGTTTACCACTCACATGCTCCAATCCCAAAAAGTAATTAGAATGACCAGATGGCAAAACGGGAAGTGCGCCAGCGCATGAAATCCCCATATTCCCAAACCAGAAGATGAGTTCCAGTTCCTTTGCACTACAATAAACTGGGCTGCTCAAAATGGTTTGGGTTGGCCAATCCGATTTTCCATAATCCCTATAGGAAAGCCACTACAAAGGGGACCGGTTCCTTGCGTAAGCCCAGGTAAGGATTAAGGATTACCTTTGAACAGCCCAGAAAAACCGATAGCTGCCCTAAAACCGACCCCCGGCCTGCATCTTGCCCGGGACCTTGCAGCAGCAGCTCCCGCAGCGCCGTGCCGCCGCTCTTCGCCACGTGCAGCAGATACGCCGCGGTGGGTAGCGCCGGCTTGGCTCGGAAGCGGTGCCAGCGGGGCACGCAGCCTGCTCCGCACGAGCAGCTGGTGTGCATGGGTTGCTCTCGTGCGGGATGGGAAGGGAGAAAACAGTTAAATGGCAGGCTTGCTTTGGGTTTTCCAACACATCATCCAAGCACGAGGAGAAAGAACCCAAACCTGGAAGCATCTTTGGAATCCGCCTTCTTTTCTCAAAGTCAGATTTTCTGAGTTGCCCAAAGGACGGAATAAAAGGTTAACCTTCTGGGGCCACAAAAACAGTGTTGCCAAATCAGGGGAACCAAAAGGTCATTTCAGGGTGATTCGCTTTGGGCATGTCTTGAGCTATAATCAAAACTGTCATGTACAGAATGAACAGGCGGCTGCACCAATTGATCATCTAGCCAAACTGGATCAAGGGGGTCTTTTAGCCAGCTTTCGTGGAAAGATGATCGACCTTCTCGTAAAGGATTCCTTTTTGAGGGGGTCGCCAAAAATCTCTCACAGGTGGCAAAAAGACCCCCCCTGAACTGGATTTGTTTGCTTCACATGGCCCATGGTCGCGGCCTCGGTCCGGCACTTGCACTTCGAGGTGTGGAAGACTTGCGGCTTGTGAGCGCACCAGCCTGACACAAACGGCTTCTCAAGAAAGGGACGGGCTTGGGGAAACCAACAGCTACGAACTAGTGGTTCAAACCCCCAAACCAATCCAAACCCCCAAGCCAATCCAAACTGCTAGGAGGCTGATTTCATCCTCGGGAAATCAAAAGAACAGCTGTCGTTTGGTTAAGCCCGAAGAGGTTGCTTTTCAAGGGCTCCGAAACACCGAGGCTCCGATCTGCGTCCGAAACAGCGAGGCTCCGATTCCCCCGAGGGTCTCCAATCGGACAAGCTTGGTCGATTGCCCCGATTTGACTGAGTTCACCTTGGGAGACTACTCAACCTGCTGGTTGGTTCTGGGCAGGGAATGAGAAATGCAATGACCATAATGACCCCAAGAAAAACCATCCAAATCATGGTTTCCTTGACGGGAATCCCTTCCGCTTCATCCCAAAACTCGGAAAGGGCATTCCTTAGCAAGTCAAATTACCCTCTCCAAGTTTCTTGCAAGCTGAAGCTGCGCAAACTTCGCCATGCTACAATCGTCTAATAGAAACCCCGGATGTAAGTAGAAGGCCTGGCTGATTTTGAGAGGTGGGGGTGTCCCCTTTGGTGGCAATTGGGATCACTTTTGGGCCCCCCCCCACCCTACTAGGACGGTTCTTTTGATCTGGGGTGAACATTATAATCATTATGCATGCAAGTTCGTTCTGCAAGCTAGTGCAAGACATCCTGAAGGACCGCGATGCTTTCGAAGTAGAGCACGGCGGTTCCTAACTTAGGCGAATGGTTTGGTACGTAGCCCTTACTTACGAGCCAGGTCCCAAGATTTCTCAAGCGATGGGATGATTTCCCCTGGCCAGGAAATAGTGCATGGGGGTTCCTCTGGTTGGTTTTCCTCTGGTTGGTCCGGATAAGTTCCGACTTCATATCATAAAAAGATGTTCCCCATTGCTCAACGGGGAACCCTTCCAACTCGACCAAACAAACAGTTTCCACTGGATGCTTTGTGCTTATGAACAATGGAGATCTCCATGCAGGAGTCACGCCCTCCCCCATTCCATTTTTACTTGGGTCAGTCCTCTCAAAAGCAACTTCCCTTCAGGCTTCGCGGCCGGGCTTAACCATACGAAAGCTGACCTTTTGGTGTCCCCCCAAGGTGAAATCAGCTTCCTTGGTAGTTTGGATTGGCTTGGGGATCTACATTGGAAGCCACTTCCTAACCTCAGCACCAAACCAAACTGCCAATTGAGAGGTACCAGATGAAAGGGGGCCCCATAATTTCACCATCAAAGTCACCCCCGACATGGTAGGTTAAAGGGAAACCAATTCCAGCTTCTGACTTTGATAGCCCCCAGAAAACCGGTCAAACTCATATATTTTTTTACCCCATAAATATAAACCAAAAACCGGCCACCCGGTTTTAAACAACAACACGACCCACCACGCCAGGCGTTCGACCCCTTTTCGATCGCCTCCGGAAGGCCAGCACGCTGCTGGCGGCCCGTCTCGTCCGCACCTGCCTGAGCGACGAAAGCTCGAGCGGGGGATTTTCAGAACGCCCGACTTGGAATCTCGGTTGCTTTCAGCTCCCTTGCTAAAAGTGACTAACTTTTAGCGGTTTAATGAAAAAAACCCATTACTTGGCAAAAAGTTAAAGTCCTAACATCCAAGCAAAATGCAACAATGGAATGCGGGGGGCTCTAAATCTAAAATCAAATTAAGCAACGCGAACGCAAGCCCCCCGCGAAGCAACGCAATCGGCTCTGTTCCCTCTTTGCAACAAGGAAACAAGTAGACCGGGTGCATCCCCAGAGGAAAGTAGTAGTCCCACACCTTTTGCCAGCTTCCGTGACTGTAGCGTAGCCAGCCTGGATCAGTAGAATCTGGGTAGCTCCCATTCGGAGGGGGGTGACACTGAATTTCTGCCCGAGTGTGGACCCTGCGAGTTGGTCAACAAGTTCCCCGAAAGCAGAACCTCTGATTTAAACAACATCTCTCAGCGATTGCTTCTACCAACCATCCAATGTTGACCCGGGATGCAAGAGTTTGTGTGGAACCTGTTCATGCATGTGACTGCAAGTTTGTTGTGTCTTTCCAGGTGATCTTCTGTTGTTAGCCACCTGTGACGAAGTTGACCTTCTGTTGCTCACCCGTGCTTCATGGGGAGAAGGACAATTCGTGTGGCTTATGGTGACTACGCACCCCGATTTGTCAGTTGGGATCACGTTCGACCATTCATTGCCCGGGAGACCGCGGGAGACCCAGGAACAGTTCGTTAGCCCAAAGAAGCACGTTACCGATCAAGTGAGCACGCGTTTGCTCGCTGGATTACCTCCGCGTTACTGGTCTGCGTCCTCGAGTACCCGATTCTGGCGACTCCTCAAAAGAAATCTTCCAAAAACCCTCCGCAAAAGACCGATTTTATCACTCCAGCACTCGGCTTGTGCAGAGAAGTCTGCCGAAGTTATGTCGCTTGCCCCTTGGCCAATTTGCCCATGAATTGCTCATCTTTCCCAGTATGATCTAATTCTGGCCACCCGCGGCATCTTTAGCATCTTTGCCAATTTTCTGGCTGTGCATGGCGATACCACCGGCACATACACACGCCCTCCCGCCAAAATTCCAAGCTCGGCGCTGGCGGAAGTGGAGGCGGCCTTTACCTGCGGACGGACAAGGTCATGGAACTCGTCGATTAGGTCGAGAAAATCAAGGTAAGTCGGAACCTAGGTTCTCCAGTAGAGAGGTTAGAATAAGGTACCCTTTCTACTGTAGTCTATTTTAGTCCCCCAAAAGGGTAAAGGGGCACCACTGGGGGACCTAGGAACAGATTCCAGGTTGCTCTCTCTCGAAATCGGGGACTGGCGCTTAACTTCCATTGGTGGCCCAGAAGGGAGAAAAAAACAACGGGGTTCCTTCTGGACAAACCCATGTCCGTGAACCAAACCAGGGGACAACTCCAATCATCACCAAGGATCCTGATTTGGTTCACAGGCAACCAAAATGAAAAGCACCGGCCGGGGGGGGGTTCAACCTGATCGATCAATCAATCAATCAATCAATCGATCAATCAATCAATCAATCAATCAATCAGTCAGTCAGTCAGTCAGTCAATCGATCGATCAATTAATAAAATCAATCCAAAACAAACAAATCAAAGCAAATCAAATCAAATCAAATTAATCAAACATACAAACAAAGCAAAACAACAAAACAAACAAGCAAGCAACCAAACGATCAAGCAACCAAACTCACAAATAAACACACTCACAAACAAAGAAACCCAGAAACAAAGAACAAAGAACAACAAAACAAAGAAGCAAGCAAGAAAGCAAAGCAAGCAAACAAACAAACGAACAAACGAGCAAACAAACACACAAACAATAAGCAAGCAAGCAAGCAAGCAAGCAAGCAAGCAAGCAAGCAAGCAAGCAAGCAAGCAAGCAAGCAAACAAACCAACAAACAAACCAACAAACAAACAAACACACAAGACACAGAAACACACAAGCAAACAAAACAACACAACAAACAAAAACACACCACTATTCACACAACACACACACAGACATGGGCAAGCACGCAAACACAAACACCACAAACACACACAAAAAAAAAAACAAGCAAACCAACCAACGACGAACCAACAAACAAACAAACAAACCAAACAACAATCAAGCACTCGCGCACAAGCGTCGCCAAAGACACTACCCTTTTAGTGGGTGGGTGGCGTTTGGTATTGGGCCTTAATTTGGCATGTTCAGCCCCGGACCACCAGTTTTGCTTACTCGGCATGGACGCTCTCATTGTTTGATTTCGGTCGAACTGCAGGAACGAACAACCCAGGGTGGTTTCTTGGAAGAGCACATGCCATTGACATGGCCAGAAGATGCTAAATACAACCCGGTGCAGTAAGGCCTATGATGCCCTGGATTCGTGTGATTTGGGGCAAGCTAACCACACCGTGGTCGATAACAGGGTTTTCAACTACGTTCTTGCTTGCAATACTTGGGGAATCCACCTCCTTGCCTGTTTCATTTGGGCTCCATCCACCCACACCCTGCCTCCAATGAGCCCATGCTTGGGAAAAAAGGGGTACCCGCATTTTTGATACTGCCGAATGGTTGATTTGAATTGGATAAGATAATTCCCTCCCAAATCTTATCAGGCTTCCCTGCATTCCCCGAGAAAGCATCACCCCGTCTGAAGGATGTCAATTCTTTGGCCCGACATCGGGCCGGTTGAAACCATCAACCAGTAGTGTTGCCTTTGCCCTAGCGGAGGTTGTTTCTTGCGACCTGGAGCACAGAGAATCGCAAACACAAGAAAGACAGAGGGCCTCGAGTTGACCCACGGGGGCAAAGAGGAATCCCCCAATAGTCTGTGAAATGAGGAACCCCTCAATGACATCCCCGAGTGGACAAAGGCAGCAAGATTCAACGAATTGGACAAGCGCCAAGGTTTCAAAACAAGAGCCCAACACCCAAAATGGCAGGTCCTTCGGCTTGTAAAGGTTCCCCCAAAAGTCCCCAAAAGTCCCCCAAAATCCCCCGAAAATCCCCAAAACATAGACCCAAAGCGCAAGAGGAAGGTTCGGCACCCCAAATCAGGGCCAAACAGTCTGCCTCGTCGGGTGTCCTCGGCCCTCGCCACCGCCACGTCGATAAAACGCGTGGAGTTGACATGCCACGAGAGCAGGTGACCTGAGGGATGTCCCAGGTCAACTCCTCTAGTCCCAAAAGTGAGAGTCCCGAGCTTGGATCTGAGGAGAAAGCCCAATATAGTACATATAAATATAGATATATGCATATGCAAATATACCAAAACATGTTCATTGAGAATCCCCTGGCTGATTTAGCTCCCCCGAAAAAAAGCTGGGCAAAACGGAAGCGGTCCAGCTTACGGAACCGCCGTGCCAGTGAGGGATCTGCTTTTCTCAACAGTCCGTCTCACAGGCCAAAGGGAAACAAAAATGGGACAATCCTTTGGCCCTGGCCTGCCTCACTTCGCAGCTTGCTTGCTGAAGCAAAAAACACAAACTCTTCAAGACTCGCGCGGGACGGACCTAGAAAGTCAGCTTGGATCAACTAGAAACTCTGAGCTTCAAACCGGCATTAAAACCATGGGGGTTGATAGAACCACCATGGTTTACCGGTCAGGATTTGTCATCATTTAAATTGGGTCATCCATTCTTTCAATGACGATTGAACCCTAGGGGGAAGGGACCGTTTTGGGTGAGCTCGTTGCACCAGGTCGCTGGACAATGTCTCTGAAACTACTGTGGATGGACGAACTCCTGCACCAGATTGAAACCATGGTTGAAACCATCGTTTGTTGGTACTTACAGGGGAATCAGGATTCCAGGATTCTTAGGTGGTGCGAAATGGATTTGGTCCATCCACTTCCCTGGGAATCGTCTTTGACCTCTGCCTTCTTAAACCTTGGGAGGCCACGTGCAGCGCCCAGGTGATATCCCCAGCCACGGATTCCCCTAGAACCCTCCTTTTGACCCTCCCTGAAGCCGCTGCATGAGCCTATTTGGGCTTATCGACCCACAGCTTGCTGCGGCTGGCGAGAACAAAAGCCGGCAACGTCAACGCGTCGCCCCAACTCAGCGATGCGCGATGCCTGACTGAGCGGTCGCCACCAGAAACACCCAACCATGGCGCATGTGCCATGAGAGGTTCTGGGATGCTGCTCTCAAGCTGCGTGCGAACCCTCACGTCTGCTCTAAAGACTGACTGCTGAGACCCGGCTCAGCATTCCTAAAGGAAACGGCTGCTCCGAAGATCCGCTAGAAGTTCATAAGTTCATAAAGAAAAACAAATGAAACCCTGAAACCCAATTTTCTACCGGGGGTTGATCTGCTTTTGAAGGCTGGCTGGGAGCAACCTTGCTCAAACTGACAGGTACTTAAGGCGCTCGGATATGCTTATTGAGCCCGTACCAAGAAGCATGCCTCCTTAAGTACCCTCTTTCCAACGATCGTGAATACTACCATCCTCTTGAAAAGGCCACTTGTCCACTTCCGTGATTGTTGGAAACGAGGTGTCGGTATGTGTCGAAGTCAATGTTTGGATGTGCATACTGTCAAAGATTTTGGACAAGGGAGCACATGG
>CAUJNA010003373.1:102500-262500 GCA_963377175.1 Effrenium voratum | reverse complement strand
CTTTTTGCAGTGTGCCCCTTGTTTGGTGGTTTTAAAGGCAAGCCAAAGGGAACACCACCAATCTTAGAGGGTTCTTTATGTTAAGACTCTCGCACGCTCTCTTCTGGTGTTTCTAGGAAATCTAGTGAGTCCCATGTCCCGAAACCCAAGTTCCCCATAGAAGCCAGGGTTGAGATAATTTTGTCCGGGCTTGTTTCCAACTGGAACCCCTGAAATTAAGAGACATTTCAACATTCCATGCCCCACGCCTGGCGCATGTTAACCCTTGCCAGTTGGCTGTGGGTTGAAGCACTTGGGATCCAGCCCTGAGGGCAAGACTCAAGCACAAGATGAAAGCGTGAAGACCGACTTTGTAACATGAAGAGCACAAGGGGCCCACTGACTTCCGGCCACGCTCCAGCGAGCCGCTGGCTTCGCTGGCTCACCAAGAAGACATGCTTAATCAATGCGCACAGGTCCGCCAACATAGCTTTCCAGCCGGCGGTTGTCATGCTGGTCACAAGTCACACTAACCCAAGCTCCAGAGGTTCGAGCCTCATTGCAGGAAATCAAGAAACAAAGGTAACCAGGCTAAAGTGGCGTGCTGTCCGAGCGAGCATCATTTCCGAGAAAGTGTTGTTTGGCAGCAAACACGTGCCTTATATCTGCCCTCAGGTGGGTTAAGCATTGCCCTTCACGCCGGCTTTGATTGGGCTTCACCAGGGGTGATATTGAAAAGGCACATACCATAAACTACCATGACTCAAGATCAGCAACGCCCGACTTTGTTTATGCTCTTTCCCAAAGGACACTTGTTTGAGGAAACCAACAGGACAAGGACACACCATGCTTGGGGCCCTTCCCGTCTAGGACGCAACTGACTAAACATTGGCAGGCCGCCTGATCGGAGCACTGGTAGGAAAAGGGAACCCAAAGTGGGAATTAATATGATTCGTGTTGATTCCTGATTAATAAAACCTCTCCACTTGATAATGAGGGACTCCCCCTCCTGGAACAATGCCCATGAAAAAGGGACCCCCCTTAGTAATTGGGGGGGTTCTTTTATCAGGGGTTAGCATTTGCGGGGAACCCATGAAGCAGCAAGGACAACACCAAAAACCAAGGCTGCTGACCGGGCCATGGTGCAAGCCCCAAGAAGGATCAGGGAATGACCCCTATAAACCATCCCTTGTGGATTCCTTTGAGGGAATCCCAGGTTCATTCCCTCATTCCCTGCCTATCGCACCAGCAAGTAGCGAGATGTAGCGACAACAGTGAGACTGTTTCCCACTTCACTTCAGACCCAGCTGATAAATCTAGGCTCGTACTTTAGCCAGGAATCGGCAAGGAGCCTTGGGGCGAAATCTGGCGCAGACCACCAACATGTGAAAGGTACCCCGTCCGTGGTTCAGACAAGAGAGTTCAAAGGGCAATCCAGCGATTTCGGGGGCTCCCCTATGAGACGCGCGCGGATTACAAAGCCAAGCAGCTGAACGATATTCCTCTAGAACCCGAAGCAACCACTCACAAATGCTGGTTTCTCACAACACCTTTTGGAGTTTTAGTCAAATGATGGCAATGATGGTACTGAAGGTGAACATTGTTGATAGTCATTAAACAACAAAACACAAGAAAGGCCTAGCGATTCGAAACTGCTTCCACTGAACTGCTTGTGCAAATGGCGATCACGTAAATAAAGCGTTGAGTCCCAAAAACTGAAGGACAACGAGGTCAGACGGCAGGGTTGGACTAAACCATGAGGCTTCGGATTGCTTGGAACAAAAACAACCACATCCAGCTGGTTGAAAGAAACACGGAGAAAAAAAGAAAAAAACAACACGCGCCCAGGTCGACGTCGGCCCCTCAACCCCTGAACCTCATCAACCCCTCCCAGCTCCCGCGACCGCGCACGAGAAAACAAATCCGCTCCGGGCGCTCGGGCCTGCGGCCGCCTCAGCTGCGGCCACCTGCTCCATGAGCGCCTCGACGAGGCGAGGGGGGCTCGGTGCGGATGGCTCGCTCAGGGCGAGTCGCGAGTCATTTCGGCTTCAGGGTTCCACTTTTGAACTACCCTAGGTCCTACAGATTTGAGAGGTTAGAATAAGTTGGTACCCGATGCTTTTCTGTTTCGTCTATTTTAGTAGGGGAACCCTCCCGACCAAAAAAGGGGCTAAAAAGGGCACTACCGGGGGACCTAGCCCAGTGGTTCATACCCCCAAAAAGAGAACTCTTCGGTGTAAGTCTACCCTGGCGGAGTCAAAAAGTGGAACCCTGTTTCGGCTTCACCGCGACTTTTTTGGGGCTCAAGTTTGCCATTGCTCTCCAGACGTCAGTCAAACTTACCAAGGTTTGCCCAAGGGAAAACTAGGGGGCTGGGTTCTGCTTCTTTTCGTGGTTTGCATGTCCCCCTGCATTTCAAGACCAACCCCACAAGCAACTTCCTCTTTCGGCCAACAAAAATCGGTCGACCTGAGGGATTTTGGGTCCCACCCCCCCTCCCCTTTTGCCGTGCCTGGGCGATGGGGTCCTCCTCTTCCGCCTCGGCTTCGGGTTCGGCTTCAGCCTCGGCCTCCACCTCCGGCTCCGGGGCCTGAGGAGGCTCAATGAGAAAGTCGAGGGTTTTTGTATTACACCCTGGGATGACACCCTTGGGAAATGATCCAGAATGGTTCAACATAACACGGTGTTAGCCGGAAATGTGCCTAAATGGGGTGAATACCCAGTGGGTGTATTCCCAGGGTGTAATACAAAAACCCAAAGACTGAAAGTCGGCACAAGGGAAGTTACAGCGGTTAAACACTTCCCCTAAGGCTCCCGATGTTTTGGGGCCCTCAAAATGGGCTGTTTTCAAGGGCCCCTGAGGGGTCTGGGTTCTTCATAGGTGTCCCTCTTGGGAAAATAGATGACCCTGGCAGTGGATTGAACCACCGGGTAACCAGGAATCGCCCTCTATCTTTGGACCAAATCAACCAAAAAGGACACCTATGCACTTACTCGGTCTCAGCCTGCGCGACCCCTCCGTCAAAACTCTTTGTGGGTCTAATTCGGAAAATCCGCAAAGGTTCAAACAAGTTAAAGTCCAGAGATTCGTTATTAATAGCCAAAAATATTAGAATGGGGTATTCCCAAGGTGTGCTAGAAAATAAGCCCAGGTGATATCCCCAACAGCCCAAACGGAACGGCCTGGAACCCTCCTTTGAACTCACTGTCTTGGCCTATCGACCCCATCCCTTGCAGTTTTTGTGGAAAATCATTGGCTTGCACTCCTTCCGGCTAGGGAAGCCCCGGGCAAACCTTTTTCTCAAGGAAATCTTCTATCAGGTCCATGTTGGGAGGGTAGATCCTGGTCCCTGCTGTGTGAACCTAACAAACAAATATTCACATCCCAAAGCCCAGAATTCACTGATCCCAAACGAAAAGTGATCCAGTCATTCTTAGGAAGTACAAGTACCAAAAAGCCGACAAGTCAATTGCGCTATTAAAGTACCAAAGACCAATTGAGTGAATCGAAAGCGCTCTACAAACGTTTTCCAGATACTGCAAGTGAACCAACCACATCCAATCGGAAAACTGGGACAAATTGCGGAGACATACAAGCTTCCCCTTGTTCCTTTGCAAAATTCCGGGCATTCGTGGAGTTGGGTGGTGGGCAATCATGTCTATCCCGCCCCTTGTTTCCTTCAAAAGGAATTGGACACGTGCGAACCCTGAGGTTAATAAGCCCCAAAAGGGTTGGGGTTGTGGCATGATTGGAATTGAGCTCAGTTAGAACATGTGGGCGTGTCTGATATTGAGGCAACCCCGTTTCGGTTTGGTTTCGAGCAAAACCAAAAGGGAAACCATCAATCCGAAGGGTCCCTTAAAAAAGACACACCCACGCTGATTAACATGGAATTGCCTCGTGCTCGTGCAGTACGGTGTGGTATTGGTTTAGACTTGGTTTGGTATTTGCTTGGCATTGACTTGTGCTCGCCCAGCACCACGTCGCATTGTGTAGCCTTGGGATAAATCAGGATTTGTTTGGCGCCGACTGTGCTGTATTCCCCTTTTTCTTTTCAGGGTAGGGAATGATTTTGGGACAGCTTGTCTGAATTGCCTCCCATTTGCTAATTGCTACCGGACATTGACAGAGACCGACGACCATGACTTCCCAAACATTCCCAAACCTTGTTCTGATACCCCCAGTAAGGAACAGAAACCACAGACGAAGAAGCTAACACAGATGCCAACGTCACTGTTGTTGGCATGTGTTTATGTTTTTGGGTTTTGCCCACTTTTAGTAGGCTTGCCAAAGACCCCGTGCTTCAAGACTTGGAAGAAGCCGAGTTTTTGCCCACTCGGACCGATGGCTTTTGCCCCGGTTCGTTCCCGAACGCGCCTGGATCTTCACGGGCTGCAGCACAGGCTTGGCCGCCGGCGCCACCCTGCGAGGGCTTCTTTGTGTTGGGTGCTTCGGAGGCGCCTTGTTGGGCCCGAAAGCCAAGAGATTTCCTAAGCTGCATATCCTTTTCCTTAATGCTCAGTAGCTCAATCTTTACTGCCTAGACCAAGTGTTAGTAAAATGCTTTTGGGCCTTTGCCACAAAATGAACATACATCCACAAAAACCTTCAGCTCAGTCAAGGCAAACAGAACAGTTGATCATTTGTTTCCCCAGCCAATGACGAAGAGGTGTGACCCATTCTTTACCTTTTCACAGATTGGTCGGGATCTCTTGGCGCGTGAGAAAGGTTTTGGGCACCCCAAAGCCTTGGACAATCAACAAGGCTGATTCCTGAAAAAGACAACAAGGGTCGATGAGGATGATGAGAATGTTTAATCAACCCTTACAACAGCCTCTCTCCGATGTTGTTTGCCTGTCGCATTCCCATGGCGGCCCATTTTGCGTTGTCTCAGGCCGTCTTGATCGAGGGATCAGGCAAGCCTGAAGTGTAAGGTGCGGCATTAACGTCGACCTCGCCCAACTTCTGTCAGCGAGTGAGCAGTGTCGATTCACATGGGTCTGTCTGATTTTGAGGGTACCTGCTTTCTTCCTTCCTTTTTTTTTTTTGGGGGGGGGGGAGGGGGTAGAGGGAAAGCAAAAGGAAACCAACGCGTTGGAGGGCTCCAACCTAATTAAACAACGCACACTACATCACATTTTCCGAAAAGGCTGAACTTTTGCCTGGCGCTTGAGCAACTTGTTGACCCCCTTCGGCAGAGGAAACTTCGTAGGCTTGACAAATCCAACCCAGAAACCATGGCTCTCAGTTTGACTTCCAATTCGAGCAGAACTCGGGAGGTCGACACACAGAGGGCCTGTCTTCGACACGGCACCTTGCCGCCCCAATTGGCAGCGATTTCACGGTCAAGACTCTCCGGGCGCCAGACAGAAGGCCAACTTTCAACAGCCAGTCGTAGTGCATGCTGGGCGTCAAAAAGATGGCCCTTTTCTTGTGGAATCCCTAAGATGGGGGGCAGAGTCCCTAAGAATCCCTAAGGAACCCTAAGCTAGCTTCATTTTCCTGGTACCTTGCCAGTACCCCCCCCCTCCCCCCGTCCTTTGGGATTCCATAATTTCGGACCCGTGCCGGCTTTTAACGGGGACACCGAGAAAAGCCCCCAATTCTCACAACCATGAGGATTGATGCCACAATTTGCATTCGGCAAACACTTCCGTTTTTGCTCATGAACAGTGAACAGGAGCAAAAAGCAACAGATCTAATCATGTAACCTGCAACGCTGCAGTTGATGCTCATACTCTTTGCCAATCATCTCTACCCAGAATGAGACAGCCCCTTTATTCAGTAATCAGGAGCTGACACATTCAAGAGGAAACCTGTACTTTCGAGGCAAACACTGCTTCACCTACGTCTTCCAGGTTTATCTAGTCAGGGTCAGCTCGGTTGCTTTCTGCTCCCCTGCAAAAAAAGGTCTAACTTTTAGTGGTTTAATGGAAAACCCCTTAGCTGGCAAAAAGTTTAAGTCCCAACATCCAAGCAAAATGCACCAAAGTCAACATGGACGAAATTTCGGCGTTTTGACCGTGGTAACACCGGACGCATGTGACAAGACCGCCGGTGCGGAAGGCGCGGCAGGCCAACTCAATGGGTAAGCCTCTGATTGGTTCACTGGGGTTCATTGGACTCCTTGCGTCATATTGGGCACTCTTTGAAAGGGAGCTAGTCACAACGCGTAGTAGAGGTCATTAAACTCTTGTTCGACCAGGAAGTAGAACACCACGCCAAATCAGGCACAAAGCCTTTTGGGTGCTGTTTCGGGCAATTCTTGTCTTAGAAATCCGGGTAGGTTCACAGGAAGCCGTTTGAAGTTCTATGGAGAAACACCTTTGCCTGTTGGCTAACGGGCTGAAACTGGAACCGAGGTCTGAACGCGCAACAGAATCCAAGTCTAAGCTGTTAGGGCCTGAGGTTCTTTGCAGTCCTGCCTCATGAACTTCTTGGGCAAGGGATGGCAAACGCAACTCCACAAACCGCGACTTTGAACCTTTTCTACCAGCGTCTCAGTAAAGTGGGAAGCCCTGGTTGACATCTTATTGTCCCGGCCATTTCAGAGGGGGACGATTCGCGTTTTGGGGACACCCTCTAGAGCTCTATTCGCCAGGTTGGTTTACCGGTTGCGCTGGCGCTCGGCCGGGCCATCGGCCTTTCGCTCAGGTCAGAGCCCCGGGCAGTAAGAGGTGGGGCTGGAGGAAATCGAGGTGTGGGCCCACATCGTAGGCGAGGTCCTCGAAGAAAGGATCCTCGCGGAGGCGATCAAAGTTTCAACTTGCCTGAACTGATCAAAGAAAGAACGGCACTTCTGGCAGCATCGCAGGCCTTGATGGTTTAGAGTAAACATGTGCGTGTATGTATACAATGCATATATAATATGTGCATATATATATATATACAACATGGTTGTTTAGGCGTTCATTCAAAAAAGCTGGCAAACAAGTATAGGAAACCAGTCACCAGGCCTCAAAAAGCCCAACCAAAGGCTCCAGGTGCAACGCCCTATGCTTTCCTTTCGGGAATCCCCGCCATGGGTCATTCACTGAGCACCAGAAAGCTGAGGGAACCTGGTCGCACGTTTCGCCAAGTTCAGTCCAGCCTCTGGCCAGGGACATTTTCTATTTACCCCATCGGGACCGGGGGGTTGGCCAAAACTCCAACCACATGTGGGCCCATTTCGTCGTGGTTTCCTGATCCGAACTCCTTATGTAGGGGCCATGACCATCCAAAACGGGTCCCAATCGGCAGCTCAAACCGCAACTCGCACTCGGACAAGACACGTTGCACTCCGAAGGGCTGATGGTGCACCGGACAAATCGTGGAACTTTCGACCAACGAGATGGGTGTCTCGTCTTTTCTTAGGGCAGCCACAAAATGGCAGCGGTTCTCCTCTTGGCTTCCCACCTATGGCTTGGAATCGCAAAGACAGTCATACTGCTGCGCCACTTTGCAACCATGGTTGACGACCCATAACGTATGTTGGTATTTACGATGGGGAATCGAATCAGACATTCCGCTGGGTTTCTGAAACGGTGGTGCGATTTTAATATAGATTTCAAAGACCATCCCCAGTGTGTTCACAAACGGGGGAAATTCTGGCGCCCAACTTGCTGCCTCGGGCCGCAGCACCTTGTCGTTCACCGCGATGGCACCTACGCGGCAGACTTTGTCAGAAGGGCAGGGTGGTCCCCTTTAGATCCTTCACTCACTTCATGAGTGGCTTGGCCCCAAAAGTTAACCACACTTTTTGCTTGCCACTCAAATGGCGGCCAAACCCAAGTGACGATCAAGTCCATGAACTCAGGAAGTCGCCATGTACAAAGCGATTTGGATGCCGTTTGCTTGTGGATCTCACCGCTTCTTCACCTTACTCTTTCACTACTCTGTGTCCTAGGCTGATTGGCCAGGGAGTGCCGAACCCCCCATGGCGCGGTTTTTCTAGCACGGGGTGAAATTGGCGGCAGCATGCGGCTTGGATTGGTTTGGGATTTGCACCCGAGTTCCTTTTGAAGTGAAATGGGGGACAATGGCCCCCATCCAAACCACCAAGTAGGGTGAAGCTGAAGTTGTAGTTCATAGTCAACTGATTTGATCTGGAGGACCCTTTTTTTTCAGGGGTCCTTCCGCCGTTTGGCGGGCAACGTCCTCATGTTTGCCGGAGTCCTCCGATATGTACTGTCCTCCGGCTTAAGACTCATGGCGGGATGCCGACCCCAGAAACCTTGCGGAAGCTTCAAAGCTTAGACGCCGCCAACGAGCAATTGACTGTCTGGGCTAGGTCCTCCAGATTTGAGAGCTTAGAATAAGTTGGTTCCATTTTTTGTTTTCTTCTGTAGTCTATTTTGGTAGGAGAACCCTCCCAACCAAAAAAAGGGGCGAAAAAGGGCACCCAGCTGGGGGACCTAGTGGGCATGGCCTCAGCTCGTGCGAGAACTGGTGTTTTCCGCCCTCCATGAAGCCGTGGAGGGAAGCCCCAAAGTGACCACCTTCGAAGCCACAAATCGTAGCCTCACCCGAGGGTGAGCCAAACAAATGGGTAACATAGGTGTCCTTTTTGGGAAAATAGATGGCCCTGGTAGTTGATTGAACCACCAGGTAAACCAGGAATCGCCCTCTACATTTAAACCAAATCAAACAAAGAGGACACCTATGATGGGGTATTTATGTCATGCGTCGAAAGGTGTGCGAAACCTAGAACCTTCCACGGCTCTCCGCCGCGAGACTCTCTCTCTCTGTCTCTCTCCTGGCCTGGATCCGGAGCTGCCTCGCGCGCGCGGGTGGAGTGTTTTTAAGAGGCTTCTGCTTCAGAGGAATCTTCTTCCAACCCCCACGCTGTTCATAACTGCGGTGCAAAAAATGAGGGCCTGTATTCTGCAGGAAATCAATCGCAAGGGACCTTCAATGACCTTTGCCAGTGGCATTTTCTGTGGAGAACATCACCTGATCACCCGAGCTGGGAGCATTCTTGGCCAAACCTTGCAACGAGGTTCCCTCCAGGCCCCCTTCAAACATCATCCCAGCAAAAACAAACGGAACATGATGGCTAAAACCACCAAAGGAGGAAATACAGAGAACCCCGACAAATGGCATGACTGAACTCCTGTGGCATCATCCTCGTTCCCTGAGTATGAATGCGAGTATCAAAAAAGCAAGCGGAAAGATCGGTGATACGCCCAATTTGAGACAAACCATATTTCCACAAATCAACAATTGATCGTTTCGCTGGCGGGTTAACAAACACACACGCCACGTGTTGAGGCCCAACCAAACGGAACAAACGGAACCTCCATCCTTTTCCCACCCTCTTCCTCCTCCCAAACAAGCGGGTTTGTCTCTAAACAGGATGTTGACCCCCCCTAAATGCGGCCTAGTTCCCTTGCCTCCCCGGTCAAACCGACTCAAACTGCTTAAGGAGCCTCAAACAACAGAGCGACACGTTGCACGATTCCAAGCTGAAGGCCCTTGAACAGCCAGGCACAAAGGGGCCTCAGAAACAACGAAAACCAACACGAATTCCCTCCAAAAAGTCCCTCACCCGATTTTTTGGCAGAGGCTGTAATAGTGACACCTTTTCCGCTCAGAGTGATCATGATTCCGCAAGATGTGACAAGTCTTGGCTGTAATAACTGCTTGCACCAAAGCAACAGCTCTGGGGCGAATCCCTAAAACGTGGTCCGAATCCTTTCCAACTTTTGTTGTGGTAGAAAAAACACAAAAACCTACAGACTTGCCAACAACAGTGAAGAATCCCCAAAGGGGGACACACCCATCTCAAAATCATCCAGGGGAACTTGACTTAGATCTGGGGTGCCCGTCCCGCCGTCTCTCCGTCTCTCCGCGCCTGCGCTTCTTCGCCGTTCCCGCTGCCCCTCAGTGCAACCGTTCGTGGGGAGTGTCTGACAGTGATGGAAGCAGCTCCGATTGTTTCCAGCCACACAACTCACCTGAAAGGACCTGAAATAAAGGTTAGCTGTTTGGGGCTTGACTAACTATGGACCAAAGGAAAGGCATCTTGCACTTTGCCTGTGACCCCCGGTTAGGTCCATCAACAGTGCGGCCACTGCTGTAAGTTCCTCCCCCTGCAGCTTCGTTCCAGTCAAACGTCACCAACTGGACCGCTCGCCTCAAAAACTATCTGCCAAAATCAACCAACAGCCTCCCTTTTCCACGTGAGGGACCTAACGACCGCTTTCAGGCGCCTTGAACAAGTGGATTCCGGCTCATGCCTTGTAAGAATCCAACTTGCCAATGGACCAAAAGATCAGGCAAATGCTTCAGCAAACTGAAATAAGATTCATGGGTGATTTGCGCACCCAAAGACCCTTGAAAGGGGGTTGCTCTTTTCAAGAGGCCCTGGCATCCAATCAAGGCATGCATTCCGATGAACCGATTCAGAGGTTCGGAATCCCAAACACGGAGCTGTTTCAAATGGCTCCGGATCCATTCATTTTCCACCAGTCTACCCTTCAGCACTCTAGTCCAAGGAAGATCCTGAGAATTTACTCCTCCGAGATCCCAATTACATTAGGAGGTGCCCAGCCATCTTTTTTTTGTTTTTTTTTTTCAACCGAGTCTTGCCCTTTGCATGGGAATGGGCAGCTTGTCCTTTATGGGACTCGCAAAGTGGCTTCGGTTCTCCTGTTGATGTCCCTTTCAACCAACCCTAAACAGAGTACCCTTTAAAAAAGACCTGAAGCCGCCGGAAGCCGAGCAGCCCCGTTCTTTCTCGGAGCGCGGTCACCATTCGCTCCATATCCCGGATGCGGTAGTCCGTGACCATCATCTTGCCTCGCGATCAAGAGGGGGAACCCCGGTCCCAAATCAGGTTCCACGTAACGGATTTGGGCTCGTTGATTCGACGACAAGGTGGTAGTCAGTTAGTTGTGGTGCGCCTTGGTAAAGGAAAGCCAAAGAAAGCCCTTCAATTTAACGAATCCAACTGAATCCCACGGAAAATTCATGCTCCGAAATGCGTACCCTCCGTGCCAAATTGCCATTGAGAGGAGCCCCCTGAGAGGCGACACTTTTTTCACATGATATTTCTTGATGAGGACTGAATTTGGTTTTAAATAATTCTCAGCCCAATTCTAAACATTGTGCTTTGCGGCTTACAGTACAAGAGTACATACACCAGCAAAAGGCCAACAAATATGGCCCGGTACGGTATGGTCATTTGCAAAATGTAAGACCGATAAAACCTTCTGGAGGTGGGTCAGTGTTCCAAAATCCCATCTGGCACTGCTGCATCTGTGCGCCCAAGCACCCACCACTGGGCTGTCCTCAGATCCACTGCTAAAAGTTGAACTGTTAGCGGGTTCATTAAATGGAAACCTCCACTAAGCCACCTACAAAGCTGAAATCCTGCAGGGCTGGCTGGGAACCTACAAGACCAATGGAGCTAACTAAGCGAGTGTTCCCTGCGAACAAACCAAGCCTCTAGCTGCGAGGCTAGCTTTTGGCCACCTGAGGTGTGGTCATGAAGGAATTCAATCTGGGATACAAAATGATAGACACAACTAGGTCCTCCGGTAGAGAGGTTAGAATCAGGGTACCTTTTTTTCTGTAGGCTATTTTAGTAGGGGAACCCTCCCCCAAAAAAAGGTAACAGGGCGCTGCTCGGGCACCTAGATGATACAAGTGAGAGTTTTATGCCCACGAACCAGTTTTCAGGGGATAACTCGAAACAAGCTCATAGCATACGCAAAGGAATCATATGGCTATGGTTATTTTAAGAGTTGGAACCTCCTCCAAAGTGGTTGGTGGACATGGATCCCGACCGAATTCTGACGTCCAACAAAGTGCTCTGTTCCTGTTGAAATGCCAGCTAAAACAACATCAAAGCACAGTTGGCCCCCGATTAGAATTCAGACCCATCTCCGAGCGACGACCAACTCTTCCGAGCTGCGCTTGATGCGACGGCTCTCGTCCATGACGCAGGCGATGTCCAGCGCCTGCGGCTCGCGGGGCTCGCGGGGCTCACCGAAACGGGGAACCCCGTCCTCAAAAATGAAGCGCGTGCCCGAAAAGGGGGGGGAAAACTGAAAAACCACTGAAAAAAGCATTGAAAAGGGGGGTGGGGGGGTGGGGGTGGGTGGGGGTGGGCGGGGGTGGGTGGGGGTGGGGGGGGTGGGGGTGGGTGGGGGCAAAACGGGAAAACCACAACCACTGAGAAGCTTCATCAACAAATCTTGGCTTCAGTTGCAGAATTTGCGAAAACCAATGGCCTTGGGTTCAGTTGCCACCAACCTGCCGGTTCGAAAGCTTCAGACCAATCTGGGGTGCAGTTGCCACCATGAACACAACTTGCTGCTTCGGGAATGAGAAAACTGAGCACCAGGACAATGGTTTGAGGTTTGTGCAATTCCAGCCGAATCAAAGTGATTCACAAACCGGACCTCAGGAGCCAACAAAAAAGGGTACGGGTCAAAATTAAACCACCAGGGCTTCCATTTACAAGGGTAATTTTGGGTACCTATTTTTGACCCACAGCCACATCCACCTGAGCCCCAAGCCACGAAGACAAGAGATATATATATATATACATGCGTCTCTTCGCGCAAGCCGAACCCGGAGAACCGATCGCACTGAGGGCCAAACCTTTTTTTCTCCGCGCCTTGGCAGGGCCACGGAGGCGCATGCAGCCATCCATGAACTCCTTAGTCCGTGCGGAAGATGTTGGGGATAATCCGCTTCGCTGCTTCTTTCGGTGACTTGGAGTGGCTCTTAGATGTTTTGGGGTGGGTTCCTTTTTTGTGATTTGGCCCTTAGATGTTTTTGGGTGGTTTCCCAATTGCCCCCTACAAGATCCAGGAGTTCAAATCCGCAGCAGTTCCTGCCAGCAGTTGGGGTGTATCTGATTCTGAGAAAATGAATTCAAGAAGACGGGCCCGTTGAACCCATGCAAACGCAGTTTGGGCCATCAGTCGGCGCTTTCAGCAACACATCTGCCAGAACCCATGGTCAACGAATTCATTCCGGAGCTTCGTGGATTTGTCTCAACATCAGCGGATCCCCAAACTGGTTGGTATCCTTATGGTCTTCTTTTCAACCCACGGCAAATCGGGGTTCCAAAAAGACATCGCCATGTGGCTGCAAGCACATTCAGCCTGGGCGCCGGAAGGTTAATGTCTCCGTTGCCCTCCTCATCCAGCAGCCTGGGTTTTTCCATTCAACAACCGCCCCCCCTCGAAAGAGTCTATTGGTTGTGTCTTTCTTGGAGGCAACCCCACAAATGGCTTGGCTTTCCTGTTGGCTTCCCGTGAACACCACAAACAAGGAGTACCAACTCAACAAAAACACACCCACGCAACTGCACTTTTGGCGGACACTTGTGTCTTTGGGGTATCTTCCCATGGTGGTTTGCAACGGGATCTCACGTAGCCTCTGATTTAACCCTGTGGAGGGATAACTTTCCTTGAGGCAAACGAAGGAATGCATGAAGCAGCTGCAAACCTTTGGAAGTGGCTGGCTCTAGGCTTCTATTGGCTTCCCCAACGGGATGGGCTTGAAACCTTCGAGTGACCAAATCAACCCTTCGCCTGGCTTTCCTTGGGTCCATGTCGAACCTCGCCAAGCACCAAAACGAAAGGACACTCGCCAGTCGTTGCCATGTCGGACAAGTGACGGCAAGTTGGGTTTGGGACCTCCCGGCAAAGGGCACAGCCGCTGGGTGGACGAACAATCCTCGAAAGAATTTGGGGTTGTCTCAAGACAGGGACCTCCTGTAAAAACAAACAAAACAACCCGAGCAAAGGTAGGATCAAAATCAGTCTGCGCAATCTTAAGAAAACGACTCGAAAGTAGTCTGCAACGCACTGTTCGGCTGGATTGCTCCTTCGGCCTTGGGTCAGTTGGTCAGCAATCTGTCAAAAAGGCACCCGGTCTCATTATGCGACCTTTGACACGTGCGCGAGTCTCTCTGTCTCTGTCTCTGTCTCTGTCTCTGTCTCTGTTTCTCTCGCTCCACTCACTTCTCGTCAGTCCTCAGGTGAGTGTCAACGTCGGATTGATCCGCAGAAAAATACTGATCAAACTGAGCGGCTTTCCAAAGCCCCATTTGTTAGTATGATCCACCCTGTACATGCTCTCCTTTTGATGTTTGTTTAAGCGTAAGCTTTTTGGGGGTTGATAAAAGGACCTCTCAGAAAAAGTCTTGAAACTGGCGAAGTGGTTCCAACGCTTCTTGACACATACGAATGCGGGGCAAAAACAAAACGAACAAGAGCTTTGAAATTGTATATCCCATGTTGGGCCAGTCAAAATATAGGGGTGCCCGAAAAGTGGCGGCTTTCCTTTTGCGGTCCCTTCCAACCAGCCTAAAACATGGTGCCCTCGAAGAATCGCCGAATCTGCGGAATTTATGGCTAGCTCACTGGGAAGGTGCTGATGATCTTGCAACCAGGAACCCCGCAAAAAAACCCATGCCCGAAAAGAAACAACATGCACCCTAGGTCTCCATCATTCCCCCCAAAAAACAAAACAAACAAACAAACAAACAAACAAACAAACACGGCGAACCCTGTATACCTCCCCCCCCCCAAAAAAAAAAAACCAAAAAGGCGACACAGAGGCGTAAAAACCGGAGCTAAGGCGCTTGAAGAGGGTCCAGGAATCCCGCGCAGTGAGGTCCAAGGACTGAAACATGGCACGGACCTCCTCGTGGTCGAAGAAATGCCTGCGGCGCCCAACTGGGATCGTCTTGGACCAAAAGACCAAAGGACCAAAGCACCAATCGCTTCTCCTCTGGGATTCTTGCCTTGAAAAGACACGCTTAGTCATTTTCTTGTTTTCTGGGGGCATTGAACAAAAACACCAAAGAGGTGCGGAAAAAAAAGAAACACGCCCAACGGAGTTTTCAGTGTAACAATACCTGGCACTATTCGTCAGTAGAGGTTCCCTGGTCGACGTTCAACCCTCAACAGGATTACCCTTCCTCACACTAACATAGCACCTCTGGGAGGGTACCTGGAAGAACAAGCATCCTGTTGAAGGGACCCCCGTCAGGTGCCATGTTGGTGGGAGGCAGGGTATCTATGGGTATCTTTTCTTTGTTCTTTCAGTTGAGACAAGGGCAAAAATGTAAGATGGTCCTAAGTGTCGACGCTGTGACTTCCACCACGAAACTAGATGAACAGCAACAGACTGTGTCAACATTTGGGTTTGGCGATGATGCAGTTAGTTGCAAACATGCTTAAAGGGCAAGTGTCCTGTTCCATTTCGGGTTCGGGCAGGGCACGTAATGTCGGGGGAAGAAGGGGACCTGAAATCCCTATGGAATTCTACTAGGACTCACAGACCCTAGTTTGATATTGATTTGATTTGCATTGTTTGGCAACTTGTGGTTTGTGTTAATTAGCCACCGCAGTTGCGGCTGTTGATCTGATCGAATTGTTTGCGTCCGTGCGTGCGTGCGCGTGTGCATGTGCTTGCGAGTGCGCGTGTGCGCGAGCGGGTGCGGGTGCGGGTGCGGGTACGCGTGCGTGTGCGTGCGCGTGTGGGCGCGCGCGCGGGTGTGTGTCTCTGTGTGTGTGGGTGTGTGGGTGCGGGTGTGTATGTGTGTGTTGTGAACCCCAAGTTGATTAAACCTGGCAAGGCTACCAATTTTAGAGGAAACCGTAGCAGTCTTCAGAAGACACCCCCGCCTATCCATCTGCAATGTTTGCTAGCGGGTTGGTTCCGCGCCGGGTAAGGGATGGTAGGCCAGCCATGAAAAACACATAATCTTTGGATTGAAGATATTCCCAACAAGTCCTTCTTATGCGGTTTTGAATCCACTCCACTTGTGGATGTTGCCAAACACAAAAAGTGCTACGACACAACCAATACAATCCAGAGGGAAGCCAAACCGGCACTTAGACATTGGACGGTTCCATTTGCTCACTTCTCGGAGCTGAGCTGACTGGCCAGAACAAGTTTTAATTTATTCAGGCCTAAAGTGACGAAGCAACCAAGCCACCGACACAGAGTTCACAGTGTGCAAAGTCAGTCGGAAAGTGCCTTGCACCGTTGGCTTTTGGAGTCCCAGGCCCATCTTCAAATTGTGGAATCGACCAGGCCAATGAAGGAGCCCAACTCGACGGAGTTGATCCCGGAGATGGTCAAACGGATCCTTTTCACCTCCCAAACAAGCTAAAACTGTTGGCCTTCGGCTTCACATAAGTGTCCTTTTGGAAAATAGATGGCCCTGATACACGGAATAAAACCAGTCCAACTAATTTAGCGCATCTATTTCTGGCGAATGCTGCTTCAGCGTGGTCCCAGCATTGCATGAACTGGAAAATGTCACCTAGGTCCTCCAGCAGAGAGGTTAGAATAAGGCTACCTTTTCTCCGTAGTCTACTTTAGTAGGGGAACCCAGCTTCCGGTCCAGAGGCGTTTCAGGATCAAAGTCCAGAGTGACTGAGCCTCTATGTTTGCGCCTCTTCTATTTTGTGGATGGACAAAACCATACTTCTTGATTTTTCGCGCCACCGATCAAGCCACAGCAAAAAAAAAAAACACTCATCATGTGGATGGACCAACATGTTGTTGGTTTTTTTCGCGCCACCGATCAAGCCACGCTTAAACCGTTCCTAATGTGGATGGACAACCATTTTTTCAATGTTTCGCGCCACCTATCAAACCACGCTTGAAACCAATGGCTAGGTCCTCCAGTAGAGAGGTTAGGACAAGTTGGTACTTTTTTTGCTGTAGTCTATTTTAGCAGGGGAACCCTGGTAAAAGGGCACTACTGGGGCACGTTGATGGTCTTTGCGTTGAATCGACTCAGAACTTCCAGGGCTTAGGTCACAGTCTCAGCCAGGGCGCTCCATCTCGCTGAGCGTGATCGCCCCATCCTTCTCGATGCCTCAGGCTGGCCGCGGCGGCCGCTCCCCTCACCAATTAGAGCCCGGTTGGAAGTGGAAGGTTGGCTTCTGGTACCCTACCTAGGTCCTCCAGTGGAGAGGTTAGAATAAGGGTACCAACTTTTTTCTGTAGTCTGTTTTAGCAGGGGAACCCTCCCCCAAAAAAGAGAAAACGTGCACTATTGGGGGACCTAGCTACCGCTCCGGTAAAGACTCAACAGGAACCTTGGAAGCCATAAACATGTGATGTACAACAAGCTTCTTCCTAAAGAACATGTGGGACAACTAGGTGGGTCCCCTCAGTTGTTTTACCAATACAATTGCTGGGACGGCTTTTTCTCTGTACATTTTCTCTATGTGGGCATAAGCGCAGTTGCCCAGTGAAACAGAATTGAGAAATTGAGATGGGAATCCCCCGGGTGGAAAAGAGTGCCACTGAACAACTGAGCTGTTGACTGGGCAGAAAGTTTTAACTGTTTGGACCTTTCGTGAAATGACGAAGAACCCTACCAACAACAATCAGCTTCAAGTTGACCAACTCGACAGGTAAGATAAGTGGCAAACACAAGACCCGAATGAGGCTGGTTGGGTCCTTTAGCGCCAAATTCAGTAAGGATCAAGAAACAAGGTGCTGGTCATTCATTTGGCCCCTTACAAGTTCTCCTTGCAGGGAAAACAATGAGTTCCCGAGCCTTCAGCAGTTAAACAAAGGCACCCTTTGTTCGGTTGATTTACAAGGGAATAGGCAGACGTTTCCCTCAAGCAAAGGAACAACACATGGACACAGGAAATCTGGGGGTTTGATGTGGATCAACCCGCGCTCCACCCATTCTCCCATGATCATGAGGCTTGGCTTGCCCAAATCCCTTGTTCTGTTTGGAACTTGGCTAACCTGTAGATTAACCTGTAGATTAACCTGCAGATTAATCTGTAGACCAACCTGTAGATCAACCTGTGGATTGACCTGTAGATGAACCGTAGGCTTCTATGAATCATAAATTTGCTTCTACCAGCGCCCCGAAACACCGCAACCCCCCCAAAAAAGATACCCCCGGCTTCTTGGTTGGTTGTAGTCTGCTCTAAGGGGTTTGTTTGGGGCTTAGCTTCAGCTTGGTGAAAAATGGCACAATTCCATCTCATTTTGGTAAAACACCCACTTGGCTGCTGTTGACCCCTCTGCCAAAAGGTTAACTTTTTGTGGTTCCAACGGAACATCCACAGTTTTACCAAGAAGTGAAAGTCCAAAGATCTAACCAGCTGGCCATAAAGTTCACTTACACACATCTACTGGGCATTGATCCACAAGCAACCCAAAAGGGCTACAAGGTATTTCCTTTTGGGTTCCCTTTAAGACCACAACACCAGTGGTTGGTGGACATCATTGACATCATTTGGGTGTGGCTCAAAAATGGGGGTCGAAACTGGAACCCTGGTACATAAAGGTAGACGAAAACCTGCGCAACCCCAGCTGTCTGATTTTGAGCCACACCCCTTTAGGGGATATTTAGGGTTGGGATTCACGGTCAACCACTTTTGAGCTAACCCCATCAAAATACTGTGGATGCACGAAATCCATTTCGCGCCACCTAAGAAACCCTGGTTTCTGATGATTCCCACGTAAATACCAACAAACGACGGCTTCCCATGGTTTCAAAGTGGTGCGAAATGGATTTCGTCCATCCACAGTATCACCGCACTCCAAAGCTCGGGCTCCAAGGTGCCGTCGAAGGTGTGGAAGAGCTGCTCGATGCGACTCCGGTGCCGCCTGGATTCGAGTCAAGCGCCTGGTGCTATCAAACCCGTTGATTTGGGGCTCCGATCAAACTTTTTGGTTGCCACTAAAATGGTCTTCCCAAAAAAGTGTTAAGTCCATCAGCTCAGGGAGTGAGCAGGCGTGTAAGCATGCTGTACACGTGGACAAGCCAAACGGGCTCGGGACCCTTAAAAGGGCTTCACCTGCCGCCGCCCAAAGGACCTGGAAATGAAAGGTGCACCTTTGGGAACCTTCACTGGACCAAATAGGGGAAACCAAGAGGTCAAAAGGTCGGCTTTGGGCAAGTGAGTTGTTTCACGGCTCGATCCGAGCTGCGCTTGGTCGTCCACAAACCTCTGCATGATGTTCTGTTCGTCCTGCTCCGCGCTTTCAATGGCACGCTGGCAGAAGACCGCCTCGGTAGGGCAAAGAACCAACGTCCCCACCAGATATCCATTGCACCAGGCAGGTAAACAAGTCTTCATTCTGAGTTTACAGGTTGATATGATTGATATGGGCATCCCTACCAACCTCAGATCTTGAAAACACGGCATACATATATATATATATATATATGGTTGGTTGTCAACATGTTGTTTCCCAAGTTGTTTGGAAATGATCGTTTCCGCGCGGCCCGTATCATAGCGGACCTATGTTTTAATCTCATTGCGGCTACATTGTTTCTAAGAGCGCATGTGCCGATTGTGTGGCAGGCGCACTAGCGCGCAGCATTTTCAGTCGGAGCTAGAAGAGCTTGAGCTACTATACTGTTGCTAGTATTGTCACTAGCGCTGCTCATTGCCCCAACGATGCGTCGTTGTCTCGAACGCTTCACCCTAGAGGACTCAAGCTCTCTCTGATATCTTGCGAGTTACCTTGGGGATAGAATACTGGCCTTGGGGATGGCAGAGTCTGGCTTGGGGATGTTGCCCCATGGGGGCATGGCCCATGCAATGGGCCCACTGCTAGCGCGAGCGCTAGCGCGAGCTAACGCCAGGCTAGCGCGAAGAACTGCTTTGGATTTGGGCCGGAAAATGGCAACACAGCACCCGTGCAATGGACAATGTGCTCCTGGGCCATGCTGCTGGAACCATGCAAGATCTGCTGGAACCATACAGACTTTGAGCAAACAGGCTTTTCGCCAACAAGCTTTTGAAAACAACACAAGTACCCAAAAAGGCTAGTAGGGGATTTGCTTGAATCTCGTGCGGTCCGCCTTGAAACAAAGACACAGCAATCAAAAACCCAGCGAGTAATTCCGAACACCCCTTCAAAGTCACGAGTACAGCATTTCTGACCGCTTGCCATAGACATATACAAAAAATGCATATAATATGTGGATGGAAGTGAATGGCCACCCTGAAAGGGTTCCAAGAAAAACAAACTTCTTCGAAGGGGCTCTGACCGAAGGAGTGTGATTCACTTTAGGGCAGATTTTGTTTCAAGGCCAACTAGAAAAGGGGAAGCCACATGCTCCAAACATAAGTGGTTGCCCCAGTCCAAGAAATATAGATACCCTCTTTGGCACCAATTTCGTGCTCATTCTGGCCCCATCAACATGCTTCGTTTGGCGCTCTCACTAAACATTGACCTTCGGAAATAAAGAGTTCAGTGGCTTTCGTGACTCTGGGCGCGCGGTTCGGTTTGGAAGAACCTTCTTGCTGGGGCATAAATCATATGAAGTGTCAACGGAGAATCCGCAAGTAGTCGGTGAAGTCACCCAGCCATAACTAAACCCCTGTTAAAAAACAACCATAGACATATGGGTGTTTGTTTGGTGGAATGCCCTTACATCCAACGCGCGGCAAAAACTTTGAGCATCCCCAAACACCTGCCGTAAATTGGTGGACATTGGTCCAGCCAGCCAGGAAGCCCCGCAAGGCGGAACGCCGAAAGACGAAAGTCGAGCGGCAGTCATGACGTTCAAAACCGCAAAGTATGAAAACGCAATGTAGCCGGTAAAGAGATAGCCTTGGTTGCCACAGGCCGTTTGGCAACGTTGGGAACTGGGTTCAAACGCACAGGGCAAACAAACAACACCAAGTTTGCTGACCATAGCTTGCCACAATCCATCGAAGCAGCTGCAACTCTTGCCACGACTGCAAGGCGAGATGCCGATCCTGTGCCACATGGAGGAAGATGGTACAGACATTGAGGAGAATTAGAAATTGATGAGGATGGAGTAGAAAATGGAGGAGGATGGAGGAGAAATGGAGGAGGATGGAGGAGACATGGAGGAGCATGGAGGAGGATCGAGGAGAAATGGATGATGATGATCTGATGGAGGAGAAATGAATGATTATGATCTGATGGAGGAGAAATGGAGGAGGATGGAGGAGAAATGGAGGAGGATGGAGGAGAAAAATGGAGGAGCATGGAGGAGGATGGAGGAGAAATGGATGAGCATGGAGAAGGATGGAGGAGAAATGGATGATGATAATCAAATGGAGGAGAAATGGATGATAATGATCTGATGGAGGAGAAATGGAGGAGGATGGAGGAGAAATGGAGGAGCATGGAGGAGGATGGAGGAGAACTGGATGAGCATAGAGGAGGATGGAGGAGAAATGGATGATAATGATCTGATGGAGGAGAAATAAATGATAATGATCTGATGGAGGAGAAATGGATGAGCATGGAGGAGGATGGAGGAGAAATGGATGATGATGATCTGATGGAGGAGAAATGGATGATAATGATCTGATGGAGGAGAAATGGAGGAGGATGGAGGAAAAATGGAGGAGCATGAAGGAGGATGGAGGAGAAATGGATGAGCATGGAGGAGGATGGAGGAGAAATGGATGATGATGATCTGATGGAGGAGAAATGGATGATAATGCTCTGATGGAGGAGAAATGGAGGAGGATGAAGGAGAAATGCAGGAGCATGGAGGAGGATGGAGGAGAAATGGATGAGCATGGAGGAGGATGGAGGAGGATGGAGGAGAAATGGATGATAATGATCTGATGGAGGAGAAATGGATGATAATGATCTGATGGAGGAGAAATGGATGATAATGATCTGATGGAGGAGAAATGGAGGAGGATGGAGGAGAAATGCAGGAGCATGGAGGAGGATGGAGGAGAAATGGATGAGCATGGAGGAGGGAGGAGAAATGGATGATGATGGTCTGATGGAGGAGAAATGGATGATAATGCTCTGATGGAGGAGAAATGGAGGAGGATGGAGGAGAAATGGAGGAGCATGGAGGAGGATGGAGGAGAACTGGATGAGCATAGAGGAGGATGGAGGAGAAATGGATGATGATGATCTGATGGAGGAGAAATGGATGATAATGATCTGATGGAGGAGAAATGGATGAGCATGGAGGAGGATGGAGGAGAAATGGATGATGATGATCTGATGGAGGAGAAATGGATGATAATGATCTGATGGAGGAGAAATGGAGGAGGATGCAGGAGAAATGGAGGAGCATGGAGGAGGATGGAGAAATGGATGAGCATGGAGGGGGATGGAGGAGGATGGAGGAGAAATGGATGATGATGATCTGATGGAGGAGACATGGATGATAATGGTCTGATGGAGGAGAAACGGAGGAGGATGGAGGAGGAATTTGCCGTCCCCACCTCCCCCTCACCCAGGTTCAGCAAGTGAGTGGAAACAGATTGGACATCATTTTTGGGCCGAAACCCATTTGAAAGCGAGGGAGCCACCAAACAAAAATGGGACTTAGACTTAAACCCCTCTGAAGTCAAAACGTATCAAGGTCGAAAGGGTATAGGTAGGAACCTCCGTGTTTTGGGTTCCCCTGTTGAGAAAGTAGATGGCCCTAGATCATGCAACACACATGTCAGCCAGGACCATCTATTTTCTACCAAAACCAAAAAGGACAGCCATGCGAAGGAGCCCCCTTTTGGGCCTTTAAGGGGCGGAGGGCGACTTTAGTCTGGCAAGCCAGCTTCCCACATTAATTGGCGGTTTGGATTGGTGGTTTGGTTGGGGGTGGTGTCGCATTCATCTACAAGAAGGGGTTCAAACCCCCAGTTGCCACCAACCCAAACCAACCAAAGGTTTCCTGAACAGAGTTAAGCAAGCCCTTTTCGGGTCTCGGCACAGGGCAACAATTCCTTGGTTACTGCTGTGGACCCCTCTGCAAAAGGTGTCTACACTTTGGGAATGAGGGAATGACTCTAAACCATCCTCTATGGTTTCCTTTGAGGGAATCCCCTTTCGGTTCATTCCCAGCACCCGGACTCGGCCATTCCCTACCTATCGCATAAGCAAGTTTTGGGGTTTTTACAGCCGCAAAGATTCGGCTCCCCTCTAATTAGGTGTCTTGGATTGGTGGTTTGGTGCTTCTCCATTTTTGGGGTTAATGGAAATCCCACCTGTTCCTTTCAAACAGCTAATGAGCCATGAAGTGTCCGTTTCAACCCAAAAGCTCCAACCACTCACTTGCTGGCGCTCAGTAGGGAATGTGCGAATGAACCCACAAATTCCATCAAAGGAAACAACCAGTGGTTTACACGCGTCATTCCAAATTTCTCATTTTTGCTTATCGCACCAGCAAGACTAGCCATCTAAAAATCCCAACTCCCTCCGCCTTTCGTTCTTCGTCCCCTGCCCACTTCTCACCCCCCAGTCCATAGGTGTCCTTTTAGGGGAAATAGATGGGTTTCCCTGGTAGATGATTAAACCAAACGGGGGCCAAAAAGGACACCTACCCAGTCCGCCCCCCCCCCGAAACCGCAACCCCGGCGCCGCCGGCGCCGTCCCGACCGAGCTGCCCCAGGCCCAGTCCACCGTGATCAGCAGCGCGGCCATGTCCCCCCAGTCGGTGCCGCCGGTGACGCAGCGGAAGAGCGTGTGCATGGACAGGTGCCTGGCTACGGAGCAAACAAATGAAGGGTTTCTGGGTGCAGAGATGGAGAAAAACACGGGTGTCCATGTCGAAAAAAGGGCCTGAATAGGTACGTGCAAAGATGGAGCACAAAAAAAAAGAAAAGCTGAAAAATCAGCCCCGGCAACATGAGCGAATATGTCAAGTGATAGGTTCCCTTAAAACTAGCAGGGAAAAGCAATGTAGTCTTAAACAAATGGAAGGCTAGCGTCAAACGAATTTCGAGTATGTTTTTCTCCGCGTGAAAGCAGCGATTCTCGAATCCAGGGCATCCGTCTTTTCAGAAATTGCTGGACTGCCCCGAGAGTTGAGTGGTTTCTCAAAAGACAGTGAAAAGGGGATCAAGCGTTCGTCAAACAGCATATTGGATATGGAGCCCAGATATGGTTGGCACTTACAAATCAACGGAAAGATATGCATTTTATGTCACGCCATTCTTCTCTTCCCACTCCCTCACTTCCACTCGTCTATGCTGTAGCGCTTGAAAGAAAAACAGACCAGGCTGTACAAATACCTTCAAGGCCATGATGAGAAATGGAGACAGTCAAACGAGTGGGAAAGAGTTGCAAAGGCGCTGCCACAGAAGCAAATGCAGTGCTGGAATTCCTTTCAAGATACCTGGAATTGTCTTGTGTTCCCATCAATGCAAACTAGTTTACGCATAATTTACACCCACTCAGAGTATTGGCCTCTTTTTTTGTCTTTTTTTGCGGGATCGGGCGGGTGCTGTTCAGGAGTCTCACTGCGTGACCTTCGGGAAAGGCTACTCGTGTGACGAGCCTACAACATACAATCCATTTCCCTATTTTAGGACACACCCACACACCCATTTCCTTGCTGGTGCTCAGGGCATCAGGGAATGACCCTGAGAAAAACCATCCCATATTGTTTCCTTCAAGGGAACCCCCTTCCGGTTCATTCCATTTCTCATTCCCTACCTATCCCTATCGCACCAGCAAGTTTATGGCTATGTGGTTGGAGCGGTTTGGAAACTGAACATCTTTATGACTTTTCTGTTTCTTGGTTGGAACAGGTGGGATTTTCCATGAACCTAAACCATGGAAAACCACCAAACAACCAATCCAAGTTTCCCAGGGTCTCGGATTCGGTTTTTGTTTGCCAAGGCGCAAAGACCCGAAGTGTCGCTTCAGCTCCTCCAGCGTGGTGTCGCCCAGCGCGGACTCCTCGTCCTCCACGAAGAGGATGTGACTGATGGCCGTGTCCGTGAAGAGGATCCCAAACCTCCCGCAAAGCGAGAAAATGCCTTTTGGGCCACAAATAACCTAAGAATCTTGGGCTTCAAAATGGGCAAAGGCGAGAAAATAACCTAGGAATCTTGGGCCTCAACATGGGCAGTTTTTGAAGTCCAAAGCCTTCTGGTCCAATGATGCTCCGTACACCTTTTTTGGGGCTGGTTGAACGAGAATCCAAAAGGAGGTACAGAAACATCGGTGGGACTTGGCGTAAGAGGCACTGGTCCCTGGAAAGGGACACAGGACCCAATACTAATGTTGTATTGTCGTGGTTTGGCCCACCCTTTGTCAAGGAAGCCAACTTGCCCCAAGGCTCGCGACTCGCGACCCCTCAATGCAGAACCGAGCCCAACGGAGAACCCCGACCCGTTCAAACAAGAATCCGGGCTTGACTTGGTGCTTTTTGGGAAAAACTCAACTTGTGGATCAAGGCAAGGGGGGAAGTAGTGGGTCAGGCAAACATATGGCCCAATGCGCCTCGTACGTAGTGTACCCTGGCAAGTACGACTTTTAATTCGGGTTTATTCATGCAGGGTCGGCATGAAGAGCCCCTTCTTTGATGCAGACTTGAATGCAACAAATGTCACGTCAACAGAACCAACACTCATGCACTCGCCATCTCAATCCGACGCAGCCACACACCCAACCATCTTCACACCAACCCCCCCCCCCCGCCCACACCTCCGGATCAGATCTCAACGCCTCCACACCTCCACACCTTCACCTCCATCCTCACACATGCCTACACAGCAACACCCACACGTCCACAGGGGATGAAGGAAGTGCAGAAGCCTTCACTTCGTCTACTAGGTCCTCCAGTAGAGAGGTTAGAATAAGAGTACCCCTTTTTCTGTAGTCTATTTTAGTAGAAGAACCCTCCCCCAACAAAGGGTAAAAGGGCACTACTGCGGGACGTATACCTTAGTTTGCGAGTTTGGGTTCAATTCGAGCAGCACGTAGATGACCATCAGTAGCAACACCAAGCTCCAGAACCTCGCTGGCAGCTCGTGGAGCCCCCCTGCCAAAAGTTCAACTTTTTGGGGGTTTAGTGGAAAACCGCTTGATTTCCCAAAAAGTTAAAGTCTAAAGATCCAACCCAGTAGAAGTCAAGCCTTGAGGGGATTACTCCCAACAAAATCCTGTGGGTCCTCCTTGCAGCATCTGTAGGGCACCCTTTCCTCTGTAAACACACCTCAAGAGCAAGGTCCCGAATTGGAATCCATGTGATGAATTGCAACATTGTGCTAATGACAATTCCCACCAAACATGTCACCATCTAATCGATAATCTAAGGCAAACCGCTGAATGACCATTTGATCCTTTGTTAAAAGGATTATATAAACTGTTCAAGGTGTAAAAGAATGGTTTGATCCTTCCAAAAGGCCGTTTTGGAAGGACCATAATATAGACCATTCAACTTTGATCCCTCCAAAGCGTTCCCGTCGAGCGCTCCAGGAATGCAAGGACCCCAGCATCCGCAAATCCGCTTGAAACTGTTCTGGCAGGGTGGGCCACGGTAGTCGCCCGAAACATGGTTGCCTCAAGCCCAGGTTGCTTAGCTTTGCAAGCATTGGTCTGGCAGCAAAAAACAAACATGTTTTTTGCAGCCCCCCACTAAACATGAACAGAAACACATAAACTATACAGCTAACAAAAGTGAAGTTGGAATTGAAAGTTGATGACATGGAGGACTCTTTGGAGGACATCCTCATGGTGGGGATAAAAATGTTCACCGACCACTGTTGAGGGGGTCCCCCCTTTTAATTTGTGGCAAAAGGGTGTTTTCGAGGGAAAGGGGCCGGTGGCCGCCCATTTTTTGATGGATCTTGAAGGGAAGACCAACAGAAAGCAAGGAAGATGTAGCATCGCCAGGATTGGCTTGGCATCCAAACGAAACCAGCCCCCCAACGTGTGAACCCCGTCATCCTACAGGGAACGTGGCAGTTTGGGAGCGCAACGTTTAATAAAGAAGGCTGGGAGCCCTGGTGCCGTTTGATTCCTCGGTGGCCACGGGTCAAAACCCAAATCAAACCCGGTGAGCATCCCAATCCCCACCAAAATCGAGTATGTAAATTGGGTGGTGAATTCGCCGAACACCCAAAAAAACAAAATGGGATCCCAACACGGCTTTGACCCCCGGCCTGGTCACAGGCTCGAAGCCAACACAAAACGACGAAAACCCGTGCGCTCCGTCTGAGCTGGGAGGCAGTGACTTCAAAGTGGAGAGGATGGAGGACACCAAGGAGGTCAGCCCGGAGATGAACTTTACCACCTGACGAATTGCAACTTGCGGAAAAAGAAGAAGAAAAAAAAGGGGGGGAAAAACACATCGCGAAAAACGGGTGAAAAAAAAGGAAAGGAAAAAACAACGGGTGTTGCGACCCACAAGGAACCAAAAAGCCGGAAAGGAACCGAGAACTTGGGAGGGTTCTTGGATGTTCTTGGAATCTTTCGCGGGGGCTGGGATCTCTCACCAGCAGAAACATCTCCTGGCGGCTCCATGCCTGCTTTTTTGGCAGGACATCAAGCCCACGGGAAACCAAACCCTGGGAATCTTGCCTTTCGGGGTAGCAACAAAAAGAGATTTTCTGTCACTCACCTTGTCCTTTTGTGGAAAAATCGATGGGGACCTGATAGATGGCTCATAAAACCAATTTCTAAATCTAGTGAAGCGCATCTATTTCCAAAAGAAACCGATCGAAAGGACACCGAAGCGTTTGCTCTCCCTGTTCCTGGGGCTGAGACTGTGCGTGTATTTGTGGGGCTTCCCCGTTCAGACTTGCTACCCCTTCTCCACGTGGACACAACGCAGGGGTTCCTTGAAATCTGAAGATCAACCCAAACCCCAACAAGGAAGTGAGCGCAGGCTTCAGTCCTTGTTTTATTTATTTAGGGCAACCCATTCTGAGTACCTATATTTTTGACCCACGCCCAAGTTATGGACCTAGGCCCTTGGAAACGCGCCCGCGGCCTTGATGACTCGCATCACCCGCAGCACCCGCACGATGCGCACGATGCGGATGAGGTTGGTGGGCGCGCCCCTTCGCTCCGCGCTGCCGTCGTCCTGAAACACGGACTGGCAGCACGCGTGCGGCGTGCCATGAGAACTTACGGCTTCCAACGAAACGTGCACGTCGCCAAACTTGTCGGCGCGAGAGGTAGGGAACCGAGTCCGGGTTTTGGAAATGAACCAAACAAGGATTCTGGAATCAACCATACTCTATTGGAAAGTAAGTCCTGTGAAATAATTAGTTTGAAAAGAATAATCAATAATTGATTTCCAACTCAATTCAGATGTAAATCGTTACTGGATGTTCCTTATGTTAAGCTCTACTTTGTTTCAGTTAAAAGTTACATAGAAATTATTCAATAGATTGCGTAAGAACCCAGTAGAAACACATTTATGTCACTGGAAATTCAATACGAATATTCGAGTGCAACGGAAATATTGCAAAATCTGAATTTTGACATACCGGAGTCCCTACGCAGGCGCGTGCGGTGTTGTTTTGCAGGGACGCAGCAACGATGTTTGGCAACATCGTCTGCGCCGACTGCATCCTTGTTTTGTACACGAAAGTTGCTCCAACGTCTTTCGTGGAATGCACCACGAGCCACCCAAGCCGAGGAAGCCCGCAGTCCCAAACCCCACCCTCCATCCATCCATCCATCCATCCATCCATCCATCCATCCATCCATTTAGTGAAAAACAATCTCTCGGTCTCTCTGACTCCACAGAAACCTGACCCTTGCCCTGACATGCAACACACATGCAACACACACGCAACACACACGCAACACACATGCAACACACATGCAACGCACAAGCAACACGGTGCAGTTTCCTGCGTGTTGTAATGAAAACGCGTGTACGCGTCAACAGTTGCTTATTTTTTAAGCTTAGTTGAAACGCCAGGCTCTCCGAAATCGCTCTTTATTGACTTTTTTCACGCAGCCTCAGCCAGTAAGCCGCGGCCTTGCCCGCGGCTGTGGGCTGAAGCTTGCTTGTTTTGACGACGCGCATTCGCGCCTTCTGCGGCACAGCTTTCTTTTAGTCGCCAAACAAGTCAGCGAGCCCTTCTTCCATTTTGCCGCTCTTTGTGCGGCGGTCTGGCTTGCCTGGCCAGGCGAGTCGGGCACTCTTGCCCACGCTTGAGCATGGGCGCCGGGCTCGGCTGCGCAGCGCGCTTGCGCCGCTTGCGGTCTTGGTCGGCCGCGTGGGTCAGCCACACGGCTGCCTCGTCCGCCTGGCGGCTTCAGAGACACGTCGCCGCGGGTGTCAGCGCAGGCGCGCCTCACGCACACTGCCGTGCGCTTGCGTTGAAAGGGATCGAAGCGAAAATTGGGACTGAAGGGACTCAAAGAGACTGAAAAGGAGGACTGAAACAGACTGAAGGGGATTGAAGAGGCGACTGAAGCAGTCGCAGCGGGCCTGCGTTGCCCTCGCCGCGCGTGCTCCGACGCGCACGAGCCCGGCAGGCCCTCGGTCCAGCTTTTCCGCGTACCTACCTTTGCGGGCCGCTTTCTTGGCCTTCTTTTCTCCTTTCTCTTCTTTTGCCTTTCCTCCTCGGCCGCCACCTCGGCTTCCGCCTCCGCCGCCTTTGTCTTGGCCGCCCTCCCTCTTCTTGCGGCGGGCATCCTAGCTCTTTGTCGGCAAGATGGGGCGCCATGTGGATTAGCAAGCGGTGGGCCGAAACACTACCAGCGGTGCGCTTGGGCGCTCAAAAAGTCAGACAGACATGCACGGTGAGTGCTCTCCAGGCGTTGCTCGCCAAAAAACGGGTTCTGCTAAGAAAACATTCATCTTCACAAATCCATTTTGACAACAGGTGCCAACCCCCTTGCCCCCCCAACTTCAAAGTTGGATGTGGCCCTTAATTTCGAAGCCTGCGGAAAAAGAACACGAATTTTGGCTTCAGACGTCGCAGCCTTCCTTGACGACATGGGGCCAAGGCGGGGGGAGGGGGGGGCGTGGGGAAGGTAATCGGGCGAGAGCAGATGGGTGATTTTTTCGCAGAACTCAGTATTGATGAATAACAAATGTTTAAATTCTATTTTAACTAGAAATTATGACTGGAATGCTTCCTTATTGCAGATTATCTACAAAACACAGTGTTTTACTGTGCTTTCTGACCATGGTAGTGCTTGGACTAGTGAAAAGCACAAGTTTGAGGACCTCCAAAGAATTTCCTTATGAATTCTACTTATTATGTTCAGCAAACTCTACCAATTTCTATTTGACATGAAACAGGGTTAAACAAGGGAAGAAGACCCAACTCAGAATTTCCATTTTAAGTAGACTTTGAATGATTACTCTTTTTCAAGTATAATGTTACACAGGATATCCTCTCCAATAAAACTGTCATCAAATCGAATCTCCACCAATGACCGCTCTCTAAATTTGGATTGTCTTTGAACAGGATTCAAAGGGAATCAATACAGAAATGCTTGTCCGGAATTCAACTGAAAAATAGTATCCTAAACTTTGAACTTAGATGTAATTCCTTGCCCACTAACGTTAGACCTCCTTTAGTAATAGTACCCTCTATTGTAGAAACTTGGTTTCTAATTCAGGATCCTGTGGCTGTTTTAGGGGTCCTCTATTATGGATGCTTTTTGCCGGAAGCAACACTGGACAAAATATGGGCAAACAACTTGGCAAACAAGTCGGGCAAAAAAACGGACAACCAAATCCTGGCAAACATTGGGAACGCTTTTCTTGAAGTGGTCTCCAAACCATCAAACTTAAGATAACTTGTTGATACAAAAAAAAGATAACTTCTTTACAAAATAAGGGCAATCAGTCACACAAAGAAGGGGGGTGCCCACAAGAGGCCCAGATCCTCTTTAATGTGACTGTTTTGGGGCCCTCTGTAGTGTCCAGCTGGTTTCGGGGTTGCTGCAAACTGCAAACCAAAGCCGCAGCCTTTTACTTTTAAAGGGGGGCTCATCCTAAGCTCTCCCCAGCTTAAAGGTTAAAGGCCTGCGATCTAGGAAATCCATTCTGCAAGTTGTTCCAAACCATCAAATTTAAGATAACTTCTTTACAAAATAAGGGCAATCAGTCACACAAAGAAGGGGGGTGCCCACAAGAGGCCCAGATCCTCTTTAATGTGACTGTTTTGGGGCCCTCTGTAGTGTCCAGCTGGTTTCGGGGTTGCTGCAAACTGCAAACCAAAGCCGCAGCCTTTTACTTTTAAAGGGGGGCTCATCCTAAGCTCTCCCCAGCTTAAAGGTTAAAGGCCTGCGATCTAGGAAATCCATTTTGCAAGTTGTTCCCAAACCATCAAATTTAAGATAACTTCTTTACAAACAAGTGAAGACAATCAGTCACACAAAGGGGGGTTCCCACAAGAGCCCCTGATCCTCTTTAGTCTGACTGTTTTGGAGTCCTCTTTAGTATTCATCTGGTTTTGGGGGTTTCTAAAAAAACTGTCCTTGGCAATACTAAAGTAGAATTGGCAATACTAGAGTAAGTACTGGGAATTTGAGAATCAGCCTTGGCAATACTAAAGTAAGTACTGGGCATCTAAGAGTCAGCCTTGGCAATCTGAGGGTCCAACATTATATCTTGACAATTCAATTAGAGCTTAAACAGAATTTGATAAGGAAAGAATCCAAGCCTGTATAGTTTCAAGGTTCAAGACTCCCTAGACAACTCTTCTCTGCAACCCTGAGTCCAGGCCCCCGAGCAGGCCTGGATTCAAAATTCAAGATCCCCTCGAAAAGTCTGGCTTGCAATCTTGAATCTGGGCCTAGATTCAAACAGTTTGAACCAGATTGAAAGTTCAATCTGGCCTGAATTTGAGGACTCAAGATTCAAGATCCCCTAGAAAGGCTTGGCAAACAATCATGAACCTGGGCCTAATTTGAAACAGGTTGAATCAATAATAATCAGGACTTGGATGCTTGCACAACGCTCAGCTCTTGATAGATCTTGATATGGGGTGTAAAACAAAGCTCCCCCCTTGTCCATCTCCCACTGCAAGGCAACTCACTAACTTCGCCCAACAAAGCAATGCTTCAGTCCAAGAGGGAAACATATTGAACATTATCATCTGGGTGGCTCCTGTGTTTTCTCCGCTGCCTTTTAATTAAAAGGACCCCCGAAGTCATTTCTTAGGTTCAAAAAAAAACGGGGGCCGGCGGTCGCCCGTGGGAGTCGGTCTGGCGCGCGCCCGGCGGATCGAATGTCCTCCTCGAAGATCAGGACGATGTCGAAGATCAGCTCCACCACGCTGGTGGTCACGATGGTGAGGTCCAGGTAATTCCAGAACATCCTCAGCTCCAGTTAAAACAAAAAAACAAACAACTTGTTTGGGCCTTCCTGAATGGCCTCTGACATCCTCAGTGCCAGTGCCAGTAACGGCCATCCTTCTTTTGTTCTGATTTGCCAAAAGAGCCACCCCCCCCTCCGCAAAACAACAAAAATAAAAGCAGAAGGTTCATGGACTGATTGCACCAAGGACCACAAACGTTAATCAAGGAAATTGGGAAAAGAAGGTGGATGGATTGCACCAAGGGACGGTGGAATGATTGCATTGCGCGAAGCCAAAAACCCCGAAATGGTAACCAGTTGGCATTCAGAAAAGAAGGAGGTGGATGGATTGCACCAAGGGACGGTAGTGGAATGAGTTGCAGACAAATGCTGAGTGGATTGCCCAAACAAGTTCGTACCCGCAACATGGTCCGTTCTTTCATGCTTTGCGCGAAGCATGTCAAGTGAAAGGTCAGCCAAAGCCCCGAAATGGCCACAAAGCTGCCCAATTTGGTAAGAGTTCGCCAACTGAGATTCGCATGTAGTGGCCTCTAACTAGTTGGCGTTAAGCAACCGGATGGATGTTTCGCGCTCCTTATGCGGATATGAGCAATTGGCAATAAGTCCTAATGGGTGGACACCATCGCCAGTTGGGGCATGTCACACTTTTATTTGGGCACCCTCTTTTAGGGCTTAACCACCCCCCCGCTTTGGAGGTTTCCTCACAAGTCTGACCTGCTGAAACGACTATCTGCACTCCAAGCAGGTCGGAAACAAGAGCAAGAGTACCAGAGTCACAATTAAAACCCGGCATTGAAGTGGTGTGCCCAAACCAATGTAAAGAACTCCAAAGGCCGATATCCGAACCTAATTCTGGCTGGGACTTTCTCGTACTAACCTTCGCTTAGCCGGGTTTTGAGCAAGTGGCTCACAACCAAGGCCGGGGAGGCGGGGGAGGGAAGGGGGCTGAGGGCGGATTTGGGGCCCGCGCAGGGAGCGGTCCTGGATGTAGAAGAAGCTCCAGCCGTGCACACAGATCTTCAGAATCAGCTCGATGGCGAAGAGCACCGCGTAGGTGTAATCCAGGGCCTTCATGGGCTTAACACGGGTGAAAGGGTGTAAGGGTCCTTCAAGGGGTTCAAGGGTTTGAGGGTGTAACGGGCCTTCGGATCTCCATGAGTTGTCCTGTGGATAGGCTAACATGATGGGTCTGGGGTCCTTCCAAGAGGCGAACATCAGTGAATTTCATGTGGGGGTTAAGGGTCCTTCAAGGCTGGACTCTGCTTTGGTTTCAATTCCCCAAACCACAAATGCAACTCACACGAGACAAGGGCCTCTTTAGCCCCGAACCAAACTGCCCTAAGCTTAAAAGCGATGGAGGTCCGCCAATGCTCAACAAACTCCCTTCTCTCCGGCGCCCCCTCCATTCGGCAGGACTCATCGGGGCCAGTCAAGTTTTGAGACGCAACAAGGAGGTTGAACATCCCTTTGGCTTCCTTTGGGGAAAGAAACAAATGGGGAACCCACTCTTCTTTATAAACCCAGGCCACCTTTTTACGGGGTGGGTGTCATGCACCTTTTGTGAAGGGCCCCTATCCCCGGGAGCCCAAGACTCGGGCCTTGAACCTTTCGAGGCCTCAAATCTTGGGGTCTACGGAGCGTAGTTCTCCTCTGCCTCGGGCCCGCCTTGAAGCCCCAGGGCAGGGTGGACACCATGTTCCTGTCCAAAACCAGCGATCGCCCTAGCCCGACTCACCAAAGAGACTAAGAGGGCCTTCCAAAAATGCTGACTAAATGTTTTTAAATGTCCTTCCAGCATTCAAATGTTAAAAAATAATAATATTTAAACGAAAAAACAAAAACAAAAACAGACTACCCTTCCTCCCCACCAACATGGCACCCGGAAGACTGTTAGGTGCTCTGGGTGATGTTTAAGTGAGGGTTTAACCTGCAACCCCAAAAAAGAATCAAAGGGCTCTTCGAAAGGGATCTGAAAAGGGTGCCCGCTTTGGAAGGAAGGCCCGCGGAAAAACCAACCCGACCCTCCAGTAACTTAGCTGCACAGTGTGTAACGAATGTAAGTAAAGCAAGGAACGTCGAAAACCAAACAGAAGCCCCAAAAGTGAGTTGGCAGTTGGGTTTCAACAGGAACTGACGTTCCAATCCCGAAGCCAAGAGAACGTCACCCATGGCCCAACGCTCCCACGTTTGGATTTGGGTTCCAGGAGCGGTTTGCCTTGGTTCCCCTTTAGACCCACCCCCCAGGGCTTGCGGCTTGCGTTTGTGTCCCTAGCGAAAGATGGCAGTTCCCTTGGTGACGGGATGACTGAACTAGGGGGAATTGTGCCATCTCGGTGTGTCGTTGTTGTCTCAGTTGTTCAGTTTTCCTTTTTTGGGAAGACAATCTTCAGTGGGGCAGCTACCAAAAAAAAGGAAAAAGGGTGCCACTGAACAACTAAGTTGTTGATCCGAAACCCCTTTTGTGGTGGGTGGGACATTCCCCCCCAAAAAACGACGAGCCACCAATCCCTGGGGCCGGCGCTGGGCTGCATACTCAAGGTCCAATCCTGCGCTGCCAAAAGAATTTGGGAAGACTTGCTGGTGCGATAGGTAGGAATGAGAAATGGAATGAACCCAGAAGTCCCCTAAAAAACCACCTGTTGGATAGTTTTTCTCGGGGTCATTCCCACATTCCCTGAGCACCAGCAAGAAGACAGGAGATGCAAGCCTGGGTCCCAGGGCTTGCAACGAAACCAGGGGTCCGATGACGACTCTGAGCTGAGTTCCATTGACAGCTCCAGCCGTGCGTTTGAGTCCTAAATTCAGACAGGGTGCGACCCCTCCTCCCAATCCCCGCGTGATGCTCCGCCAATTGATCAAGTGTGCCCAGATGTTCAACTCCCAAACATTCGCCCTGACCTTTTCCTCGTGCGAAGAACCGGGGCATTTTTTCGAGCGATCGCACTCGGTCCTAGAAAGATGCAGTTGCTGACGATGACTGCCGCAAAAACACCTGGCGGTGACAGATGGTGAATTCCCTTGACACCACTCCGGATGAATCAGGCATCCGCATTTTGAAACCAGAAGGATTGGTGGAAACAATGGGGGATCGACGGCTGAATTGACGGCTGGTCAAAAAGTTGGCTATCATAAAAATACCAAACTTGAAGCCGGTTGAAAAACACATCATAGGAAACTCAGTTCTTGTGGAACCGCCCAGAAAACCCAAAATTCAAAGGCCATCTCACCTTTTCATGACCTTTGCCCGACTGGGACAGCTGACTCATCTTCATATGAAATGCTAGGCACATATCTGAACTTGCCATACATGAACATTCTCCGTGATGATGTAGCGGATGAATTACACCCTAGCCCAAGACCAGCATAATGCCCAGTTCAGATTTGCCATCCAGCCTCATGAGGCCCGGTTCACTCAAAGCCGGGAACGCCTCATGGTCCGGATTGATCCGTTGGCGAATCAAAGCAAGCAGCCTGTAACTGGGCGGTTGAAGTAAAAGAAAACCGGGTGTGCCCCTTCGGTGGCCAAGCCTCGCGGAAACAAAGGCCCCCATCCCATTGAAGCGGGAGTCTCGTTCAACTTCCATTATTTTGCAGTCGACTTTGACTGTTTCATCACTCACAACCTGCAATCTTCCGTGGCCTCTTGGGTGCCATTTTGGTAGACTTAAACCCAGGTTTGTTTCCCTTTCACCGAATTTCAACCGCTGGGTTGAAGTCTACCTTGAACCTATCAAAGAGTGGAACCCTGTAACTATAGGTGATCTGTTGGAAAAATCGATGGGTTTCCCTGGTAAATGGAATAAGACCAATCTAAACCAGTGCAACCCATCTATTTCCAACCAAACTAACCGATCAAAATGACACAACTATGCCTGTAACCGGCTACCAGGTACCAACAAACCCATCTATTTCTATCCAAACTCACCCATCAAAAGGCACACCTACGCCCGGTATCCGGCTACCACCAGCCCCCTCCGTCCGCCTTCGAAGTTCTTGGAGTTCACCACCTGCGCGAGGCCGCTGCTCCAGCGCGCCTTCTTCTCCTCCTCCGGCTCCTGGACTCGCGGAGGGGAAAACCGAAGACCCATCCGCGGACGCGCGGAAAATCCCCCCCCCCCCCCCGAAAATGTCCCACGGCGGACGTCAGAGTTGTTGCTTCTTTTTTTTTCCCCACGAGCTGGGGGATCTCAGCAAAGCTTCAGCTTCTCCGCAACTAAAGTAGGAGTCCCGTCCCCATTTCAAAGGTTCCCATCTGTTCACCAAGTTTTCCTTAACCATGGGGTGGACCGACGGATGGATCTTACAAAATCCTCAACCTGAAATTAGGAATCCCCAAGTAACCTTCCCGGCTGCCCTCGTTTTGCCCCCCATAGCTCATTACAAGATGATTTCACCCCGAAGCACTACCCCCGCAAGAAAAAAGGTATAAAATCACTGGTTTGTAATTGTAGCAAGGGCGTATGTCCAGTTTTCCCTTGGGGGGATGAATTAAATACAGCGGATTCGCAACCAGGGCTTCCATCACACACACCCCTTGGGTCACATACCCCATTTGGGGGGAGACCCGCCAAACACACCCGAAACTGGAGGCGTGTGTGGTGGGGTGTGTGTTGAGAGCTTCCAGTAGCAAGTTGTCGAGCAAAGCTGGGGAATGCAATTCGTATCAGACAGCGTTCTCAATCTCCGCCCCTTTGTCTTAGAGAGTCAACCTTCACCTGTATATGAGTCAAAATCACCCCTGAGTCAAACCAAACCACGTAACGAACTTCTACCCGAATCGGTTTCCAGGTAGTGGCCACGAGAGCCTCGATGTTCCCCAGTTCCAATAAGACCGGTAGCAGGACACTGCCAAACAGTGGAGAGCAGCGACCCACGCCTCCTACTCTGCTGAGTGGATTGGCCAAAAAGCGTCTGAAGCTTTCATTTTGCACTATGGTCTTCCCAAAAAGTAGAAACACGGTCTTTCCAAAGAGTTTAAAGTCCCGGGAGTGAGTCTACTAACATGGTCATCGAGGTTTTATATGGGCCTTAAAGTCCTACTTGAACCATGGAACCACCTACCCAAATAGCCACTAGGGGTAGGTGGGTCACCATGCTTAGAAGTCAACCCTCACCGAATGGATTGGCCAAAACAACACGCACTTTTTGAAAATAGCCACGCAAAATGTCTTCCTGAAAGGTAACGAAAGAACAGAAACTCAAGAGGTGAGAACCCCAATCAAGTCCTTTGGATTGGTGGTTTGGTGGTTTGGTGGTTGAGGGGCGGTTCCCTGTTACCCTCCACAAAGGCCAGGGGTTCTTTCCGGTTCCCACGGAAAAAACCGTGATCTTCCAAACAAGTTGTTATGTATATTATAAAGTGCAGGAACTCATGGTGTGAGTCAACCAGTTGCAGGCCCGGAATACTAAACTCCTGTTTATTAATCTGGGGGTGCCCCTGATTTCAGAGGCGGTTTATCACTTTCGGAGGCGGACCACCCCCATATTCACAAACAGGAGGGCAGTCCACAAAAATGTAGTGTTTCAATAACCAGGCGTGTATCAATCAATCCGGGGTCAACCTCCATGCCCTTTCGGCCCCAAAAGGCCATGGCTCAAAGTCCAAATCGTACTCCCAGTGAACATCCCAATCCCCACTATAGGTTCTAAAATGGGTGGTGAATTCACTCACCTACCCCAAGATGGGATCCCAAAACGGTTTTGACCACAGCCGCAACAAACCAACCAACCCCCGCCCGCGCTCTCCGACTGGACCGGGCGCCTCCATGCCCGTGCTCGCGGTGCGTGCGGCCCGGAGCTTGGAACGCTCGTCCGCCAGAGCCTCCGATCCAAAGACCCAAACGGAGCCCACCAGCAGCACCCCCAGCACGCCCCCCCCAAACTGCCCCCCAAACCGGGAGGAGCTTGGCGGTTTTGGGGGGTGCAACTGGTGGTTTTGTTTGTTTGTTTTGGGGGGGAGAGTCAGCAAGTGGTGGGTTGGTTTTTTGGGGGGAAGTGATCAACATGCGGGTGGGGGGTTCCTTTAACCTACTTGGGTGACTGGGGTCAAGCAGTGGCTGCTCCGCAAATCAAACAGAAACCACCACCACCACCACCACCACCACCACCACCACCGCCACCACCACCACCACCACCAACTGACACTCCCAAAAAGATTGGAGGACATACGTACACGCTCACGGAATATCAGGCAACAAGGCTCAAGGCCTGTACAGTTGGGGAGAACCGTTGGAAGGCTTTGGGGTTCCTGACACAAGGGCATGCGAAGGATGTACCAAGGCCCGGTAGCGCCCTCGAATACTGTCTAGCATGATGGCTACAAAATAGTCTCCAATTGGTCAGGCGAAGCCTGACAGCTCAGGGAAGTGTTGTTGAGGGTGCCTGAGTTGTTTGAACGGGAGGCCGAAACTTGAGAACCACCATTTTCAGGATTTGCCAAGCCATGAGTTCCACGCCCCTTCTTGGCGTGAGCCGGGCGAGTGCGATAGGGCCATGGAACCCGCAATCCCGCGACCAAAGGTTCTGCCGCTTTGCACGGCTCGATTTCGATAACCATAGCGCGCTTCCGAACGAGCGGATGGGCCAAACCTTGTTACCAGACCGGTGGTAGTCCGCTCAAATGACCACCGAACTCAAAACGTCCAGTCCGGAAACTCAGGGAGTGAGATCATCCGGTGCATAAGCACAAACTCATGGAAGTGTGCTCCCATTTGAAGAGGAAAATGTCGTCTTTCAAAACCCTCCGATCACATTCCATTGAAAAGAGCGCCGTGAGTTCTAGGCCCATGGCACATGAGTCCAGCTCCCAACCTATTCTGATTGAACTTGTGTGGCCGGTCCCATGTCCTGAACCCCAAATGAGACTAGACGACAGCTTGACCAAACCCCAAACTGGGAATAGGATTGATTGATCACCCTCGGGGGGGTTCAACCAGAGAGGATCCGGATCTGATCACTTTCTGCGCATCCGGATTTGCGCTGTTTATGGCAAAAGACCTTCCCTCTGGCCACTGGCTCGGGATGATCCTAGATAGTCTTTTGTAGCACTTGTTTGCAACGGTGGCGTCAGCAAAGAAGGTGTCAAACAAAGAGGTTAGCAAACAAGGTCCTATGAGGATCGGCTTGCCTCGTACTCCTCCTCTTCCAGCAGTGGCATGGCATTGACCTGGCGGAAGGAGCGGCATTTCAGGAAGTTCCAGCGTCCCAGTTCCAGGTGGCTCGGGGAAAGGGCGCAAGCAGGTGCCAAACATGTGTGTGTGTGTGTGTGTGTGTGTGTGTGTTTTTCTCCCGCAGAGGTCCACCCGCGTTGAGGGTGCCATAGGTACCCTTGTTTTGGGAGGCTGTTTTAAAGAAGTCACAGGGGAAAAGACCGCCCATTGGCCCTATGGAACCTTGTTTAATTCGGGGCTCCCGAATCGACGGCCGGCTCCCGAATTGACGGGTTCGGGGCCCGATCTCCGAATCGCCAGATTTGGGGCGTTGCTCGCAAATCAAGTGCCCAGCAAAAGCAACAGCCCAACAAAACAACCAACAGCCCAACATCCTGCAGCTCAACAGCCCATGATCCTAACAGCCCAACCAGCCCAACCAGCCCAACCAGCCCAACCAGCCCAACAGCCAACCCAACAGCCCAACGCAGCCCAGAGCCAACAACCCAACAAGCCAACAGCCCATCAGCCAGCAGCCCCTACCAAGCACCAACGAGTTGAGGTTCGGAATTGCTGAACCCAGTGCCAACTGCTCCAAGGACTTGGAGTTGGAGTCAGCTGCTTTTCCTCGGCCTCCAAAACCACCGGTTCCACGCCAGCCAGGGAGGAGGCTCCACGCTCGTCAGCGTTGCACCGTCCATCTTGGTTGGTGGGTGGGTGGGCGGGCGGGCGGGCTGGTGGGTGGGACTTGGCAATGGTCGCCTTGCCGAGGCCCGGCGGGGGAAAAAAGGATAGTCGTCATACATGCTCAGAGTGGATCAAGACGAGCGCCTACCCTTTCAAAAACCCACGGAAAAACGGGAGACAAGTTGCTTTCTCAGGTGCTCCGAGCAAAAATTGGATAAAAAAAGAAGAAGAACAAAAAGGGGGAAAAACGAGCCTGCGAAAACCCCACGGAGCTGCATACATGTGGTCTTGTCCAATTTGTTCCGCATTTTGGAGGCCTGGTCTCCTTTCACTCCTGTGCACCCCCGCAAGTTGGGACATGGTGGCTTCTTTACTCTCGGAGCATTTCAGAATGACGTTGTCGTCAGCTTTCCATGCACCACCAAAAACGCAACGTGATCTACAACAGTTCGTGAATGCATGTAAAGAGATACTAAAATGGGTTCGACCCTTTGTAGGTAAAGCGGAAAGGTGGTAGGTGGTGTCACGCTTTCCGGGCGCCATACATGACTACTCTATCACTTTGAAAGGAATTCCATTGATATCACAGAAAGTGGCAACCCAAAGCCCACTTTCCCACGACCGCATCCCTATATGCCATTTGGGCCAAAAGTAAAAAGTGCGTCCCGTAGTGATGGAGTGGCGTGCCATGCTTGGTGCATTGCAGCTTCAAAACTTCTGCATGCCCTCCACAACCAGAATAGAGCAGTGTACAAAAGGTATATAAATGTACCTCCTGCACATTGACATGGAACCAACATTCGATCCTTCTTTAGCTCGTTGGTTTGTGGTAAATCAGCCATCCCTGCTCACTTGCCCATCCATGACAGCCCCAGCTCAATACTGCCTGGGTAGATGCAAAGTTGCAACACGCACAATACACAATGTTCGGCATGGCTAAAAACACAATGTCTGCATCGGGGGAAGGGCCCGACCTAAGCAAGTGGTCGATTTCACCACGCTGACCTATATGACAGCACAACATGACATACAGCTGTGTGCATGTGTATGTACATGTATAGCTATACTTGGGAATGAATTTAGATGGGACCCATGCAGACAGCATTTACATATCATATGGATTGACTTGATGCAAGCACCGACCATGTTGAGGCCGTTCCCGCCTGGCACCGCTTCTTTGTCTTGGTGGGATGCTCCCTCGGAACGAGTGAGTGCAAGCGGGGGGCCGGGTGTCTCCAAATGAACGACTCTCTCCCGTTGCTTCGTTTTTTTGCAAGCCCACCTCAAATGGGCCCCTCAAAAATAACGTCAGATGGCGCTCCGGCAAAACTGAGGTCCCCCCTTAAAATGGGTAAAGGAGAACAAGATGAAACAACCATGTTTTGGGGGTGGCCTATTCTTGGAACGAGCCGAACGTTGCAAAATGAAACGGTATTGCAAGACTAGGCTGCAAAAACTGGGCGCCCATCTAATCCCTTTTGGATGATAGTTGTAAAGAAAAGAGAAGACAGCCAATCAAAAATGGTCCCTGTTGATTCTAAAAGCAATGCGAATTGCTACCCTTGCTTGGAACCCTTTTGGAGCAACCCCGAGGCTATGCAATTTGTGTTGTCAAGTAGCCAGCCCCCAAACGTCAGCCCGGTCATCGCTTGGCTTCCCCGACTTGTTTCTGGCCAATAAACACCCCTAACATCTAAGAGTGCAAGTACAACCCGTGTTCATGCCCTTGTGTTCCCTGGTAATATTGCGTATGTAGTGGCTGGTTTGCGGAGAAGGGCACAAGCAAACGTTTTGTTCTTTTGACTTTACCCCAACAGCCCCCTCCCTCCCCCCGGCCCCCCCCCCCAATTAAACGCCGTGATCCAAACGCTGAACTCTCGAAACCCTCAACATGCTGGGAGCCCATCCCCCATTTCCATGGTCTTTCCCCCTGAAAGCTATGGGGTCTTTCCCCGGAGCAGCTCCGGGCCATGGCTCGGAGCAGCTCTGGGCTCCGGAAGATTCCCCGGACCTGTGTGGGGAAAAAGGGCGCCCTGTTCTTGGGACCCTGCTTTCAAACAGAACTCCCCCCTAATTTGCTTAAAACCCCTAATTTGCTTAGCGCGAAACATAACGGCATAGACCCCAAATAGCAATAATGTGTTGTCTGTCAGCCAACGAACTAAAGATACCCATTGAAATACACCCGGCACTGCAGCAGCACCATGTTAGAGCAGCGCTCAGCCTTCACCTGGCAACAGCCGCAACTCTGAGTCTCGGCCTGCTGCAGCACCCCAACAGCACTCTGCTGCACTGCGAAGGATACCAGAGTCGCACGCGACCTCGCTCGTCTGGCAGCAACTCTTTGAAGCAACCACATAACAGCGCCGTAAGCAACTCTGAGACACAGCCTTCAGCAGCACCTTGCAACAGCGGCAGCGGCAGCGCCCAGCAGCACCCTGCGCAAGTCTGCGTCTCGGCCTGCGGCAGCACCTTGCAACAGCGCCCTGTGCCACTTTGAGTCTTGGCCTGCGGCAGTCTCAGCCTGCATGAGCACCCTGCAGCACCCCGGCGGCTCTGAGTCTCGGCCTGCAGCACCCTGCAGCAGCACCCTGCAGCAGCACCCTGCAGCAGCACCCTGCGCAACTCTGAGTCTCGACCTGCAGCAGCACCTTGCAGCACCCTGCAGCACCCTGGGCAACAGCACCTGGCCGGAATTCTGAGTCTCACCCACCCCTCCTGCACTTGCAGTTAGAACTCCTATAGCTTTCAGCTATCTGGGGAAAAAAAGATAAGCCCAAGTGATCTCCTCCGGAAGCCTTGCCGGGTCCCCAGTGCGAGCCGCTCCAAAGCACCCCAACACCAAGACCCCAAAGCGTCCAGGGGCAAACAAAAACGTCGAACAAAGGGGCCTACTGTGGATGGGCGAAATCCATTTCGCACCACCTAAGAAACTCTGGTTTCTGATGACTCCCCTGAAAATACCAACGAAACCAATGGTTTCAACATGTTTCAACCAATGGTTTCCTTTCGTGGCGCGATTTCTGGATTTCGCGTTTCCATCCACACCCCATCCCGCGCCTCCGCGACACGCGCTCGATGTTGCCGAGCTCGGGGAGTTCGGAGTCGCTGGTGCTGAGCCTGCGGTCCAATGTTGGGATGGGTGGAGGTGTTGGGTTTAGTCCGGGTTTCGGAAACGAAGCTGGAGCAAACAAAAGAATCCAAATCGCAGAAAACTGAAATGGTTTAGTTTGGGCTTAGGGTGGGCGAGTTACCTTGAATGCACCTCAGTTGTTTCTCCTTGCCTCCGCCTCTGAGGCCACGCTTCGCGGTGCCGGCACTCGTAAGAACTCACTTGTTTTTAGCGGGGTCCTTGTAAACGGAACCCTTCGTCATGGATTTGCAAACGACTCGATTTTTTCCAGGTCTCCGGCCCATTGAAAGTGATCCTAGGGTCCTAGGCTGGAGATTCGGAAGTCATCCCAAGATTCGGAAGAGCCGCTCACATGCCGAAGTCACCCAACAAGTTAACCCTTCTGCAACCTCGACTCAGACCAAAATGGGCAAACCCGCAGGTCAAACGGCCGATTCGCTTTCAAGTGGGTTTGGATTCTGCAGCGCCCCCCATTTTGGGGTGCCCAACCTGTCTGAATTTAGAAGGAGAAACTCGGATTCGGTCCAACGCGGTGTTTCTTCCTTTTGGTGTTCCTTCAAAACAACTCCGACTTGTTTGGGCTTACCATATAAAAAGAAGGCCGCTCTTGCTTTCTCTAATCGCCTTGAAAGTTGTCTTGGGATCCTAACGACAAATGGCTGTCTCTGTCTTAGGGGACCCCCCCTAAAATGGCGGGTGTTCCTTTCTGTTTCCCTTTAAAACCACCGACAAAAAGTTGGCACCCTGAAAAAAGACACGCCCAAATGGCTCGCAGACAGCGGCGTGAACTTCCGGTGCAAGGGACCGGCCAGCTTGCGGTTGAAGGTGGGCCAGCTGGTGATGGCCCACTTCTGTAACATGGAAAACCGCCAGATCCTAGGTGAGCCGTGCCGAATACTCTTGCGACTTGTTGTAAAAAGCCGTACTATGAACTTGCTTTACTACTTTGTATTGTCAGGGTTTATGGCGGTGTCAAATGGAGGGCCGCAAGCAAAACAAACCAAAAAGAAAACATCCCAAGTGGGGCGTCCTTTTCGGGTTTGTTCAAAAGCCGTGGGCATTGGCCCATATACATGTCAAGGTGCATTCATTTGACTGACTCGCTAAAGTAGCGCGATTGCATTCATTGCTAAGGGATCTTGACCGTGAGCCATTATTATAGTAGTAAACGGCGCTATAAGATCAAATCTAGCGCATATTCATGTTTCTGCAAAGTCTTACATTGTCAAAAGTTGAAAAAATGGATCCCCAAGTAAAGGGCATGCATCACGGCGAGCTCGTTTGGACAAGAACCTTGGGTTGAGCTCACAACCAATCCAAACCACAACTCACTCTTTCAGTGGATGGTCCAAAAGGTCCAAACTTTTTGATTACCCAAATGGTGCCCAACAAGTTTAAAGTCCAGGAACTCAGGGAGTGACACAAATTTGGGGGCGGGGGGGGGGGGGAAGCAAGAGCAACGGGCCCGCGCCTGGGACGTTCTAGGCTCTCAGCCTGGAGCGTGTCCCCAACATGGCTCGACATCCGAGATTTCTCCTGGGGTTCAAAAAGGCCACCATTAAAAGGACGGGGGTTGATACTGTGGATGGACGAAATCCATTTCGCACCACTTTGAAACCAGGAAACCATTGTTTGTTGGTATTTACAGGGGACTCATCATTCCAGGGGTTTGTATCGTCCATCCACAGTAGTTGACATAACCACCGTTGTTTGCCTAAGGATGACATAACCAGTATAACCATTGCTTACCGTTCAGGACCTCATCAGCCAAATTCCAAGGCCGTTCCTTCAATGGGGGTTGAACAAGAGTCGTGCTGCAAGGCAAACCCAAGAAATGTGTCGGATTTTCCTGGTTTGATCGTTATCTTTTTCGAGCAGCATGCCCGAAAAAAAACTCATGGTTTACATTCTGCATTGGCCAGTTGCTCGCGTACCTGGCGGTTGTTGTTGCTCTCTTGGAGTTATGTTGCTGAAAAGTTGGTTTGTGTCAAAATAGGTTGTGGAACCTCCGAAATGCTTGAGGTCCCTACGCGGATTCATAAACTGGGGGTTTCCCTGCGCGCTTTCCGCCTTTGAAACAAACACAAAAAGCGTGTCCTCAAAAACCAGACTCAATTGGGTCGGACGCCTATTTGGGGTTCCATGTGAGCAACCAACAGGGTTGCTCTAAACCGCACAAGTTGGTAGAACAATGGTCCCTAGCAAACCACACCCTTTGGAATCTGCCCCGAGTTTGGTCATCTAGGAAGCGATTGGTGAAATTACACCAAAATGGGTATGGGTCACCATTGAACCACCAGGGACCGAAGGTTTTCATTAGTCCTTGTTTCAATTTACCAGGCCAATCCATTTTCGGTACCGAGTTTTGCCCACAAATGGTGTGATTGACAGCTTCCTGATTGAAGCTCATAGCCTAGGGGCCCCCTCCTTTGAAAGCCACAAGAGACAGGCAAACGCCCGGAGCCGAAGCCACTCATTCCCTTTCTGGGCGCCAAATGAGGGCCTGGACAAATCAGCATGGTCCATCTTCTTTTTGATTTCCTGGGGAAGGCGAAAATAACTAGCGTCTACAGGCGAACATGGAAGCTCCCCGCACCCCTTTGGAAGACTTAGTTCCATGCACAGTGGTCCTTTCGGAGCATCCATGCTAGCCTGATTTTTTTTTGTGCTGCTTGCGTCTCAAACGAGCCGCAATGACATGGCAGTGGGTCAAAAATAGGAACCCATTTTGGTAGATGGAAACATGGACTGAAACCTTCGGTCCCTATCCTGGTGGCGACTAAGTTTAACCCATACCCACATGGCTATGGGTCAAAATCCCGTACCCCCAGTGAACACCCCAATCCCCACTAAAATAGGTTCTAAAATGGGTGGTGCACCTACCCCAAGATGGTACCATTGGTTTTGACAACCACGGCCACATCTGTTCTCCCAGACGTGCCACACATCCGATTCCCCCCCCCCCCCCCGCCCCCCCCGCTGGGGCTCACGCCCGCTCCTGTTCCGGCAGTGGCGGCGCCGGCTTCGCCAGCAGCGTGTGCAGGCCTTTGGATGTAAGCTGCAAAACTCGCTGAAAACCCAGCTGCATCCACAAAAGGCCTCCCACCAACGAACACGGGAGTGCAAAAAGGCCCTTTCCAAGAGGAAACTAGTCTTTCTGCAGGGGTCTGTGCACAAACCCATGTTAGCTCGTGGGAGGGTACCACCCAACACATTGGCGCCTTTTTGTGCATTTCGGGTGCAACCCCAACATGGGCTTCCCTTCCCAGATTACCCATTGCACTGATTCCCAATTCCAGGGCTACTTTGCTTCTTTCGTAACCAGTCTGAAAGCCTGGCACCACCAACAAAATCACAAACCACGCGACGGGTCATGCTCTCGACGTTCACCTCCGCTTCTTTGTCAGCACTGGCATCCAGCAAGCACCGCACAACTGCCCGGTGGCCCCACCGTGCAATGTTTAGTCAATGGTGTGGCACTCCAGTTGTCTTCCTTCTCTTGCCAGCAGCGGCAAGCACAGGCATCCAACAAGCGCTGCACAACTGCCTGATGGCCCTGCTGTGAGGCAAGATGCAACCGTGTGGCGCCATCGTCGGTCGCCTTCCTGTCAGCACCAGCATCCAGCACGCACTGCACAACTGCCTGGTGCCCTCCTGTGCAGCAAGAAGCAATGGTGTCACGCTCTCGGCATTCATCTCCGCTTCTGTGTCAGCACCAGCATCCAGCAAGCAGTGCACAACTGCCTGATGGCCCCTCTGTGCAGCAAAATGCAACGGGGCGGCGCCATCATTGGTCGATGTTTCTCTGTCAGCACCGGCATCCAGCAAGCAGTGCACAAGTGCCTGATGGCCCCTCTGTGCGGCACCATCACTGGTCGCCTTCTCCTTGTTAGCACCAACATCTAGCAGGCACTGCACAACAGCCTGATTGCCCTCAAATGAAGCAATTTGCAACGTGTGGCACCCTCATCGAGGATCGCCTTGTTTTCGTCAGCACCGGCATCCAGCAAGCACTGCACAACTGCCTGATGGCCCCGCTGCGAAGCAACGTGCAACGGTGTGATGCTTTGGTTGTCTGCCTTCTCCTTGTCAGCACCGGAATCCAGCAAGCACTGCACAACTGCCTGATAGCCCTGCTCTGCAGCAATATGCAAAGGTGTGGCGCCATCATGGGTCGCCGTTTCTTTGTCAATATGCAAGTGGCATGGCTGTTTCCGTCAGCAGCATTTGGGTCATGTGTAAACAACACACCCAGAGTGGGGTGTAGCCAAGGGCTGTGGCCCTTCCATCACGATGCTTGCCTTGAGTGAGTATCTAAAGTGAGATTCTTCGTAAGAACCCCCCACACCACTAGCCTGAAGACCATGTTCTGGTTCGCGAAACCAGGCAACTAAAGAAAACATTCGCCGGGATCAGCCAGTTGGGGGTTGATCCAAAGGTCCTTTACATAGGATGACCATTCGGGGAACAGATCCGATATTGCCACATGGGAAAGTTGCCCACGCTCAGTTTGGAGGTGAACGGAATGTTGATCACCCCCCATTTACCCAACCCGAAAATTCGGAGTATTGATCAGCCCCCCATATGGATGTCCCCCGTTTTTTGGAGGGTACCCGGATCTTACTGTTGGTTTCCCTTTAAACCGACCCCAAAACGGGTACCCTCGAAAAAAGACGAGCCTCCATTCGGAGAAAAACAAAAACAAAACAGCCCAACCCAGCAAAACCAACAAAACCAACAAAACCAACGGCCCAAGAAGCCCAACAGCTCAAGCCCAGGTCTCCTACCCCAAAAAACCCCTCGAACCATTTCCTGGTCTCTTTAATCCAGCCGGTGGGCGGCAGAAGAGCTCCTCCTGGCGCCGTGCCACGATGGCGTCGATGCTCCTTGGCCGTCAAATGATACCGGCAACCTCCCGAATCCCCCAAAAAAGGGTGCCGGATGGGGGGGGGGGGGTGGGGGGGGGTGGGGGGGGGAAACAGAGCAAACAACAAGAAACCACGAAACAAACCACCAACTACAAAAGGCCAAAGAGGAACAAAGCAAAGAAACCCACTTTTAGGCAAAAGAGGAACAAAGCGGAAAAAGTAAACCAACACCGAAACGGGGCAAAACGAAACCACCGGGATTCCTCAATACGCCTAGGGCGTGCTCCAAACCTGTTGTGTAAACAGCTGTCATGGTAGGCAAGGGGCCATTGGTCAATGGCGGCCTCAGACAAAAAAGCGCCCCTAGGCCTTGGGAACTCCTTTTAGGGGGGACCCTCTTTATGCACTTCAACCCAGCGGGTTTTTCAGATCGTCATGTGCGTCAAAACTCCGAAGCCCAAACTTCCCAAAAAAATGCAGGACCATCCCGTCAGCAAGCAAAAGAGTCAAATGGCACAAGCCCAAGTGCTGTAAACCCCCCACCCAGCTGTCGATGTGGAAAGCCCAGCCAAAAAACGGCGAAATTGAAGCGAAGAACCAGACCCTGGCCCTCTTCAAGGGAAAGCAAAACACAGGTATCCAAAGTGATGCAGGTTGTATGAGGTATCCTACGGTCCTTCAAGAAAGTCCAGTGGGTGTGCACAAAGAAAGGGGTACTGGAGAACAGTTCCAACATCTTGACCGCCCCAGAACTCAGTTGGACTTCGCCCTGCCTTTGGAAGCCCTTGAAACCAACAGAAACAACACCCAAATGGTTCCATGGTCCCACCCATCTTCCTTAGCTCTTCGTGACCCGAACTTCAACGGGCAACCCTTCTTGGACATCGTTGACACCGGGATTTATCTCCGGCAAGCATTTGAAAGCTGTTCTCCGTGAAACAACATACCCATAACCTGGACACCGACACAAACAAACAAACAAACAAACAAACAAACAAGCAAGCAAGCAAACAAACAAACAAACAAGCAAACAAACAAGCACACCAGCAAGCCAGCAAGCCAGCAAGCAAACAATTACGCAAGCAAGCAAGCAAGCAAACAAGCAAGCAAACAAACAATCAAGCAAGCAAGCAAACAAGCAACACACACATACACACTCATACAGCCATTTAATTATCCTGCTTGCCCAACAACCACCAGAGACAGGCGTCTTCCCACTCCAGAACATCACCCAGGCAGAACATCGTCGCCCGCCCAAGAATGGGTTCGACATAGAGCGAGCTTCCCGAAGCAGGCCCCAGCTCCATCTCACACTCCGAAACTAAGGGAGCTTTCATTAGACCCTAACTGTGCTTGACTAGGGTCATTTTCTTGGTAGGGGAAGGGTCAGATTTAAAAGCTTCCATGAACCTCACCAACTCAGTTTTAGGGAAAGTTTGGGCGCATGGGTGAACAGCTCGGCTTCGGAATCGGTACCACCGGGTCTCCATGCCAACCAACGCCCCCCCCCTTTCGCCATTTGCAAAGCGAGCGGCCGCAGCCACGGATCTGACTCCTTGGGTTTCGCGAGTTGCGCGGGACCCAAAACAAACCGGAATAAGGAGAGACTCCAGAAATGGATGTTCCTTTTGATGTCCGCGACAACCCAAGGGCAACAAGACACATGTCCAATGGAGCCGCAAACCCATGGTGACCATCGTGCCCATCTCCCCACCTTCATGTGGCTTCCCTTCCGAGACGCTTTTGAGTCTGTGAGGTGGCTTGCGGTCAGGCTATGTGGGTTGGGCCGCTGGCTGGCAACATGGGCTGTCACAACAAACCGGATCCCTGCAAAAGAGGGTCCTCTTGTGGACAAATGTGCTTGCCCATCTGAAGCTGGACGGTTAAAGCAACAGGGGGCACCTTTGACGACCCGAAGAACCCCATGGCAACCAAACGAAGGTTCCTTGCTTTGAGCATCCCTCGGCCCGTGTTGATTGTTAATGTTAACCCCGGATTAATAAACCCGGGTTGATTAATAGGGGGGTGTCCTCTTTTAGTGGGGATTCATCACTTTTGGAGGGAACACCCCCGAATAGTGGGACGGGTTTATTAATCCTGGGTCAACATTACACAACCCAATCATGATAACACATCCTGGCAACAAGATTGCAAGTTCGCCAGTTCAACAGGCAAGCCCATCCAACACCCCCAGTCCTAGTTTGTTGACAAAAAGTGAGGCTTCTGTCTTGCATCGATGAGAATATACCTGGGGAAGGTACCCCCCGCCCTCCACACTCACTTCCGAACGAGATGGGCCAAACAAAGTAACCAAGCTTTTTGAAACCACTAAAATGGCCACCAAACCCAAAAAGTGCCTCAAGTCCAGGAACGCAGGCAGCGAGTATGTGAGAGTTTGCCAGGGCCAATCAACAGAACAGTGCCAATTAAGGGTAACTAGGGGTTGGGACATGAGTGGGGATCCAAAGACTTGCATCCAAGTCAGCAAGGGTTTGAGTGAAAACATGGGGAAAACATCTGACCCCGTGAAACCATCCTGTCCTGGGGCTTCCACTTTGAAACACACAAAAAGCAACTCGCCGAAAACAAATGCCCGGGTGATACTGTTTTCAGTGCAAGGCGTGCATCTTTTTGAGGGATCGTGTTCAGCCCGCCCAACTGCCCAACCGGAGAATTTCACAAGGGCCTAAATATCTAGAATGCGGTGGGGTACTTTGAAGCCCAATCATGTCGTAGTTGGTTCTTTTTCCTACCCTCATATTGCTTGAGATCTCCTTTCAACATAAAATTGGCCCAAACGGTGATATTCAAGCCACTGCGCCAGACTGCGCCCTCAAAATGTTCCTCGCCGGCCGGGCGGCAAACTGGCCCTTCAAAGCAGGACCAAACAAATGGCCATGGTTCTTTTTTAGGTTGGACCCCCAAAAGGGTGGGTTTCCTCTTGGCTCTTCTTTCAAACCACGCAAAAAGGCGTACCAACTCATTAAAAGAAGGCAACGCCAGATCTCACTCCAAGGCGCCTTTCCCGGTTCTGCGGCCTAGCTTCGCGATGCAACTCCGAGATCCGCTGAGAGTCGTCGACTTGTGACAACTTTTCGTGGGTTAACTTCGGACACCCAACCACTAAACCAACTGAAAAGCTAAAAAAAAACCAAGGAAACCCGGATGGTTTGCCGCCAAGTTGCATACGGCTTGTATACTTGCAAGTTCTTCCTTTATGTGACTCCATGCCCAGGGAGAGGGTCCTTGATTCTTAGCATGCAGGGGGAATCCTTCCTCCGACACTGGGAGAAGGGGTAAACGGGTAAACCCCAAAAATCGACTCTGCCTCACTTTCTCATCCTCTCGCACCATGAGACAACTCTAAACTCAGATGATATCCCCAGCATGAGGCATACTTGCGCGCACTCGTAACCGCCCCATGGGCATCCGGAGCCCAAACCACCCCGGAGACGGCCACTGGGCAAAGACCCCATAGCTCTCAGCTGGGGAATAAAATGAGATGAGAATGGATGGAGGATGAACAGACTGTCAACTCCCCTTTCTCAGCTATTATGAAATCTGGGAATTTGTGATGAGAGAAGAGACAGTGAAAGAAGAGACACATGAGCACCAATCAAGTTAACTCTCAGCCACCTAATTTTAGAAAGCAACCTTCTTGGGGGTCCTCAGGAGGATCCTGAAACATCTTCGTGGGGGAGCGGGGGGTGGGCTGATTCCCTGGCGGTTTTGTGCTTGCTTCATACAGTTGTAGCCGGCCTGTGAGATGTCGACTGTGGTACCTTTTGGGTGTGTTCGCCTTGAAATGTTGGTTGTTTTCTCCGCGCTGCCAACTGATGATTTCCAGCAACCCAAACCGACACAAGCACTCAGCCCTGGATCAGCCTTGGCCCGAAGACTGGGTTCTCCCTCAACCCTTTTGTTTGACCATTGAAGGAATCCACCCCACAGGCAGCACTTGTTGGCGCACCCAACGTTTTCGGGGTCCAAAAAGAAAACCGAGCAACAAGTGAGCAACTGGTTGCTTGTTGGATGGAATCTGAGTTTATGTTTTAAAAGTTAGAAAGGTGAACGCCATGTCTCGGAGTGTAATTAGTGGAATATGATGCGAATGCATCCTTGGGTGGTTCTTCTTAAGGAAAAAAGGAAGCGTATGCATGATTATACCAAATCACTCTACGAAGGGGGGGGGTACCAAAAAAACTCAGAAAAAGGATGTGGTCATAGCCAAGACTGTCTGGAGATTGCTTTTGTCTTGTTTTGCTTTGGTACCGTCCGGGCCCCTTTCCTTCAGTTAGGAACGCAGGCTTCGGTGCCACAGGAGTTCTCCGAAATCAGCGAACCCCTAATGGCAAACCTTCCATTGGTTTTTTTCGAGCGGAAACAATGCAAATACCCTCCCACCAATTACGTTCGGGGGTCAATTTAAAGGGACAATGGTCCAAACCAGGATCCCCTGAACATCAGGTTCCATGCTAATTGGGGCAGGGTAACTTAAGGGGAAAACAAGAAGAGACAACATCCGAAACCCAAATGGAAGGACACCACCGGATCCTTGGGTCGTACAAAGATTGGACAAGGATTCTCAGGTCATGTGACCGAAAGCAATAAGCCACCAGCTTCGAGGGCTCAAAAAGAAAGGACTCCAAGTTGGGCCAAAACAGGCATTGAAGGAACCCCAAATTGCGGCCTTGCGCCTTTGGAGCTCGAATCGCGTGAGCAAATGCACCGTGTCTTGGCATTCTACAATGCCAACTGCCCAGTGCACTCAGGTGCCCGTTGAATGCGAGCACCGCCCGGATGCCTTCAACGGGCCTGCTGTACACGTCGTACTTGGGTTTGGCCAATGAGATGTCGTGGCCCTCATACTTGCTGCCAAGCCGTCCCTTCCTTTCGAACACCGAACTTGTGCCAGGCAACAGCAGATCTCCACACATGCTGTCCAAGTCAGCCAACTGCTCATGGCAGTCCTTGTCAGAATGGCCGCCACGCAGTATGCCCGGTCCCGAATTCTTGCGACATCGGAACCCGAGGCATCGCCAACCGCGGGCTGGCAAATTGCCTTCCGCCCAAGTTCAAGGGAATTTTCGGGTGTCTTTGTTCGAGGGGACCACCCAAATGGTGGTTTTCCTGTGGGCTTTTTCTTTAAAAGCACAAACAATGTATCCACCAAAAACAATGTACATATATATATATACACATACACCGTGTATATATATATATATATATCTACATATGCTGCCTTGTAAACATGTTATACAGGTGGTATTGAAAAAAAGGAAAAACAACACTCCATATGTCCATCCGGCATGCCGCAACATCTCGATCGCGCCTCGAAGTCCGGAAGCTCGGCCCTTCCCCGCTCCAAGGGGGCTTTAGCCATGGCTCGAGCGGCCCCTTCAGGGCATGCCCTCGACTAAAAGCCTGGAACGGCAAAATGGCTGCGATATGTATTTGGTAAGCAAAAACAAAAAAACACGCATGCACGCAAAAAGCAACAGAAAAAAAAAAAAAAACAGAATAATAATAATAATAATACTAATAATAATAATAATAACAACAACAACAACAACAACAACGCATTGTCTTTGTTTTGTTTTGTAATAAAAAACCAAATGACCCACGACAAAAACGGCTTCGACCGCTCTCGCTTCGCCGCAAACTCCGGCCAACACCTCTTTTTGCGCCCCCGGCAAAGGGAACGCGGGAGAAGGGAGAAGGTGAGCTTTGCAAGATCCGGGGTAATAGACTTTGGCTCCCAAAGTCGGATGAAAACTCCGACTGCTCCTACCAACATGGAATCTAACGGGAGGTTCCGTGACCATGTCCCCTCAAGAGATCTCCAAATAGCTTCCATGTGGGATGCGCCAAATGTGTTGTTGTCAAGTCATTAGGCAGATCCTTGGCCCCCCGTGGATGACCATTGAGATGGTCTTGATGCGGATTCTTAAAATGAGGGATGCCCCGAGAGGGATGCTGAAAGCTCTCCGTCTGCTTCTTCTTCTTCTTCTTCTTCTTGCTTGAGTTTCTTCGCCTGTGTTGCTCCTATGGGCGAGTCCTTATGAATCCACATGTCACCCAACACTGGCTGAGCTTGCCAGGTCTCATAAGACTGAAAGCGATCTTCAAGAACCACCACACTGATCTGGGTAGCAAACGGAACGGTCGGGAACAGGGGGGTCTTTTTGCCACCTTTGCGGAAACATGTTTGACCCCCTCATAGTGAAGGATTCCTTTCTAAGGGGGTCGCCAATTTTTCTCACAAAAGGTGGCAAAAAGACCCCGCAGTTCCGTACCACGGAGCGCGGGCCTTATCAAGAGGATGGTAGTCATTTAAAGTTCTCCGGTCTTCCATGATTGTTAAGAGGGAATCTTGCAACTGTATACTCATGTTGTACTGAAATGGCCTGGTGCGTCGGCAATGTAGATGTAAAACCCGAATGCCCCCTCGTCACTTTCTCTCGCCATCTCACTCCGTTCGCGGCTTCTTGGCCTGGTCACAAAGACTCCCGGAGTTGGGGAATTTGGAAAATGACGGACGTCGGAAATACATGGGGATGTCTAAAAAACAGGGAAATCCTTTTGGTTTCCCTTTGAAACGGCGCCAAGAAGCGCCGTTGTTTGTAGCGGGTACCCTCCTGTTGCCCTAAAATACGTGCTGGTGCTCAGGCAATAGCCCAGAGGATCTTGGGAATGAACTGGAAGGGGGATTCCCTTAAAGGAAACTGTGGAGAATGCTTTTTCTTGCGGCCATTCCATGTCCCATTCCGTGCCAATCAAACCAGCAAGCAGAAGACCCTATCCTATGAAACGGAGCATACCGCCAGCTGGCGCTGAAAAGACGGGACCTGCGAATTCTGGAGACTGGTCGATCATTCAGACCAGCAGAAAGCAAAATGAGAGGCGTCTTTTTTCGGGGAAACATTCATGTTCTTGGCTGCTGTGACCCCTCTGCAACACGTGTTTAGCTTTTTGTGGGTCCAATGGAACATCCACTGTTTCAACCAAAAAGATAGAGTCCAAAGATCCCAACCAAATAGCCATAAAGTTTCTTGCAAGAAGGTTGGGGGGAATGCTTAAATGTGCATTGTTTGTTCATATGCTTTGCATGTTATCGCCCCTCCCCAATGAACCAATTCCAAGGGCGTTCGCGCCAACACTGTTTGCAAGTCACGTGTGGGTTGGTTCCTCCTTACCACAGCAGGAGCAAAACTCAAAGTTCCAAAAACAGTTAGTTACAAACAACAGCACAGGGACGTTCCTCTCCGCTTGGCCCCTTTGACATTTGAATAAGGATGCCAAAAGGAGTGGCTTGAGGGATGCCAAGGACACAGTGGATTCAGAATCAAACCTAAAGAGTAGAACGACCTGCTGGAACTTAAAGACCACGCAATCAAGTGGTCCTGTTGGAACACCATCCACAAGCGGGACAATGTTCGGATCTGAGCCATGGTCAGTTCTGATCAATCCTGCACTTCAATGGCATTGATTCTTTCGTGAGCCCTAGTTTCTTGTTGCCATTTGGTGTGACTGGCGTCCCATACTGTGGATGGACGAAATCCTGCACCACCTAAGAAACCCTGGAATGATGAATCCCCTGTAAATACCAATAAACAATGGTTTCCAATACTTTCAAAGTGGTGCAGGATTTTGTCCATCCACAGTATCAAACGGTTGATGACCGTCCCTTCCACCATAGCACATCTTATGCTGAAAGAGCAACCTGGAATAAGAGAGGGAGCCCGGAAATGGTTTTCTCAAAAAGACCGCTATGGTTTGAAGGGGCTAAAAAAGGAGGAACAAGCAGAAGACTGGAAATCAAAAAGGAAGAACCTTCCTGTTTTGAAGGAGCTCACAAGTTTCCTCGCAAACAACATTCCTGTACACACCATACCGTCCTCATCTTTCACGATTTCAGAAGGGATTCGCAATATCAACATTCTAGAAAAGGGCGACACTATGGGATTGCTACTGAACATTGTAACACTGACCACCCATTGTTGGACTATTGTTGGTACCTTAGTGTTGGCCCAAACAAAACATCTCCCTCAAAAGGGTACCCTCCAACAATGACAGCCATTTCAGTTGCCAAGCCACTTTTCACCTCCTTTTTAAGTCACTTGGATAAGGTTCTTGTTGGTTCCCCATCCAACCGGCAACCCACTATTTATTGCCCAAGTAGGTTAAAGATGATTAGACCTGGAAACCACCCACCAGTGTCTGACTACCCCCAGAAACGGAACCACAATGACCTCAGTCCACTCCCATCGCACTGCCCTATCCCGCCCGCTTTCGGCTTTCGCCAGGCCTGAGGCTCCTCTCCTCGCGAAGCCACAACCAACCCCAGCTGGCTCGGGGGCGGGGGGAGGGGGGGCTTCAAGAAACAAAGGAATCATGTATGTATGGAATGTAATGTAATGTAGTAGAATGTAGTGTAATGTAATGCGATGAAATGGAATGCAATGGCATGCAACGTAATGCAATGTCATGTCATGTAATGGAATGCAATGTAATGCAATGAAATGCAATGGAATGCAACGTAATATAATACCATGTAGTGCAAGGTAATGTAACGTATTGCAATGTGATGTAATGTAGTGGAATGCAATGTAATGTAATCCCATGCAGTGTAATGTAATGTGTTGCAATGTAGTGTGATGAAATGGAATGCAATGTAATTCAATGTAATGTAATGCAATGTAATGCAGGGCACTGTGATGTAATGCAATGGAATGCAATGTAGTGTACTGTACAACCATGTAGTGTAGTGTATTGCAATGTATTGCAATGTAATACAATGAAATGCAATGCAATGTAGTTCCATGTAGTGTAATTAATGTAATGCAATGTACTTCCATGTAGCGTAATGTAATGTAATGTAATGCAATGTAATGCATTGCAGTGTAGTGCGATGAAATGGAATGCAGTGAATGTAACGCAATGTAATGTAACGCAATGTAATGTATGGCAATGTGACGTAATGTAATGCAATGCAATGTAATGCAACTGAATGCAATGCAGTACAGTGTGGTGTACTGCAATGGAATGTAACGTAATGTAATGCAATGCAATGGAATGTAATACAATGTAATGTAATGCATTGTATTGTAGTGTAGTGTAATGTACATGTACGTGATGCATACACACATACTTGCGTGCATTGCATTACATTCCCTTACACTACATTTTGTTGCACTACATTTCGACACATTTCGTTCTGTTGCATTACAGTTTGCTACGTAAATTACATTGCATTGCATTATGTTGCATTGCAGTAGGCTACTTTACATCAGGCTATGCTACATTGGTACATGCACACATTTCATTGCAGTGCACTGTAGGCCGTTCCAATACATCACATTCCATGCCATACATACACACACATTACCACACTACGTTATATTCTATTGGACTGCCCCACACGACATACACGACACTACAGTCATTCCATAGCATGCGGTGACATTGAACGCAAAGGTAAATACATTGCACACACACAATACATGACATTTTCACGCATACACATATGTATGTGTGCGTTGCGTTGCAATTAGTGAAACAAACTTTGGAATCGCTAAGCTGCTCAGCAAGGTCAACCCCCCCGAGGTTTGAGCCTATGAAAGCCCGCAGACCAGCAATATGGCTGTCAATAGCCAAACTGGGCTGGTTCCTGGCAACCAAACTCCAATTCGTGGCTTGATTTTTTGACCACCCATATGGTCAGTGGCTCATTTGTACGTTGCTTTACAGGGGTCCATGGTCGCTTAGTTCAAAAGCATGGCGAGTCGGGTATGGATCTCCCGCCTTCTCCCCAGCACAGCAGAGCCGTGACACATGCCACCTCTGAGGCAGCCGCCTTCTCCTTGCGCGTGCGATAGGGAGGGAATGAGAAATGGAATGACCCGCATAGACCATCCAACTGGTGGTTTCCTGTAAGGGAATCCCCAGGTATATTCCATTTCTCATTCCCTACTGACAAGATTGCACAGTTTGGAGCCATCTGAGATACTGAGATACACAATCATGTGTTAACTTCCTTGAATTCTACTCCAGCACCCAACACAAAGATTCCCAAGCAGGGTTTGGCGCTACGCTGAGAGCAAAGCTGGCTTATCAAGGGGTCCTTGTGAAAGACAAATGGAGGAGACAAAAAAGCAACAATGAGGAAACCCCATGCAAAGAAGCACAAACATGCAAAGACAACTGACAAAGGTAGGCTCTCTTAGGCTATGTTAAACTTGCGGCCCTGTGCGGGCCAGCGAACGTGGACGCAGCCCAGAATCAACTGCTGTATGTTCCCAAGTCCAAGCTGGCTCAAAAACTGAGTCTGCAACTTGTTCTTTGTCTGAGTCTGCAATCCAAGGCCTGGGATTTGTTTTTTGGGTTTGATTTTTGTTTCTGTTTTGTTCGGATCTCCTGTTCTTGTTTGATCTTCTTGCTTTTGTGTGGGTTTGGCTTGGGTTTTTGCTCGAGTCCCTGTGGGTCTCGGACTTAGATTTCCGCTTTCGGGGTCTCCTGGGACTAAGCCTTGCGCCGCGAGCTCGAGGCGAAAAAGGCTTCCAGCCGAAGCCTCCAAGATTCGTCCATCGGCGTTTTCGCTGGGAAAACAGGGTAGATAATCATATATATATATATATACACATATATATATATAGAAAAAGTTGGGCCGCACGGTAAATCGTCCTTTCCAGAAAACCGAGGCAACCCAACCACAGCCATATTCTTGAGGCTTGGGCGCGAGCCCCGCCTGCTTCTGCCAGTTGGCTTCACCTTTGGAGGCCTGGCGCTTGCCGCTTGCCGTTTGCCGAGCCGAGGAGCCAAAAAACGCTTGGCCCAGCTTTGGTTGGTCCCCGCCTGGCAACTGACAACCTCCGTTCTAGGTGGATTTGTTCAAACCAAGCCCAGCAACTGGTCGCTTGAACCCCACATTCGACGGCACAAACAAATAAAACGCACCCAACAAAATACGAAAACCGGCTTGATGTTCCTGTTTCACATTCATGAAGCTCGCCTCCAAATTATTGGCACACTCCCTTGAACAGGGTCACCCACGAGGAGATTCATGCGCACACGAGCGTTGATATTGAAATTCGGAAGACTGTGGTGGCTTGGAATTTGAACACGAGCCCGAAAAACGGCAAAACACATCCACATGATCTTCAAATGTGTGCCGGTTTTCAATTGGGCAGGTGAGTAAAATGTGCCCAGCACGCCGCACACAAAAACCGAGCGAGTGTCGAGACCAACACTGCCTCCTTCAAGCGGTCCTTCGCTTGCCTCGAGCAGAGGGGCCCGAGACAGGCCAACCGAGGGCCTTTGCTCCTGTAATATTGACCCCCGGATCGATGGAAAAATCTGCCCATCCTACTAGGAGGTGCTCCCTCCAAAGTAATGAACCCCACTAAAAGGGGACACCCCGCCCCATTCAGCAACCAGGGGAGCATTGATCCGGGGTGCCCCTTAGAGGGTTCTTGCCCAACAACCGTTGGCTATTGGCTTGCATTGGGGGAAGGCTTTCTTGTTAGGTTTCCACCAACCCTTGAGCTTGTGCAAGGCAAATTCGCAGCGCTAAAGTCTCGAACGCCTCTTGTTGTTTGCCACTAAGAGCGGCTTGTCAACTGCCGCAAAGATGGTTTCCAAGCAATTGGATCCTCAACCACCGACGTCTAGTCTCAAGAGTCGGTGGGTTTGTGAAATCGGTGGGTTTCGTGCAACAAAAAACACCTGTCCAAGTCAGGGCACCTGACCTAGGTGCCATGGCCCCCCATGCCTCTGTTGCAATCAAAGGCCCGGAGAAAAGAAAGATCTCCCTGAAGGCGGCTTCCAAGAAACCTGCAAAACGCCATGATTTCTACCGGAAGCCAGCTTTGCTTTCGGCATTCGGAACTCCAATCTCCCGTAAAACTTCCAGGTTTCTACGACTCAAAGGGCTTGTTTTACAGGAACATCTACCAAATCCACCCCAAAACGAAACATCTAGCCCAAAACCACCGCACATCCGCGGTTTTCCCCTAGTTCCTCTTCTGAACCCGCGGCCCACGTCCCGAGCCCCACGCCGAACCCTCCGAAAAGCGGCCGCAGGCGGGGCCCCGGCTCCGCAAGGACCTGGCTCGCCTTCGCGGCGTCCGGGGCGCAGGCCTGCGAAGCGAATCGGCGGTTGGGACCTGAAGTGACCTGGAAGAATTGGTCTCCATCAGATTCCATCTGGAAGATAGAGAAAATGGAATCTTTCTTTTGGTCCTTGGCTGAACTCTCCAGGACCGCGTATTCTGATGAAGGGCCGGGGTGGGGGTGGGGGGGTTGTTATTCATCAGGGGTCAAGGACCGCATCTCTCCAAGAGAATCCTACACCGTGGCAACCATGCAGTGTGGGCTATAAAGCTCAATTCAGCAATGACCATGAATAGTAATGCCAAATTAGCCAGCCACGACATCCTGCAGGGCCGCGTATGAAGAACTGGGGGACTGGGGGGGGTTGTTATTCATCAGGGGTCAACATCACAACCGTTCTGAGATGCTACTGTGCATGGCTGCGAAATCCATTTCGCACCAACGGGCCCCATGGTTGAAACCGTAAGGTTGGCTGGTCTTTACAGGAATTCGTCAGAAACCAGGGTTCCTTGGGTGGTGCAGGATTTCGTCCATCCACAGCATGGGGGTGAATTACTCACTTCCCGAGTGGATGGCCCAAAAAAGTACCCCTACTCAAATGGCTTTCCAAAGAGTGTAACGACCAGGAACTCAGGAAGTGAAACTTGAATGGGGGTGCCCTTTAGTGGACATCAAAATTAGCTGGGATTCACGTGAGGTGGTTCCGTTGATCAAAATTCCGGTCGGCCCCAAATATTCGCGTTTCCCATTTAAAGGGTTAAATATCACATTTTAGTATCCGTTCGCGACATGAAATGAAACTATGGTTGAAATCATAACGTTTGGTGGTATTTATAGAGGAGTCCTCAGAAGCCACGATTTCTGAACTGTGTGGATTCCGCAACCATCCACATGTGATGTGGTTGATCAATATGTTCTTCGGCCCCCAAACGGGACAAGTGTCCCAGTGGACATATCATCTTGAGAGCTGCTCCGAACATTTTGCAGCGGGTTCTTCGGAATAAAACCGACCCTCCATTTCCGAAGTCCATCTCTGTCTCGTTTCTCTGTGGCAGCTTTTCTTGAATTGGGAGAAATGGTGTGTTAGAATTGTTACTTCTCAAGTTTCAGAATCTGCAAAAGACACCTGGGGGTTGATCAAAAGCTCCTCATGGGACCCTCCTATAAACCAGATCCCCAGGAAATTGGACCGGTCGTTCAGCCCCAATTCTGACAGGATTATATAAACTGAATTAAGCGATCCAACCTTTTCATAAGATCCTGGTTCAAGTAGCTAGCCTCTCCTGTCCCTTGCTTTCCACACACGAAAATGTGTCGAAAGGACCAAACCCTCTGAATGGTTGGTTTCACGTTGGTTTCCGCCCTTTAAAGGGCCCCCAATTTTGACGAACTGAAGAATCTCACCAGACCGGGGAGATAAGTTCAATACGCAGCCCATTAAAGACGAGGAATTCAATCAGGGAGGGGTGAGGGGACCCAGTCTAGGGGAGAGGAAACACATTGAGTAACTGAGGGGTTTTGATACATCCAGTAGAAGGGCAGAGGAGAAGGGTTCACCGTCGGCCTTTGGGGGCAGCAAGGTCCCCAAGGTCCCCAAGGTCCCCAAGGTCCCCAAGGTCCCCAAGGTCCCCAAGGTCCCCAAGTCTCCGGGCGCCGGCGATGTTGCCCACATCCTGGTCTCAAAGAAAAGGGGACTTGAAGCCACAAGATGCGGCCCAACGGCTTCCAAGCGGTTTCCCCTGTAAAACCAACACAGGGGCTCCCCCAACACACCCAACACCCATGTCACCGGACTGAAAGGACCCTGGGACGAGGATTGAAAGCAACACCTTTGCGAGGTCGCCATATCCGGCCCAGATGTCAGGAAGACACCTCCAAATCAGAGGTTCCTCTTGAAGTGATGTACTTTTGGAAGGGGAATCCCCTGAGTAGCTCGGCCCTCTTAAAACTTACTTTCCAAGGGATGACATGAATGGCTTCCCCCCTCTTGCATCCGGCAAACCTTAAAGCTTGGCCTTGGCAGTAGAACTCGCGCAGACGTGGTCTTGAGCTGTGATGTGTCCCAGCGTCCGAGACAAACTCAGTGGGCAGCTAGCCCAGATGATCCAGGATGTTTTTTGCGGATAAGGAGAAAGCAAAAGTATTTCTCTTGAGCTTCCTGGCGCTCAAACCGCAGTGAGGCTTCCTGAGGAAGAGATGCCACGCCACCCATGTGTCATGAATCACAGACAAGTGTCCTAGGCGAGATGAGGGGCTGGCAGCTCTGCATTGGAGGGACCCCAAGTGGGGACCCTCGGGGGTCCTTAGCGCATTGCCAAACGTCTTTGGGATACACTTTAGAAAACTTGTCTGGTCATGACCCTTAGGCAGTGTCCTTTCGGTTCATCTTGAAAGTCAAACAAGGGGCAAGGCACCGAGAAACCGAGTCGCGGCGTGTTTATGCCAACTTCATGCAGCGTTTGCCGAGTTCTGAACCCCACTCTAGCTGGCTTTAAGGGTAACGCGCTTGACAATGCCAAATGCATGTTTAACCCTTCAACGGATGACAGGCAAACTCGAAGACCCTCATGTTTGGTGTCCATATCGTACTTGCAGACTCCACAGTTACCACGGCCTCTCGGCATCAATTCTTATGATTTCCTTTCCTACCCAGTTCCAACGACCTATTGCCAGTGTTTGTATTTGTCAAGGGATGCCCATCGCAGCATTGACTACGATAGAATTAAATCATTTTCACAATAGTGCCCCTTCTCCCCACCGCGAGAACCGTGACTTCCATGTCGGTGTCCTTCAAAAGCTTCCCAAAATCGGGCAGGCATCAAACTAAGACCGCCCAATTCTCTCGGAACCATTAAAACACAAAATGGCCCCCGAACCCCTCGGGAGGTTCCTGCGATGATGGAACCTACGGGCGCTCAGCCAAATTTGCAGAACCCGTGGCTAGCTACTAGAGTTATAACCCGCCTGTTCACTCGGGACGAGTCCGCGTGGGTTATATCCCAGGCCAACAACCGTCTAGCTTGGCGATTCGAACACCCAAGTAATGTTGACCCCGGATTTACAAGCCCCTCTTTATTAGTGTCCCTGGTTTTAGTAAGGGGTCGTCGCTTTTGCAGGGGAACACCCCCATGGTATTACGTCAACATGACCCTAGAAAAAGGGGTCATGACCCCATATTTTTGGGCAATGACCTTTTTTTTTAAGAGGCTGGAACGCCATGGGGGCTGTGTTTTTCAGGTGAAGTGCCTCGTGTACATAGTTTCAAGTATAGTGTTGTTCATGCCGGCTACGATGATAAGGCAAAGTTGAAGAAAACTACAACTAAGCTGCGAGCTGCTTGCATTGATAGAAAGCAAGACATTGTAAGAAATGAGACCGCAAGCAGCAGACATGAGATTGTGCTATAGTTGGAGCCAAGCCACCTTAGCTTTGTGCAGGAGGTTTGTGGCACTTTAGGCTGAAACCTCAAAAAACCGAGAAAACCAAAAACCCAACAAAAACCAAGATTGCAGACCCTAACCCCTTGGGTTCACCCCCGGTGGGGTCTGCAATCTTGTTTTGTTGGTGTTCTCGACGTTTTTGGCACTTTAGGCTGAAACCTCACAAAACCTCGAGAAAACCAAAAAACAAAAAACAAATGCAGACCCTAACCCCTTGGGCCCACCCCCCTTGGGGTCTGCAATCTTTCTTTTTTGTTTTTTAGTTTTCTGGTGGTTTTGGGCACTTTTCAGCCTAAAGGTTTTGGCACTTTGGGCTGAAACCTCAAAAAACCTTAAACCCCCCCCCCAAAAAAAAAAAAAAAAAAAACAAGATTGCAGACCCTAACCCCTTGGGTTCACCCCCCTTGGGGTCTGCAATCTTGTGTTTTTGGTTGTGTAATTGTTTTTTTTCTCGATTTTTTTTAGAATTTAGCACGAGGCTCTTTGATGTTGGTTGTTTTGGGCTTTGTCTGTTTTTCTTCTCCTTTTTGATTTAATGGTTGATTTGGGTTTTGTGCCCTTTTTATCTATTCTTACTACCTGCAAGAAACGCGCCCCCATGGTGTCCCCTTCTGTTGATGAAAGGGCCGTGGAGACTCCAGGTATTCATATGGGGGTGTTCCCCTGCAAAAGTGACGAACCCAAACGAAAACCAGAGACGCCCCCATACTCCTGCACCACCTAAGGAACCCTAGTTTCTGATGATTCCCCTGTGAGTACCAACAACCAATGGATTCAACCGTGGTTTTTCTACGTGGTGCGATTTCTGGATTTCGCGTCCATCCACAGTATGGGTCTGCCTTTTTTGTACCCCTTTCTTGGTGACTTTACAGGAAAGCCCAAAGGAACCCATTCGCTTCCTTGCATTCCCTGACACGGGTCTGGGCGGTCTAAGCTGAGAGCTCCGAGTCCTGCGGGCTGAAGCTGGCGAACAGCCCCGCAGAGCTCAGCACCAGCAGCGAGTGCTCGCCTGGCCCAACCGCTCCAAGGCGCAAGGAAGGCGACTCGAAGGGAGGGTCTCGGAGGGGGCGAAATGGACCTCAACCATTCGGGGGGGTTCCGAATTTTGTTGGTACGGTGTTTGGAGAGCCATGACATAACATAGCAAGCTGTCAAAAGCGGGCCTCGACCTTCGGGGGTCCATAGAAATGTTGTTTTTGTGGGTGCCCTTTTTGTTGGAGGGCCATGGCATGAAATGGTTGCTGCCAACTAAGGATTTACAAGCGGTCAAAAGCTTCGGACGACTACGAGTGAGAGACCTGCGGATTCGCATATTCAACGTCTCTACTTGCTGTTAGGAATATCCTTTTATGGTTTGTCTTATGGAATCGGACCCCCAAAGCCGCATCGGTGTTCCTTGTTGTTTCCCTGTTAAGAGCTGCCAAAATTGGGGGAACCAACTCAAAAAGACCCCCCAAATAGGTTTACATTTGGGTGATGTGATTTTGCAGCAGAGGGGCGTGTTTCCCTAGGTAATCAACCTTCGTTTGGTCTTCCCAGGGCTCCCCAAAGTGATATGTAAGGGTTTCTCTCAATATGGGAATGTTCCCATTCTTAAACAACAAAGGAAACTAAAAAGGAGGGGACGTCCATCCTCCGCTGTTTGCTTTTCACCTTGACGTATTCCTTGGGGCTTCCCCAAACAGGTTGACAGCCCTCGGCTGTCAAAGGCCCTCGGCTGCTCACTCCCCTGCCTGGCGATAGCTCCACGGTCTGGCGAAGCGGACACGACACCGGGCCAAATTGGGCCAGCCGAAACCTTGACGTTGCAAGGGGAGCAACCATTCTTAAATTTGAGCAGTTAAGTGCTTGGATGTCAACCACTAAACCACAATAAGCAAACATGCAAACATGGTTCCCAACAACAACCAAGAAACGGGTGCGTGTTGTTGCCAAGGTTCCTGTGGGCTGGCTAGTTGAGGAAGCCCTACTGTGGATGGACGAAATCCTGCACCACTTTGAAACCATTGGAACTTCTGCTCCCCTGCCAAGAGTTTTTAACATTTAGTTGTCTAATGGAAAACCCATGAGTTGGCAAAAGTTAAAGTCCTCACATCCAAGCAAAATGCACCAAAGTTATTGCCAAGGTTCCTGTGGGGGCTTGCTAGCTACGGAAGCCATTCTACCGCATTTTCCGGGATGGGTGCTGGAGAAATGAAGTGTATACACCACGATTGTTGAAGGGTATATGCTGGTTGGAAAGCTTATGTCGGTGATTGTTGGCCTCAATACATCCACAACCCGCACCTGAAATTGCGTGTTTTTTGGAGAGGGCCCTCCTTCAAATAAACCAAAGGCAAGCCAAAGGGGAAAGCAGCCTTGGAGGTATCTCTAACAATGGAGTCTAAGAAATCTGGGTATCAAAGTACCCCACGTGTCTTGGTGAATTAGAACACCAGCTCCAAACAATCTCATCAACCAAACAATCTCATCGTGGAACCTTCATCGAAACACCTTCCTCAGATCCCTGTCTGCAGAAACAAAAATAAATGAGCTGGAACCTCTTCGTCCGAACTCATGAAAACTCCCTCATGAGTTGCCACGGCGTTTCCTGAGGCCACGGGACTCAGGTCAGCTTCCCAAGTCGCTTGGATGAGCGGACTGAGCCGGGGACTTGGAATTGAACCACTGGTGTTCTTGTAGAGGGTACGTGGGAAATCACCAAGCGACCAGTTGGAGGGGAGCTGAAAAGGAAGGTTTTCGCGCCAACGGGCGATGTTTGTTGTTTCGTTGGGATCCGCACATGGCCCAAAAGCAATCCTCGCGGTTTGCCCGAAGTGTTAACCCCCCCCCCCCCGCAACCCCAGCTGATGCGGTCGGAGAAACGATGACCCTGCCGCGCCTCCAGGAGAAGGTCCTCAAAAGCACGAGACATTGTCCCAATTGAAGTGTAGGACCATCCCCAATGACCAGATCAATCAAGGGGTTCCTGGTGGGTTGTTCACCCAGTTGGACCTCCTTAGATCGCCTCCCAAATGCTTGGCCTCCAATAGGAAACAAACCATTTGATGTGTCAAAATAGTTGGGCCCTTGGAGTGGTGGATTGAGTATGCGTCAAACAATCGACCATTTGAGTATGTGGATTGTTGGCTTTCCTTTGGATTGCCACACTTTGGGGGCCTTTGCAAAACATGGTTTCAGCCCTGCCAACCACCCCCCCCCCCCCAAAGACCCCCACACAACCGGTTCGGCCATAATTTGGCCAGACGGATTCTTTAAGGCTGGTGAAAAGACGCCTTCCAATGCTTCTTTTTGACGTGGCCAAATGCTCCGGCGCTGACCAACATGTAGCCGGGCCAACAAGTTGGTCTGCTTGGCTTTTGCGGCCACGGGGCCCGACTTTCCAAGCCTGTTGTCCTCTTCTCGTGGAAATCCAAGGGGGGGGGAAGTTGTCAAAATTGGGGGGGGGGGTCCCTCGGCATCACAAAAATTGGCAACCTAAACCCAATGCTGAAAAAGGCATCCCTAGAAGAAATAGCCCTCGAGTAGCGGAAAGCGAAACGACACCCTTTTTGCTGAAAGATGGGTGTGTCTTTATTTATGAGTACCCCTTTGTTGGTGGTTCTAAAGGGAAACCAAAAGGAACACCATCCCTCTTTCTTTTTTTTTGGGGGGGGGCTCCAACCTTAAAAAAGATAAACTTAAATTTTTAAGGGCCCCCTCCAAAAAGAGTTTAAAAGGGGAAAAAGGCCTGGAGGTCTCAGGTACTGAAACAGCGCTTCCGGCCAGAAAACCCATGGCGCAACACATGTTTCCAATGTCGATGCCAGAACAAAAGTGCCGCCCAATCAGAGTAAAGCCATCTAATGTCTCACAATTAGTTGATTCGAGTTTGAATGTTGTTGCTGTCACCGCCACTATCACGATGGCCCCAAGTCACCACAGAGCCATCTTCCAGGATGGCAGCAAAAGCATAAAATGATGATTGGATCTGCTGGATCCGTATTAATTGCTCTTGCACCTCACTGCTGTCACCTCCCCAGCCAGGAAGACCCCAAGTCACCGCAGAGCCGTCATCCAGGATGGCAGCAAAAGCACCATGAGTTGCTTGAATCTGCCGGACGCACACCAACTGCTCTCGCACTGCACTGCTGTCACCGCCAAGCCCAGGATCGCCCCAAGTCACCACAGAGCCGTCGTGCAGGATGGCAGCAAAAGCATAAAATGTTGATTGGATCTGCTGGACCCGCACCAATTGCTCTTGCACCTCATTGTTGTTATTTCCCCAGCCAGGAAGACCCCAAGCCACCGCAGAGCCGTCATCCAGGATGGCAGCAAAAGCACCATGAGTTGCTTGAATCTGCCGGGTGCGCACCAACTGCTCTCGCACTGCACTGCTGTCACCGCCAAGCCCAGGATCGCCCCAAGTCACCACAGAGCCGTCATCCAGGATGGCAGCAAAAGCACCCGCAGTTGCTTGAATCTGCCGGACGCGCACCAACTGATCCCGCACCTGGCTGCTGTCGCCGCCATGGTTGGGATTGCCCCATGTGAGTGCAGAGCCCCCTTCAACATACAGTGCGAATGCTTCGTGAGTGGAAGCTAGCTTGGCAGGTAGCACAACGGCGCCAAGACTGTCCCCATCTCTCACGCCGATGTCAGACAGCGTGGAGGACGGATCTAGGGGCTGGCCTTTAAAAGCAAGCTTCAGAAAGCGGCGCTTCAACTGACGCTGTGCCTGCGCTTTCAATTCCCGGCCACTCGACCCTGACGGCAGTGTAAGGGAGCATGTCTTCCCACTCCGCAAGGACACATCCACTTGCATGGCGCACTTGGCACCCCGGTCGCAGCTTGTCAGCTCCCCGAAACCCTTCAAGAGCCAAAGCCTTTCGGGGCAAAACGCCTGCCCCAAGGTACCCCTGGCATCCCAATAAATATAGCTAGTTAAACGGTACCCTATAGCTGCACCTGTCTGGGCATGTTTTGCAAACCGGACCTGGAGGTTGGGATCACTTTGGGCAGCGAAAAGGGCTCAGGGCTCGCCCAAGTCGAACAACCCAACGGCTAGGAACCAAGTTTACAGAGATACCTCTGGTCAACCTCACTCCGCTTTCAGGCCCGTGCTTTTTCGCGTTTCGGGGAAAACAACAACATGAAAACCCCCGTTGGAAGCCCGGGACATTCAGCTAACAAACTGGACTTCTTCCATAAGGACCTGTCTTGGATCCTACGAAAACCTCTAACCCAAAACGGCAATTCGGGGAGACATGTCAGCAACCAAACAAACAGTACAACCGCGCTGACCCGTCCTCAATCCTAAATCTTGTTGATGCCGCTGCTTTTCAAAAATATATGCCAACAAGCTCACTTTTGTTTTCGTCCATTCATTCCAAAAGCAGCGCACTTGTGTGTGCGTGTGTGTGTTCTTCACTTGTTGCTCGCGTTGTTTTTTGTCCAACAAGGCAAGCTCATTGTGTGTGTGTATGTTTTCCCTGGCAATCAAACTTGCTGCTCAATAGATTCCTTTAAGGAAGCCACAAGATTCATAGGGTTCGTTCCCTGCCTATCGCACCAGCAAGCAAAGCCCCCCCCCCCCCGGTGTTGTTCCCAGTCAAAGCCCCTCCCCCCTGTTTTGTGTTTTTGCAGCTCACTTCTGTGTTTTTCATATTACTCTCATGTTTTTCTGGCGAACAAAGCCCTGTTGCCATAGGTGGCCTTGTGGAAAATAGATGGCCCTGGAAAATGGAACAACACCCATCTAAACCAGTGGAACCCATCTCTTTTGAACCAGGACACCTGCCTGTTGCTCAAAGCCCCCCTCTTCCAGGCCCCCCCCAAAATTCCCCCCCCCCCCCCCCAACCTTCCCCCCCCCCCCAGAATCCCTCCCCCCTCCACCCCCTCCGCTCCTCCGCCCGCAGCGCCGCCTCGCCGCCCGCCCCGGCGCTGCGGGCGTTCTGCGCCTTCACGGCGCCGGCGCCGGCGCTCTGCACCGCCTGCGCCCCCGGGCGCCGGCCGCCCGGCAGCGCCACCTGGACCGCGAAGCGGTTTTTTGGCCGGAAAGATCTCAGCTTCCCGGGGGAGGAATCCGCCAATTGGCTGGTGTACCACTAAAATGGTGGTTTTAGCACAAACAAGTTGGTTGTGGAGGACTGGGGAATACGCAACAATTGGTTGGTGTTTACCACTAGAATGCTGGTTTTAGCACAAAAACAAGTTGGTTGACCAGGTGGATGGGCAAGAAACAAAATGCTGGTTGACCACGAATATGTTTGTTTACCACTTAAATGTTTAGTTGACCGCTAAAATGTGTTGTTTACCACTCAAATGGTAATCGGTAGTCACGAAAAGCGTGCCAAGAAACTGGGGAAGGGAAGTTTTTTTAGGTTCAAGTTGTAATTTGCTGGTAGGTTTCTCAGGAAATGCCACGTTTGGAGTTCAGCGTGAAACTTGCTGCTACGAATTTGGGGAAGCAAGCCCATTGTCTGCCGTTCATCCATCGCTCTCGGTGTTTGGGCTCTACAAACTTGCCAAGGTGTGCAATCAAGAGAGTGTGTGGATGCAATCAACAGAGTGGTGTTTTTCCTTTTCCTGCAACGAAGGATCAAACCCCATAGAAGCGGTGCCTTAAAAAGAAAAAAGGCCGAAAAAGCCGCTCGAAAGCTTGATAATCCTTGGAGTTACCATCAAAACAATGGTTGGGCTGATATTTCGCCACCATGGTTTTTACCGTTCCGGATTTCTTATCATCTAAATTGGGTCCCAAGTTGCTATTCGTTGCATGGGGGCAAGTTGAACCCTGAAAGGGCCAGTGTACTTCGCAAGTGGCTAGCTTTTGCATGGTTTGTTTCAACCCACACGGAGACTTATTTAGCTGTGGCTCAAACCCAATGGTACCATTTTGGGGTAGGTGAATTCACCACCCATTTTCGAACCTATTTTTCTGGGGGGATTGGGGATGTTCACTGGGGTACGATTTGGGCTTTCGACCCATGGCCCTATAACTGGTGCGGGATTTTGACCCAAGGCCTTATAACCACGGCCCTTTGGTGGGTGATCTCACCATGGCTTGGGAGAGACGCCAAGCTCACCTGGCCCCCCTGCCGAACCGCCGATCTGCTCCGTGGGCCGAGCCTCGCGGAGAAGACAGTGGTCCCATGAACTTCGAAGACTCTAAAGGAAATAACCCAATCCCAATGGAACCTGACGTTTTGGGGAGGTCCTGGTTTTTGGACCATCTTCCTTTTGAAAGCGACCAAGCAATCCCACCAATGGAACCTGAGGTTCGGGGGTCCTGGTTTTTGAACCATTCTCCCCTTTTTAAAGCGACCAAGCCTCTGGAATCGCAGGATCGAATATGCCAAATAAGGCCAAAAAAGACCTTCGTGGGGGAAGGAATACCGTCCCACCACATAGAACATGACATTCGGGGAGTGGAAGAAGAACCCCGATCAGGCTCCATGTTAATTGGTGGGAGGGTAAATACGCCTCAAGGCCAAAAGGCCTTTATGCTGGGGGTTGGTTGGGGGGTTGTGAATTTCGGCCCTTGGCCCCCCGATTCAAGGTTGCTCCCCAGGCAAACGGATTCTTCTTCCGTCTGGGATTAACAACGTGGTGCTTGAAACGTGTTTGCACGGTAATAGCCGTTTTCCATTGACAGTGGACGTTTTGGGGCTTCAAAGCTGCCTTCCGAGGCTCCGGTCCCGGTTTCAACGCGGCTTTCAACGTGGTAACTTGTTGCTGATGGCAACGATTTGGCGAAAAGTTGCACAGGGAGCTTCTGGAAAACCCGATTGGCATGGAGAAACCATGCGAAACCGCCAAGCTTCTGTCTTTTGACGCTTTGATGATCCTGAATTCTGACCGTTTAGCAACCCTGCGCCACCCAAACAAATCGGCATATACCTGTCGCTGCAGTGCCCCGTTAAAACAGAGGGGTGTGTGTGTGTGTGTGCTGTGTTACGTCTGCGTGTTGTGTGATTGCTCTGTTTCTTACCTAAATGAATGAATAAACAAGCAAACACATAAATAGGTCCCACCCAAACAAGTAAAACATGTAAGCCATGGTCATGTCAACTCTAAAAACCGACAGAGGAAATACCAAGCAAATGGCAGATGATGATCCAAACTCCAGGCAAACAACAGGATCCAGGTTGTAAGGAGAGGAGAGGACTGACAAGTGGCAAAAGTGAACTTGTGCAGGAGGGGTGTGGAAAATGGTCTGAAAAGGGTGGAGAAGGGCAAACAAATGAGAAAGATGGAAAATGAGGGAACCATCGCACAACACGAGGTACAACCAAGCAAGGTACCTGTAATTTTTGCCTGACCGCTCATAGGCCTAGGTTCAACCAGCAGCAAAAAACCTTTCGCTGTGGCAACAAAACCCGCCAACCTATGTGGCAAGTGGGTTTATGACCCTGGCTATGACTGGGGCATGACTGGAATGACTGTCGACGTGTAACCATGGTTTCAACTCACCTACAAAGTAAAACCCACTCAACCTTGAACTCACTCAACCCCAGTTGCTTGTGACCCCCCGAATCCCCAGCCAGATCCCCGGCCGAAGCGAGCTTTTCCGAGACCCGCGCCGCCCGGAGCTTCAGCAGGGCCTTGGCGCGCTTCTGCTGCGGCGTCTCCTTGCCGCTGCGCCGCATCACCCCATCCTCGCGGAAAGCGCGCGGAAAGCGCGCGGAAAGCGCGCGAAGCAGGTCGGGGCGAGGGCATCGTGTTGTGTGTTGCGTTTTTCTTCTTTTTTTGCATCTGGACATGAAAATGAATGATCCATCCCCTTCAGCTTCCGGGGGAAAGTAACAATGCCATCTGACACGGGAAACCAAAGATGGCACAAAGCCAACCCCCCAGGCAGGTTCTCAAGAAGCCCTGCCTGCGCCTGGCCGGGAAATCGGATGGGTTGTGTTTGATGTGAAATTCGGTTCTGGCAAAAATCCTTCAACTCTCCATAAAGGCGTCCGGCGCCTTTCCTCTGTCTGCGTCTGTGGCCCGCAAAATCTAACCCCATCAATAGGAACAAATACCCTCCCACCAATTGACACATGGAACCTGAGGTTCGAGGGTCCCTTTAAACGGAAAATTGTCTTCCATTCGATTCCATTCCATGTTCACAATCCTGGCAGCCGCCTGGGCTCTGGTGTTTGCTGATTTGCAGCTGGCGTGGGCTGGCCAGGGGGATGAAAGAAGTGGGTCGGAATTGGCTGGGCTGAGTATGGCCTGTGTGGCTTGGTTTGGTTTGCGTTGGTTTCTGTAGCCTAGCCCATTTTCTGCCAGCTACAAGGGTATCCGCTTGCTAACAATCGTGGAAATGGACAAAAAGCCTTCTCAGGAGGACTGCAGTCTTCCAAAACCTTTCTGTCATCTTCCACAATTCTCGGAAAGAAGGCTCTCAAATCTAATGGAACCGCGTGTGCGCGCACTCGCGCACACACACACACATATGGAGGTTTGCAGCCCGAGCGAAAGATCTTGCAGATTGCCCAAGTGATTTCTCATGCCGCTCAAGGAGACCCATCATGCCGCTCGAGGCGACCCAATGTATATATTGGGAAATCATTACGAAGGAAAATACCCAAACCGCCAGCAAACACACACACACACAAATTGAAGGATCTTACGTAGGTAGGGAAATAGTTAGACCACGTTTAGTGTTTTCTGAGTAGTGGCTTCCTCTTGGTTTTCCCTTTAAGACTATCCACAATGGGATTCCCAGTGTTGCGACACATTCGCATCGGCTTCATCATTTCCAACCCCAACCCACAACATCTTGTTTAGATGTCGTTTGCAAGGCCCAAGGTAGAAGGGCTTGTCTCGAAATAGGAACCCTGGATTTTTTGCGGTGTTGCTTTCAATTCCTTTTGAGACAGCCCTGAAAACGGTTGCCCTTTTTGCATGGTTGGCCTAAAGAGCAAGAACACGCCGGAAAACAAACAGAACCCGGGTAAGTCAAGGTTAGTAAGGCAAAGTGTGAACGAATAGATGCCTTTTGATTGGTTGCCATGCAGACCTTTTTTCGTAGCTCGCAGGTTTTCCAATACCGATATCAGGCCACGGCAACGGGAGCCATGAGAGCCGTGTCTGCCCATGATGGTCCTTGGCTGCACAGGCCCCTTGCGAGTGAGCAGCACCCAACATCAACCCTAACTCACCACAGTCAGATGAAGCAACCCCAGTGTCTTTTCTCTCAAACCAGTGGCAACACCATAAGGCTGCGTTCGACCCGCTCGCTTTCTTCTTTTCTTTGCGCAACACCTTTCAGTACCGCTTTTAGAGCCCGGGGCGTTTCCGGGTGTCCGGGTGTCCGGGGTGAAAGGGGCTTTCGCCTTTCGGCTTCTGACATTCCAAACTCACAAATCGGAGTTGGTCTCTGAGGGTGCCAGTTTCACGTTGGCTTACCGGGAAACCAAAAGCTGGACATCGCCATATTTATCTTGGTTTTTTTTTGCGGGGGGCTCCCTCAACTTTTTGGTCGGTTTACAGGGAAACCAAAAGGGGTACCCATTCGGTACATGCTCACTCCATGTACCGAAGGATATGGAAAATTAAAAGGAACCTATTTAGTACATGTTTACTCCATTTACCAAAGGATGTATCATATGTCTTTGAGACACACCTCCACCTCTTGCCCCCGGACCTCGAGAACCCCCCCCCCCCCCGACGTCACGCCTTACCGATCTCGCTGGCGCTGGAGGTGGCAGTGGCGGCCGCTGCCAGACCCTCACCCCAGAGCATGCCTCGCGGTCGAGCGAGCCAGGTAGCAGCGACTGGTAGATTGCTGTAGTCATAGGTGTCCTTTTGGGGGAAATGGATGGGTTGCCCTGGTAGATAATAAACAAAAACAAAAAAACTGGTCAACCAGGAATCGCCATCTATGTTTCGACCAAAACAACCAAAAAGGACACCTATGACTGTAGCTGTTCCCCCTCAAAAGAAGACGTTTTGACTCCACTTTTCGAGACTGACCAGAAGAAGAAGCCACCACTTGTTGCTGTGTTTTCCCCCAAAAAAACAAGAAGAAAGTCCTGGAACTTGGGGAGCGAGAAGACTGCAAAGGAAACATGCCAAGTGCAAATTGTCGCTTTTTTGGCAGACGGTCCTATGCGTAAGAAACCGAGCCTCTTGATGCAGGGGCCAGGGGTTTCCAGTTGCTTTCTGAGTGTTCCCCCGACCGACCCCCACACCTCAAACAAGCCCCAAGCCACCCGAAGCCCGAAGCCTGCCCCAACACTGCCGCCAAATCCACCACATCCGCCAAACCACTCCCCTCGTTCTTCACATCGCCTGCACAGTTGCCGGCCACCACCACGTGGAGCTGGCGCCCCACCTCTCATGGCTTCCGATTTTCCAGTTCTTTTCCTTGAAGCCAAGATGAAAAGCTAGGTGCTCCAGATTTGAGAGGTTGGAATAAAAGGGTAACCACTTTTTTCTGTAGTCTAGTTTAGTAGGGGAACCCTCACCAAAAAAGGGGAGAGAAAAGGGCACTACTTGGTCTCGAGAAGTGGAGTCCGGTGTTTCTTTTTTGGAATCACATATTTGAAATCACTCCTGGCCTCGCCCCGGTTGTTTTTCCCCAGATAGCTGAAAGCTATGGGTTCTAACTTCTAATAAAAGGGGAAAGTGATTTGCGAGATTGATGGGAGGGTGCCAGGGGGCGTGCAGTTTGGGTGCTGGTCCGGGTGCTAGCGTACATGCAGGTGACGGTGCGGGCGCATGTTTGCAAGATTGACGGTGCTGGTGACGGCGCGGGCGAATGTCTGTGAGATTGACGGCAGGGTGCACGGGGGCATGCAGTTTGGGATGCTCTTTAGGGCGCTGTTTGGAGGCATTAGTGACGGCGTGCGAGATTGACAGCCTGGGGCTGTTTGGGGCTCTCTTCGGGGGGTGCTGTTGGAGGTGCTGGTGTACAATTGTCGGCATGTGTTTCGCTATCTGGGGTCTATGCTGGTGTGTTTTTGTGTCTTCCCGTCTGGGGGTCTCGGGTTTCCCTTCTCGTTGAAATCTCGCCTGGGGGTCCCGGTGCTTGTTTTTGTTGAATTCACACCTGCGGGCCCGGGTGCCTTTTCTTTCAAAATCCCTCCTGGGGGTTCCAGTTTTTTTGTTGAATTCACGGCGGTGTTTTTTTCTTGAAGTCAAGCTTGGGGGCTCTGGTGTTTGATTTGTTTAAACCACGTCCAGGCCTGATTTAAAAACAAAACAAAAAGAAGACACTAGGACCCCAGGTGTGATATTATCAAAATGAAAGACACGAGGGCCCGGACGCATGAATTGAAACAAGTCAAAAGAAAAAACACCGGGGCCCAAAGGCGTGAATTCAACGAAAACAAGACCGGGATCGCAAGCAAAATGTCCAGACGCAAGAAGAAAACCACTGGAGCCGGCGGGATTTCAAAAAATGCACCGGACCCCCGATGTGTGATTTCCAAATAAAACACTGGAACCGTGATGCTCTTTTTGGAATCACCAGTCGCTCACTCACTTGCTTGCTCGCTTCGTCGTCTGTAAAAAAAATAATTCAAAATGAGGAATTTCAAAATAAATACTGCTGGTGTGATGTTTTGTTTCAACACCGGTTCCAAGAAGAGTGCCAATTGGCTTTAAGGTATCCAGAGGTTTGGTCACCTGTTACGAATGCCTCGGACTTGAGCAAAAACATACCAAGGGCTGCCGCAAAACCTGCCTCGCCTATCAAACACAACGTAACTGCAAGGCCCTTCACCCCACCTTCGAAGAAAGCTTCTTAGAACCTTTGTTGAAGCCAAGGTGCGGATATTTCGGGCTGAGTCAACATGCACTTGGCTGTTGCTAACATCTGGTTGGGTTACAGCCTGAAACATAGAATGCACGGATAAGGGTATCCTTGATTCCAGGCTCGTGCCCAGCAAGGAAACCGGGCGGCAAACTTGGGAAAACGCGGTGCAAATCGGCTCGACCTTACAAGTTGTCTGGAAAATGATGGTGCTTGTGCGAAGGCATCTTGAAAGTTCGGAACTCACATAATCTACTCGTCTCCCTAGCAGCGTTCTGGGGGTCAGGTGCTATTGTGACTCTGACTCAGAGGCTCCCCCAAAGACCCTGGCAAAAGGGTAGAACAAATGATACTTGGTAAGGGCAAACAAGAGGAGCGACGACAATTTGTCTGCCTGCGGTTTGGTCATTAAGCTCAGAGCAACCCGGCGCCTTCCCTGGCAAAGGCAAACCAAGGAAAACAAAGAGATTGCCAAGGGAAGGGGCCCCTTCCTTGACCAAGCGCTTGACCATTGAGCGCTTTCTCTAATCTCTTGCTGGCCAAGGGCGCTTCTCATCTTTAAACACCCAGCCCATGTGGGAGGGGGTGTCTTTGTTGAGGGGGTCCTTTTGCCCCCTTTTTTTGTGGTTTCACCAGAAAACCAAGCGAAGCCTCCAATTTAGAGGGTCCGTTCGCTCTTCGGTGCTGAAAGTCTTGGAAAAGCTCGGCGCAACCCAGCCGTCGCTTCACGGGCCAGGAAAAAAAACAACGAATTCCTAGAAAACCCGAAGCCCGAAAGGTCAACAGGGCTTGCAAAGGAGGGGAACCCAACCAGTTTGTGGTTTTGTTGGGTGCCCCTCTCCACAAACGGCCCTTTTTAAGCCGGTACCGAGCTTCAAAGGACACACCCAAATGCTCGACTTGCTTTGGACTGCGAGCTACAGCTGCCTTCTCCCTGCAAGGATGTGTCGGAAAATGTGAACTCCTTGCATACCAGCCAATCTCAAAATTATGTATGTGTCTGGTGCAAGGGTGAAAATCTGGCCCAGCGTCCATAGTAGGTTTTTGCCAAGGTCTCGTTTTTTGATTGCACTGAGGATGTCTGCGTCTCTGTTTTACTAACACCTTCATGCAGCAGTGTACTGCGACCGGCGCTGCTACCCATGTCACTCAGATGATGGGGAATCTTTGGGGAAACTTCCCCGTGGAGGTTTCACTGAGAACTGCTCTAGCTGATTCCGTGGGCCTTTGCTTGGGTTCCTCAAGAGTTCTTAAAGACCAAGGAATTCAGAGTCCGCTCAATTGGCCAAACATTTAGATCCCCCACCCCAAATCATCCACCCTGAGCAGACCCTGATCGGCACCTGTGGTCGCTTCAACTTAGGCTCCCAGCAAAGAGGGCCGCACAACCTCGGCTGGCCCCTTCCGTCCAAGAGGGGTTCCACGCACTAAAGAAAATGGGAGGGGGCGGTATACACCTTTCCACTTAACAATGAAGCCTGGAAGGGCTGTCTAGTTGTTGCTACAAATACCGATCTGCTGGGTTCCATGTCAGTCTGTGGGACCCTTTGTCACTACTCGCCAGTACAAATCACAACTAAAACAATTTCACCATAGACCCCAGATAGCACACCACGGCTACGAACCATGGCGCAACATCATAATGGTTCCCGCGGCATGATGATGATGTTGACAGCATCTTGATGTTGACAGCATCACGAAAATACCACAGCTACTCAGCATAGCGCTCTACATAGACGAGAAGACAACGTCCTAGTGAGTCCATCAGCAAATCGATGATGTTGACAGGATGATGCTGATACACCAGCCAGGAACGATTCCGCTCTACATATCTAGCAGAAAAAAGGCAGAAACGACGTCCTGATGAGTTCGACGACAGCATCATGATGATGCTCACAGCATCACGGTGATGGCAAAGGCAGCATCCTGATGATACCACAGGCACGAACCATCTTGCAACAGCGTAATGAAATTCAGCATCATCCCGATGTTGACAGCACTATGCCCGCCACCACACCCACGAACCATAACGCGGCATCGCAGCGATTGAGCAGCATCATAACGTGGTTGACAATATCATGATGATACACCAGCCACGAACCAGTACGCGCGACAGCTAGAGCAGCAAACGTCCGAACCGGTTCAACAGCATCATGATGCTGCTGACAGCATCATGATGCTGCGGCCAGCAACCTGAACCGAACAGCACCCAAAACCGTACCTGCGCCAGCACCCCAAAGTGCATGCCCCCTAGCTGTCCCAGCCGTCGATCTTGCAAAACAATTTCCCTTCTTTATTAGAAGTCTATGGCTTCCAGTTATCTGGGAAACAAGCCCTCGCGGGCAGCAGCACCTCCAACAGCAACACAAAACAGCACCTGCACCACCACCCCAAACTGCATGCCCCCTAGCACCCGCCGGCAATCTCCGAAAATTGCGCCCACAACGTCAGCAGCACCCCAAACAGTACCCCAGAACAGCTGCATCAGCTCCCCAAACTGCATGCGGCCATCAATCTTGCTGCGCCTGCACCATCACCAGCACCCCAAACTGAGTGCCCCCCCGCTGTCCATCAGCGCCTTAAACAGCACAGGCACCAGCACCTTAATCAGCACCGCAAACTGCATGCCCCCTAGCACCCAGCCGTCAGTTTCGCAAAGCGGCACCTCGTCAAATCTCGCAAAACAGCACCTCCACCAACACTCCAAACTACACGCCCCCTATCTCGCAAAGCGGCACCTCCACCAGCACCCGAAACTGCACGCCCCCTAGCAACCCGCCGTCAATCTCGCAAAACAGCGCCTCCACCAGCACTCCAAACTAGGTACACCGCCCATAGTAGCCCGTGCAATATCGTGCGTTTTTGGGCTTCGGAGCAACCTGTCGAAGCTGCGATTACAGGGGGGAAAGGAGAGCCCCGTCTGTCCCTCATGAAAAATGCGCCGAGACAGTGGGGAATTTCTTGCGTTCCCGAATCTCACTGGCACGCTGCTTTCAGAAGCTCATTTTTACAGCCCCCAACTATCGTGCGTCAACGATTTTGCCATGTTCAAGACTGCATGTTGCCTGGGAACCGCATGATGAACTCTCTTTTCAATAGCCGACGGGGGGGAGGGGTCCTTAGTCTGTTCTTCACCCAAAATTCCCCCAAAAATCTTTGTCGGTTTTTCGGTTGCAGGCAACACACTGGCATGTTCAAGACCGCATGTTGCCTAGGAACCGCATGATGAACTCTCTTTTCAAAAGCCGACGGCGGGAGGGGTCCTTAGTCTGTTCTTCACCCACAGCGACGAGACGTAAGCCAGACAAGCGACGAGACAAGACCGAACAAGCAGAAGCCACGCCGATGGAAGCAGAGCAAGGGCGCAGCAGATGACGACTCCCAGGATGCACACCAGGTGGACCACAAGAAAGGAACGTAGGCGCCTAAAGCCGAAAAGTCAAGCGGAAACCTGTGTCGGGCATACCATGACAGCAGACACAAAGGACGAGATGGGGTCCGCTGGTTGGCATGCGACGTCCAGAAGAGAGTCCAAGTAAGGCAACCAGACAGTGAAGAAAGGACCCAGCACCGAGTGTGTGGAGAAGCAATGCGAGACGCCAGCCAAACGCAGCAAGACGATGAAGGCAAACGCTAGACGAACGTCTTCTGACCCAAGCTACAGCAAAACAAGACAGCTCAGCACACGAACAGAGAACATCACACACCCCACAGAAACAGGAAATAAAGAAGTTCTTGTCAAGCAAACTCGAAGAAGTGACGGAATCATTCCCCCCCACCCCCCCCCACCCCCCCACCCCACCACACCAAAAAAGCAAGCAAGCACAAAAAACACTGAAAATATGGAGTTCAAACACAAAAAACAACAAAAAATGGAGTTCGTCCCACGGGCGGCTGTGGGCGGTGGTCCAACTACATGCCCCCTAGCACCCGGCCGTCAATCTCGTAAAGCGGCACCTCCACCAGCATCCGAAACTGCATGCCCTCTAGCACCCTGCCGTCAATCTCGCAAAACAGAACCCCACCAGCACCCCAAATTACATGACCCCTAGCACTTGGCCGCCAATCTTGCAAAACAGCACCTCCACCAGCACCCCAAACTGCATGCCCCCTAGCACCCGTCCGTCAATCTCGCAAACAGCACCTCCACCAGCACCCCAAACTACATGACCCCTAGCGCTTGGCCGTCAATCTCGTAGAACAGCACCTCCACCAACACCCCAAACTGCATGCCCCCTAGCACTCGGCCGTCAAGCTCGCAAAACAGCACCTCCACCAGCACCCCAAACTGCATGCCCCCCAACACCCGCCCCTCAATCTCGCAAATCACTTTCCCTTCTTTATTAGAAGTTAGAACCCCTATAGCTTTCAGCTATCTGGGGAAAAATACTTTTTGTGGGATCCTTGGCAATAGTCCGAGGGAAAACCACAAGGCTAACTTCTAACATTCTACGTACCCCAATGGGCGCGTCTATTTTTAGGCGACCTGCCCCACCACCCACCCCAAAAAACAATGTGGTGAGGCGTTTTCCTTTTTGTCCTTGCAACACCCCAAAACCGAGGTACCGAGCCTCGACCAAAAAAAGGACAACTTCGAGGGAGACATGCGGCTGAGGCGTCGGCAGCTGGTTCCGGGCATGCCCGGGCGCTGGCTCCGAAGCTCCGCATCCTGCCATTGGAACGATGCAATCTATGGGTGGGGTGTGGGGGTGTGGGGGGGAGGGGGGTGGGGGGTTCAGGGGTTGGGGGTTTTTGGGTTGGGGGGTTGGGGGGTTGGGGGGGTTGGGGGGTTGGGGGGTGGGGGGTTGGGGGGTTGGGGGGTTGAGGGGTTGAGGGGTTGGGGGGTTGAGGGGTTGGGGGGTTGAGGGGTTGGGGGGTTGGGGGGTTGGGGGGTTGGGGGGTTGGGGGGTGGGGGGGGTGGGGAGTTCGCAAACCTTCCATCAACTTCTAAGATGGCTTGCTACCCCAAATTAGTAGGGGGTTGAGGGAAACAGCTACAATGTTGCCACTCAAGGGGAGCATACCCCATTTTTCGCTGGGGTGGCTTCCCTGTCGGATCCATGACCATTTGATCATGACACGTACATCTACATGACGATGTGAGGAGAAAAATCCAACGAAAAATTGCTCCAAGGAATCCCTCTTCAGACAAATCCCAACAGAAAGGTTGGACAGAAACCCATAATGCATGGAACCCAAAACGATGACCACCAAACCAGGCCCCCGAAAAACCCTAGTACTTTCGTGCAGATATGAGAACAACGGGGAAAGGACTCGGTTGGCTTCCATGTTCATCTGGGGGGGAAAGGGGGCTGGGGAAAAATGAGGGAGCAAATGCGATCCATCACCTTGTCTCTAAGCTGCCTGAGCGGGGAAACATCCGCATTCTGGCCCAATTGGCAACCACCTCAAGAGCCCGGCAGGTTTTATTGCTTCACACTGCGGATGGACGAACTCCTGCACCACCTACGATTTCCTGAAAAGAAGCTGATTCCCCAAAGAAGCCGATTCCCCTGTAAATACCAGCAAAACCACGGTTTTAACCATGGAATTTCACCGTGGTGCGATTTCCGAATTTCGTCCACCCACAGTAGGAAACCATCGACATGAGTTCCGCGGTCAACGGTGCGCACGTCGGCTGCGTCACCCCGCCAGGTCGAGAATGGCCCCGCCCAGCGCGGCGCTCGGCTTGGCCCTGGCCGCCAGGCGCCTGAAGGCGCGGCGGCGGCGGTGGCTGTGGGCTGTTCTTTTTGGTTTGAGCCCGTGGCCTTTTCGTTTCTCCAGCTCAAAGATGGGGAAAGTGGGGAGGGCTCAAAGTAAGACACTTACTCAAGAATTCTGGGCCCAAGAATTTTGTCTTTGAGCCCAAGAATTCTGGAGGATCTGGGGGAGACCCCATCATGCCTAACTTGTTTGAAGGTCCCATGAGGGTATGTGGGAGATGTCCATTCGCGGTAGTGAGGCTACACTTTTAGGAGTGGCTTGAAGAGAAGCCACAAGGAAACCACCAACTTCCTACTTCTCTTTACTAGTTTTACCGTTGGACATGACGATGACTGGTACACCCGCGATCTTTTTGGGTGGCAGCCAGAAGTGAGCCGTTTTGGGGTTCCGTGTTAGTTTGCAGTAGGAACGGAAGGAGGCTCGCCAACACGAACCCCCTTTTGCGACCCAGTTCGGTTGTTGCGCCACCTTGGTGCAAAAGAGGGGCCAATGCATTGCGACAGCCCAAGTGGATGGGACGCAAAGTGGATATTTTGGCGCACTTTGAGTCTATGTTGCACCCATCTTCTTGAGAGTGCCAACTATTGTCCTTTAAAACCACCCCCGAAATGCTCAAAAGACACACCCAGTTGCTGTGTTTTTCTTGATAAACTATTTATATTAAAAACAAACTTTAAGGAGAAGGGACGAAACTGAAGGCCATCGAGAAACCATGTTCCAGGGAGCGATTCGGAATGCCACTTTCATTTGCGCTTTAGAATACAGGTTGGATTTCCCCCTGTTGGTTGTAAAGCGAATCAAGCACTACTGGACATGTTTGCTCGTTTCTCGAAGGGACTTCAGCAACACGTTGTGGGCCAGCAAAAAAAATGAGCTGTGAACTAAAGTAATATGGCCCTAACCAAAAAGATGCATCATGGCTGAGTTTTGGTTGAAACCACCAAGGGCCCAAAGTGGATTCCCGTTGGTTGAACATCTGGACGGGAAGTTTCAAAATCCCATTCAACGCTTCATCTTGGCGATAGGCTACGTGGCCTTCCTTGCTGTACGCTTTGCCCCAGACAGTTTCAGACGTAGTCGAGTCGTCGCTAGCCAATCAGGCCTATCTGGCTATTTTGCAGCACCAAGCCCCAGAAAGACTGAAACCTCGAAGGACCAATTCATCGATTTGGCTGTGGCTCAAACATAGGTACCCAAAATGGGGTGCCCTTCTCAGTGGAAACACTGATTAAAACCTGCGGTCCAACTCCTGGTGGCGTAGCTTTTGACCCATACTAGGTCCTCCAGTAGAGAGGTTAGAACAAGGGTACCATTTTTTTCTGTAGTCCGTTTTAGTAGGGGACCCCTCCCAACCAAAAAAGAAAAACGGTGAGAAAGGGCACCTAGCTGGGGGACCTATCCATTTCAGGGTCCAACCTCTGGCCAGGGCCCCGGCTTCAGCAGCCGCGTGTGCATCTGCCTGGCGCAAAAGTCGCTGGCCGAGGGATCGCCGTCCACCAGCACCAGCAGCGCCGAAGGCTCCTCCGCGATGACGCGGTTTTTTGTTTTTCTTTTTCGGGCGGGTCTTGTAGAGAACCCCCGGGGCGGGAAATGGTGGTCAACTTTTGGTTTCGCGTTGAAGCCAACAAGAAAGGAGTACCCTCAAAGCAAAACACGCACCCATTTGTCACGGGCGTGGTGGACATAGGCGTCCCTGTTTGAGGGTAATAGTCCATTTTGGGGTTGCTTTCAAGGGAAAACCAAAAGCAAACAACCCCGTTGTTGAGGTTCCCCCATTTTACGACCCCGCATCGGAATTGCAGATTCATGTCCACCAACTCCTCAACTTCACCTCGGTTTGCATCGGGGGCCGAACGCCCACTCACAGAAAGTGGCAACCTAAAATTTTACTTGGCTCTGCTGGCTGACAAAGTGGGCGTTATAGGAAGTGGACTCCAAAAGCAATCTTCTTGGACCTTCAAAAAGCAGCCTTTGGCTGATCCTCCACTTCAGGCCCCAAGGGACACTGCAACTTGCATGCCCTCTGCGTCAAGACAAAGACTCCCCCACCTTTCAAACCATTCTCGAAACCCACGCTCCCAACACCAAACAGCCATGCTCACTTGGACACCACACATTTCCAAACCCAACAGCCCCCCCAAAACTCCGTTGCTTTCTGCTCCCCTGCTAAAAGGACGGAAAACCCATTCATTAGTTGGCAAAAAGTTGAAGTCCTAACATCCCTTGGCAACATGCACCTCTGGTTACCTACCACCACCCCCAATTTTGAGCAACTTTCTCGGTTTTCCCCTAGCAAAACACAGCAGCACCCAGCTCGGCTCCTCCAGCGGCGGCTGCTTCAAAGCCACGGCCACCTTCCCCAGGTCGCGGATGAGGACGTGCCGCATGGGCGCCTGGCCACTTTGGAGGTGCCACTTTGCTGCCCGATTTCAGGATCCCCGCGAAAAGTGACCCACTTTTCGTGGGTTAAATGGAAATGCCCAAACACTAAAAGCCTGAAAAGCTAAGGAACCGGATGGCTGGGAACCACCAAGTTTGGAGCTGGCTCTTCATGGCCATCGTCTTTCAGGGGACCCACTGAAATGGTGGGCTTCCTTTTGGTTGCCCTGGCAAAAAGACACCAAAGGAAAAAAAACCAAGGAGCCAAAAATTCGTGGGGGATCCTGGGGAAGCTGTGTTCCCCAATTCGCAAATCGCAACCCCGTTGGAATGAATACTTCTTAAAGAGGCCTTCTGGTGGGTTCCATGTTGGTGCTGGGAGCGCACCCTGAAACGGAGTATGAAACCCTTTGCGGTTAAACAGCATGTGTGGAATTCACACATACAAGACGCGAAACAAATTGTTTCTCCTGGGGACAGCCAATTGGCGGTGGGATTCTTAGATTCATGGGCAGCTGGAGAGCTCTCGAACAAACGGGGCAGCGATGCCAATCTCAACCCTAGCGCAAATGACCCAGAGAGTGGGCTCGTCACTCTTGGATTGTTTTGCGCCAACATTGGACCACGCTAATCAATCCACGATTCCCATTGCGTGATCTGATTATTTTATTTATTTATTTATTTCGAAGCAAAGGTCGATTGTGTCGGGTGCAGAACCGCATTTTCCCCATCTTGGAGATGAGAAGCTTCGGCGGGGCAATGTTTACGGGGGAAGCATAGGGATCCCGTTGCACGACCACTGAAACGTCACAAAGCGTCAATGTCCAACTCACTTCCTTTGGCCAAGAAAGTTCCTTCTGCCTGTCGCTTCCCAAAACCGGTATCAGTGTCTGGCACTCGTTCAGTCAGAATACGTTGGCCCAAACGATGACCGCAACCACTGAAGGTTGTGCTTGAAGAGGTTTCACGCGTCTAGTCCCAAAAGCTGAAACAGGATAGATTCAATCGTTCACCCTACAGAAGGCTCCATAAGAACCCGGGTGTCTTTTGGTCAAATAGATGGCCCTGGTAAATGGAATAAAACTCATCTAAGCCAGTGCAATCTATTTCTAACCACCTATAAAATTCACTTCCTTCCGAGCTTCTCCCTCGGCCTTGAGTTACTCCCTTACCCTCCCTGCTAACATGGAAGCCACAGGCATTGTCCCCCCAATTCCAGGTGCCACGATGGGAACCCAGGAGCAATACAAGGGCGTCCCAGTGAAGGGGGGGGGGAAGCACCCCCCCAATTAATCCAGCTTGATAAATTTGAGGTTGCTATTAGCCAGTGGGAGGGTACCCTTCCTCCTGCAAACAGAGCATCGGTGAGATTTTACCTGGAGGGCACCCCAGCCAGGTTCCACACAAGAACGGGAAAGCGTTTTGGGCGTGTCTTTTTTCGATGGTCCCCGTTTTGGGCTTATTTTGAAGGAACAGTCAAAGTGAAATCACCATGGTCTATTTCTTGGTTGCTGTTGACCCCCTCAAAAGTGCTTAACTTTTCGTGGGTCCAAGTCGGAAAATCCACAAAGTTTCAACCAAAAAAGCTAAAGTCCAAATCGATCCGTTTACCAAATAGCCGTGGCATATTTTGAGACACCCCATTTGTTGCCCGGCCGATCAACCAGTCGCCTTCACCTTGCTGTTGGCTTCCAGCGTGCAGAAGGCATCCACGACCAGTGGAAGAGCCATGGCGACCGCTGAACTTCGGTCTCTTTTTCCGGGCTCTTCGGTCTGGGCACCAGGGTGTTTTTCCATAGGAAGATCCCCGTTTCGCGGGTGGATGGTTGCTTCCGAAACAGGGGGTGTAACCCAAGTCATCAAAAAGCACTCCCTAGGCTCCTTTGAAAGGGGGTAAGTCGGGATTTTAGCATTTTGAGGTTGCACACATGGCGTCTAAGTAGCGACTTCGGCTTTCCAAAATTATTGTTCTTTGTGAGAGTCGGCCATAAGAAGCAACCAATGTTCGTTCACTGGCGTTATATGGGCGTCCTTCAAAATGACCCCAAAGAGGGTACTACTCCGACCGCTGGGTGCTTAATCGGTTGTTTGAGGTGATCTCCCCAGATGTTCTTGGAAGCGGGGACTCGAGCCCCCAAGACCTTCGCAATCAGTGCTTCCCGGTTCCCGCTGGCAAGTGATCAAACCAGAAAACGCGTGCTTTTTGCTCGTTCGGGGAGGGGGGGGTGTTGCAAACACAGGGGTCCTTGTCTATAGTTCCGACCCATAAACATCTCCAACGACAAAACGAAGGCTCACTCAAAACGGCCTTTCCAAAAGATGACACTTAAACCCACCACTGTGGGAGGAAATGTGCGTGAGCGCTTGAAATGGGGGACCCCTCAAAAAGGCCAAGTTGCCTGCGTGTCTTCTCGCCGGATCTCATGGCTTCTTGAGTGGGAGTTGGATGTCCAAAACGTCAGGTTGGGACTGCTTGCTCGTCCCCCCAATTTCATCTTTTAGGAGGTGTGATCCCACATTTGCTTTAGGATGTTGACAGGGTGGTGTGTTTGTCACCTTTCTTGGCACGCATCGAAGAGGAGACCTACACTTCTAGAGGGCAGACATTGGTCAATTCCAAAGAAGTTGAGATTGGGACTATTCTGGCGAGGGACCCTGAGTGAATCCTTGGGCCATTGATGATGGCAAGATACAGCTGGACAGATGCCAAAATGTGAGTGCCCTTGAATGGTTGCGTTGAAGGGAAACAAACCGGCCAAACAATACAGCACCATGTTGGGATCCTGATTTCCACACAGACAGATGTTAAAGGTCAGCTTCCCTCCAATTGGTGGTTCGGATTGGTGGTTTGGTGGGTAAAGGTGGTGTCCCATTTAGCATCTACAAGAACCAGAAATTCAAGTCCAAATCCAGTTCCGACCAATCCAAACCACTTGAGGAGAACCTGACATGAGGTCCTTCATTTGAGTCCTCAAAACCTGGCGTTAAAATGGTCTGCCCAATCTAAAGAACACAAAGGTGGACATCTGTACCAAATTCTGGTCGGGACTGTCCCTTAACCTTCGCTTACAGCACCTGGGTTTCGATTTGTGGCTCATCTTGCTGCTGCTCAGTAAGGAATGACCCAGGGTGTTGGGAATGAACCCAGGGATTCCCTTATAAAAAACCACCAGGGATTGTTTACAGGGGTCATTCGCCCATTCCCTGCTGAGAACCAGCAAGAAAGACATTTGAGAAAGCCGTTGGTCATTCAGAATCCTCTGATCCGCCCTCAAGGGGGAAGGCACCGGGCTCGCTTCAGACCTAGGCCGGAAATCGGAGGGGTTCGGAGATCCCAAGGAAGATGCCAAAAAAGGCAAACTCGCTTCCGAACAAGTGGATTGGCCAGACAAAAATGCAAAGAACAAAAAACAAACATGTTTGCCACGAAAATCGCAACCAACCCCACAAAGTGACGATCAAGTCCGAAACGGAACTTATGGAGTTAGAAACAAAAACCTGATGCCCCTCCATGGAAGCGGACGATCGGAGGCTTTGTGAAGACGACCTTCCTTAGGTCCCGAAGGAAGCCCGAGGCAAGAGGATGATCGGCTGAAAGAAAGATGCGCCGGGACTAGTGCTGCCAATGGTCTCTATGCTCCGTGAGTAGCCAACCCCAAGTAGGCCTTTTGACCAACGCACATATGAGTCATAAGCAAAACCCGGTACTAAAATGGTCGACCCAGAACAATGTAAAGAATTAAGAAGGCGGATATCCGTAGCTATTTATGGTTGGGATTGTCCCTTACTAACCTTCATTTACCCAGGTTTTGATTGTGACTGATATGGATTCTGGCTCAACCGATTCACGACTGAGCGGGTCTTCCATGAACCACAAGCCAAAGCCAACAGGGCCCGAGTAATTTCACGCCTGTCCTACTGCGGACGGAATCCTGCACCTCCTAAGAAGCCACGTAATTGTACTTCAACCCATGACTCGCAACCGTCCACCGTATGAGGTACAAATTGGTTGAAACTAGTTCGCCCAAACGCTGTTGGAAATCTCCAACTTGCGAGCAAATCCAAGGGGTTCGGCTCTAAAACCCGATGAGACAGGGAAACATTAAGAGAGAGTCCCCCAACATTTAGAGAATCCCCCATGTCCCTGAACCATTCGACCAGTGGAAACTTGAGCATGTGTCACAAAAAGGGATTGGGACCCCAAAAATATGGTGGTCTTCCTGCTGGTTTCCCTTCAAACCAACCCCGAACACCCTCAACAAAAAGACGAGGCAGCCCTCGTAACGAGTCCGAAGCCGCCTCCGTTGCCGTTGGGCTGCGCATAGCGCTTGCGGCCTGCGGGCTACGTGGGCACCAGTTACGTGCCAAGCGCCCGGAGTTTTCGGGAATCCCCACCAGGCGTTTCCAAAACCTGCCAAGTGGAAACCCATGTTGGGGGCCCCCTATTTTCTGGGCGGCCTGTTTTCAGCTCCCCCACTCAAAGTGACCCACTTTTAGTGGGTGAAATGGAAACTACCACTAAACACTAAAAAGCTAAAAGGCTAAGGGGATGGCTGCGAGCCACCAAGCAACCAGGCGCTGCCAAAACCCGCCTTCGTGGGAAACCAAGAGGAAACCCATGATTTTGGGGGTTCCCTATTTTGACACAACCTCGGTTCGATGCACGATCCCCGTGGCGGGTGCAATCAATTCATTGACACATTTAGGTGCATGTTTGAGGGTACCTGTTCTTTGTGGCTTTAAAGGAAAACCAAAAAAACACATTTGACACCCACCGCGAAAGCCCTAAGGGTAGACTCTCAAGGCAGGCCTTAGAGCATGTTTCTGTCAACCTGGCAGTTGGTTGGTGGGGTTGTGTTTGTTGCTTCTTCCAACAACCCTACTTAAACCTCAAAACACCCCCACGATTGCTGCTGAACAAGCCTTCTCCAAGGCAAATCAAATTCCTAACGACAAAGAATTTTTGAACACCAAGAACATTAAGCCTGAATGGCTGGGGGTGTTTTACCCTAAAGGCCCCTGACGGCCTTTGAAACTTTATAGCCCATGCCCATGCAACAAACAGGAAGTCTCATTCTCCTATCCCGTATTTTGAGACAAACCCCTATGAACCTCTGGCACCCTAGCAGCTCAACTATGGGAAGACAGCCCCAACAGGCCCAACATGGCCATGCACCAGGCCCAACATGGCCATGCAAGAATCAATCCCTCCCAACCCCAAGACCCCAAGTACAAAGGTCTTTTGACCATGGCACAAATACAGCAAAGCCCACTCCCTCCGCCTCCGTACGCGCCGGCATGCGAAGCATTCCCGCCGTAGCCGCCGGTATTCCCTCCGGCATTCCCGCCGCTGTTCCAGTTCTGGAAGAACTGCCTGGCATGTGAAGCTGCCTCAACTCCGCTTCCCTCTAAGTGGTTTGCCAGAACCAAGGGTTCAATTCCCCAGCCACCAACCTAGACAACCTCCTTCCCGGGTACCAAATCGGATCTCCTGGAGGTACCCGCAAGGCACAGCTCTCCGTAGAAAAACAACATTTGTTTTTGTCCCATGCACTTTACACCAAAAACCAGCAACGGTGGCTGAAAAAAGCAGCAACTTGGCTATCTAGGATGTTAGATCCAGCCCCTCCACCCACCCCAACTTGGCTGGCCCAGTTCACCCTGCACCGTCAGTCTTTGCAAACCAAAAGCTTCGCGACCGGCAACAACCCGCACGGCCGGGTAAAGTGTCCCATCCACCCGGCTCCCCGCGCCTCACCGCCTCCGGGAGGAACTCCCAGTCCCTTGGGGGCCGGCCGATGCTCTGCGTCAGCACCTCGGCGCAAGGAGATTTCCGCGTGGGAATTTCCGATGGGCACCGAGGAGTCTCCTTCTGGGAGAGGAGTGGATCGATATGATTGGACTGTGCTAGCTCCTCCAGATTTGTAAGTTGGTACCCGATATTTTCCTGAATCGTCTGTTTCAGTAGGGGAACCCTTTGTAACCAAAAAAGAGGGGGAAAAAAGGCACTACTGGGGGACCTAGTATTGGACTCTGTCTCTGGGCGCGGCTTTGGGCCACACTTCATCGTGGTGAGTTCCAAGGCGGTGAGAAAAAGCGGGCGCTGGGGACTCTCGGAGCAACGGGCCTCCCATGTTTGAAGACCCACTCCAAGCCTCCAAGCTCCCCTTCCCCTTCCCCAACGCTTGAGACGCCCCACTCCCAATTTGTGGCTGATGTGAGTGCTTAAAGTCTGGCTGACCCAACCGGAGCCCAAAAGAAATGGCTCCACCCCGGTGAAGACGCCCGGACGAAATTGGATGAACTTCCTAAAATGTTGGGAGCCAAAAAGTATTCAAACAAATCAAATGTTCCATGTGTTTGGGAGTGGGTGCGCATATCCAATCAGCACGCACACCAGGGTCTCCAGTGTTCTCGACTTGTGGGCAAAATCGGGCGGTCTCCCACGGCTGTGTTTTTTCTTGGCACTGCGCCATGTCCGCAAAAAATAGGCTACTTAGAGGTAACAGGTTTTTCCACAAATAGCTCTTTATGGGTCACGGTGGGACTTGTTGCAGTCCCCATGAAGAATCAAGGAGAGCTTTCAAGGGGAAAGGAGGAAGTGCAAGTTGATGATTCTAGTTACAACTACCCCACTTTTTGGAAGAAATAAATGGCCAAATTCGCAGGTTTACCTTTGTTTCTCCTTTCACTGCACTCGAAACAGGTGTTCTCTATTTCAAGAAACGCTCAGGCCGCTGCCGCAGGCACGCAGGAGAACGGGTGCTCCTGCGATCAAAAACGGCCCCGGCCGCCCGTGGCTGTGCCTTGGATCGAGCTCAAAATCGGCGGACCTTCAAAATTGGTGGTTTTCCTCAGGGGTTCAGGGGTGGTGGGGGTGGTGGGGGTGATGGGTGGTTGGTTTCCATTTAAACCCGCCCCAAAAAATGCACCAGCTCCAAACAAGACGGGCCCATTTCTGACCGCGACTGTCCATCCTCAACTTCCATCTCGGCTTTGGGTCGCAGGCCCTTGCACCCCTGGGTGCTGGTTGCGGTGCAGCAGGTTACAGGGGTACCTTCCCCATTCTCTCCAGGACCAAAAAACACCCAAAACCCTGGGGAAGCAGCTGGTTCTTGAAACGAACGATGGTTGAAAAGAATGGAAAAGGAATCCAGCCCTAGAAAGGCACCGCAAATGCAACGAAACCAACTCGTCCAAGTCAGCCCGGGATGTGACGCGGTGTGCCGTCGGACGCTGGGCGTTTTGCTCAAGGAGGCCTAGCTCCATTCAGCCGGGAGGTTTCGGCAGGCACTCCGTGCCGCCGGCTCGAGAGAGATTGCCTCCTTGCCCAATAGGGGGGCCTGCAAAGGGACGATCTAGTTCCGAGTCCCCAACTGGGCAATTGGTTTCCAAAAAGGAAAACCTCAATTCAAACCAATCCAACAAACAAGGCCAATTTAGGCCACCCCCCTCCCCAAAGAGAGCAGCGAGAAAATACCCACAGCAGCTCCTCACCGAAAGGCGCCAGGAGCTCTTGAAAGAGCATGACCTGGCGCGAATGAAAGACCAAGAAACGAGGCTCGCGGAAGTCGTGGGCCAAGCTTCTACCCTTTATGGGGAGTCTGTATCTCACTGACGTGTGGGATGAAATGCCTGGAAAAGCCCCACAGAGCTCAGCTCAGCTCAGGGTTGTTCAAAGGAGTGGCTAGAGGGGACATCAACAAGCAGGCCATGATGTCCATGTTCCCTGGAGCTTTGCTTGTCCTGGGCGCAGGTTATGAACCCCCCAAAGACCCCGAGGCTTTCTCGAGCCTTTTCGACAAGACCGGTCGGCAGCGCCAGGCTGTCCTCGTTCAGGAGGTTGCCCTGACCGAAACCAGCGGTTCCGCGCTTCCGCCAAGCGGCGGTAAAAACGGAAAACCGTAAAAACGGATTGGCCGCAGCCCCGAAACCGGGGCAAAAAATGCGCGTCATTCCTTGTGAAAGCACCAAATGCGGCCAACCCCCCACAAAAAAACAAACCCTCAAACAGCCCGAAAAAAGCCACTCGCTCCTTTTTTCCCCGTTTCTTTTCAACCCCCCAAACTAAGTCAACCCCCCCCCCCTCCTCCACCCGTCATTCTCCCCACCCGCGGCGTCATCGCGAAGTCATCGCCGGCCTGCTCCACCGCTTGCCAGGCCTTGCCGACCATCGTCTCGATCCAGGTCCTCGGCGCCGACGCCCCGACCAACTCCCTACTGGACGAAATCCATTTCGCACCACCTAAGAAACCCTGGAATGATGATTCCACGGTAAATACCAACCATGGTGTGTCCAATACTTTCAAAGTGGTGCGAACGGATTTCGTCCATCCTCAGTATCCCCAAACCGACGAATCCTTGCATAAGTGCATAAGGCCAACTTGGAGGGGCTCGCTGCCCCCATGAAATGGATTCAGCGGCCCGAAGCCACTAAAGCCGGTTGAGGCCTACCACGGCGAAAAAGGCCATGAGCCATGGACACGTCTGGGGGGGGGGGGGGGTGGGTTGGACTCTTGTCCGGAACAGTCCAACACACGGGGGGGGGGGGGTCCGGGACAAAACTGGGGCTCCAATTCGGGGGCTCGTTTCCTGGGGTCCATTCCCAAACACTCCCTCCAATCATGTGTTGGAATGTATTGCCTGCGCTGTGCTCAGATCTGCTACAAGTCGAACTTGTGCGTTAAAATGGATCCAAACCACACACAAAACCAACTAAAAACGTCGAACAACCTGACGAACTGCACGGATTCTGTCTTTCTTTGTGTGGTACTCCTTCTTTGGTGGTTCATTAGAGAAAACCAAAAGGAACAACCATTTTGGGGTCCCCTAAAGAAAGACACACCACATGGATTGTGTGGGATGCTCTCCACTCAAAACCTTCCCGAGACAGCTCGCACGGTTTTCTCGGCCTCAGAAAAAGCTCCACCCGGCCCACGTCGTCCATCCTGGCAAAGGCTGGACACGTGTTCTAGTGGGGCAACCGGGAAACACCGTTCGTGTGCAATGTGTGTTTCGTCTTTGAATACAAACCCATCCAACATACAGGTAAGGTAGATCCACCCCCTGGGCCATCTTGTACCAGGCTCGAAGTCAACCGAGTGGTAGCTTAAAGGGAAAGCAGGAAAAGAACCCCCCACCCATTTTTCGACTTTGATGACCCCGAGTCAAAATCTGGGTTGCTGTTGAACCCTCTGCACAAAAAGCACATGATTTTTGTGGGTCGAATTCGGTAAATCCGCTGTATCTTGGTTGCTGTTGAACCCTCTGCACACAAATTATGTTTCGTGGGTTCAATGGTAAATCCGCTGTTTCCCATGTTAAAGTCCACTAAAAAACAATTCGCCGCAGCCAGCGCCCCCCAGACAACATGCCGGCAGCTCGGAGAACTCATGGCTGCGTCGTAGGCGGCCTGGTGCCCGCTCTTCAGCGCCTGACTCTACTCGACGCGATCGGATCGAGTCGAGTGGTTTGGGGTTCCGATCCCGGTGTGAGGCATGATCAAAGCTGATACCCTCCCACCAGCTAACATGGAAGAAGTGCACAGACCCCTGTAGAAAGACGACTTTCCTCTTGGAAAGGGCCGGCCTTTGCACTTCCATGTTAGCTGGTGGGAGGGTAATAGAATTGTCTACCCAAAACCATGCAAAGAATATTAAGAGGGCGGCCGCACCTATTTATTGTTTTTTGTTTGTCCCTTGCCAACCTTCATCCACCCGAGTTTTGATTGTGGACCTGTGAAAACCCCAACCGTTGGAGTAATGTTGACCCCGGATTAATAAACGCAGTCCCTTTAAGGGGGCGGGGGGGAATCCTCCCTCCACGAGTGATGATTCCCCGCTAAATGCAGGGATACCCCCCCTGGGGCTGATGAATCTGGGGTCAACATTCTGCGAGATATTTACCCGCAAAGCACCCTCCAAAGAAATAAATCAAATGCTGGTATGTAGCTGCCTGCTTTTTGTGTGGGAACCTGGCGCCACGCATTCTAAGACTTTCAGTCACAGAAGTGGTTGGTGGACATTCACCCGAACCTAAATGGCCCTGGGTCAAAATCCAAGTCGTACCCAGTGAACATCCCAATCCCCACTAAAATAGACCAAAGTGGGTGGTGCGCCTACCCCAAAATGGTACCATTGGTTTTGACCCACAGCCAAATGATGTCCACCGGAGGGTCCCCAGTTGAAATTCACACCCACATTCTAAATAGGTTATAGCCAGAAGTCAGCCAACTCCTGTCATCTCGCTTATAACAACGGTGTTCAAACCACTTGCGCAAATAGGTTGAACATCGACGCATATGGGCCGGAGTGGCCCATTCGTCAAAAGTCCAAATACGATCTTCCCCCTGGGCAAAGAAAGGGCTTTTCTAAATGGGCATGTGTCAAAATAGGGGACCCCCCCCAAAAAAAGAGACAACAGCACCGGTTTCCTTGTGGCTTCTGGATAAAAGCTCGGTTGCGACCGAGACTCGACAAGTAAGGACCCCAAATCAAAAAAAACAGCTGTGGAAAAAAATGCCGCCGTCCCTTTCAGCTGCACCATTTCGATCCGCTCCTTGTAGACCTTGTTCCGCAAGGACCTCACTACATCGGATCCGACGGCCCCCGTTTCCTTTGCTTCCAACAGTCCGGTTTGTCGTCTGCTCATTTGTAAATTTGGGCGTCATGGTTTTAGGCTCGGTGCCCTAAAAAACGACACCGTATGATTTAGAGACATGGCAAGAGGGAGATATTGCAGCCTAAGTCACTATTGGCAACTATTAGGACTGATCGGTACATAGAAAAAGCCGCAAACGGGCCGTGAAAATGTCCTGGTAGGGTACGTTCGTGAGACAGTAAGACCTCCACCTTGACATCAGTGCTACGGACCAATGTCCTTGGCACGTAGATTCAATGCCACCCTGAAAAGGATGGCGAAGGGTTTCTTACCCCTGTTTCACCACGACGAACGCCAGGTGTTCAGATCTGAGTTCAGGTGGAGTGGATACCAAGCATTCTCAGCTCATGCGACAGGCACTTTCCGGGCAAGGGTACCTGGAAGTCGGAAGCCTGCGGTTTCCCCTCCATTTTTGGTACAAATGCGGATCACGTTTGGGTGAGTTGCGCCGGTGGGTCCTTTGAAATTCGCCTCGGCCCCAAAGGGGCCAAGGGCGCTCAGATCTCTTCCAGCCCACCCAGCCTCAGGCCCAAGCTTGTCTGAAACAGGCCTACCCCAAGTCATCCAGCAAGCCCAGCCCAGCGCCCAGCCCAGGCCCGGCGCATCTCTAGGCCGGCCCCAAGGTCAGGTTGAGACTGGCCTCAGGCCAACGACCAGTCTCACGTGTCTGAAACTGGTCTCAAGCTATGCCAGCCACCAAGCCCGTCTGACGTGCCCCAGCCCCTCAGTCCGGCTGCCCAAGCAACTCAGCCCAGGCTGGCCAGGCCTTGACCTCCTGCTCGCGTCTGGCCCCAAGTCATCCAGCAGGCCCAGCCCCGTCTCAAAGTATGCCAGCCTGAGGCTGGCCTCAGGCCCAGTCCCTGGCGTGTCTTACGTGTCTGCGACTGGCCCCAGGCCCAGCCCAGCCAACTCGCCACCCAGCCTCAGGCCCAAGTGTGTATGAAACAGGCCTTGCCCATCCAGCAACCCGCCCAAGCACAGCTCAGCCCAGCCCGCCCAGCCCAAGTTCCAGGAGCCTGGTCCGGCTGCCCGGCAGCCAGCAACCCGCCCATGGCTTCGCAGCCTCGTGGCTGAGACTAGCTTCAGGCCCAGCCCAAAGCCTGCCCAGCCCAGGCCCCAGCGCATCTCAGGGCATGCCAGCCACTACCGGCCCCCAGCTTTCAGCCGACCAGCAGGCTCAGCCCAGAGACTGGTCTCAAGCTATGCCAGCTACTCAGCAGCCCAGGCTGACCAGGCCCCTTTGGTGCAGTCTGAGACTGGTCTCAAGGTATGCCAGCCTGAGACTAGCCTCAGGCCCAGTCCCTCAGCCCGCCTGCTGGCGTGTCTTACGTGTCTGCGACTGGCCTCAGGCCCAGCCTAGCCAGCAACTCGCTACCCCATCCAGCGACCCGCCCAAACACAGCTCAGCCCAGCCAGCCGAAGTTCCAGGCGCAACCAACACCATAATCCAGCTGCCCAGCACCACCCATGGCTTCGCAGCCTCGTGGCTGAGACTAGCTTCAGGCCCAGCCCAACCAGCAACCCGCCTAAGCCAACCCCACCCAAGCCCACCCGGTTTGAGACTCGCAGGCCTCAGCCTATCTAGCGCCGAGACTGGGCCTCGCCAGCCTGGGCTCAACTAGCGTCTAGCCCAGCCCAGTCCGCCTGCAGGCCTGTCTGACGTGTCTGAAACTGGCCTCAGGCCCAGCCCAGCCATAGCCCAGCCCCCTCAGTGCGGCTGCCCAGCCCGCCGTAAACTAGCTTCAGCTCAACCAACAACCCACGCAAGCAAGGTCCAGCCAAGCTGCCCGAGACTAGCTTCAGGCCCAGCGCAGGCTTATCTGATGTGTCTGAGACTAGCCTGTGGCCCAGCCCAACCAGGCGAGGCCGGCTTGTCTGACTTGTCTGACCTTCCCAACACTGGATTTCGGTGTTCCTGACCCTTCCCTCAAACTAGGCTGGGCCCGAGGCGGGCAACGCGAAGCGTTTACAATTCCTTCGGATGTTGATTGGGTGAAAGTCATCCCCTTGCCCTCATTTGCCGCACATTGCTCCATCTACTTTCACCGGTCCTGTTGCCCTCAGTTGACAAAGAAATCAAAGGTTTGCCTTTCTGCGGCCACTCAAAATCTGTGTCTCTCTTTTTTCGAGGCCAAGAAGAACTCCTTCTTGAGCTTGGTGTAGAGGCCCGGGGAGAGACACCACTATGACAAAAAAAAAATGGGGGGGGGGGGAGGTAATTAACCTTTTGTTGGCAGCCCCCTGTTTTAGGTGGGTTCTTCAAAGGGGGGGGGAGCCGAGCCCCCCCAACAAAAAAAAAGACGGCCGACCCCCCCCCCAGCTGCCGAGAAATCTCGACTCGCGCCCCGGGGCCCCGGGGCCCGGGCTCCTGGTCCAAAGCGCAGGTCTCGGTGGCTTCCCACATGGCCTCGGGTTTTGATCGGAAGGCGGATGGCTTCGCGAAGTCCCTGCGGCTCAAAGAACCGGTACGAACCGGTACAAATGGGTTGCCCTCCTAAAAGGTGGAAACATGGACCAAAACCTGCCGTATGCCCCTCCTGTTGAAAATATTGAGCCACAGCCGTTTATTTCGCACGCTGAAACCGTGGTTGAAACCACTGTTGGTTGGTATAAACAGGGGAAGATGGGATACCGATACTGCGGATGGTTGCGGGTCATCCGTTCAAGACCGAAACACGAAATGAGCTATCATGGGAATGAACAACCATAAGGTTGGCTAGCATTTACTGGGAGAATCAGCATTCCGGGGGTTCTTGGGTGGTGCGAAATGGCATTTCGTCCATGCACAGCAGGGAATGAGACATGGAATGAACCGTTTCAGGGAATCCCAAAGAAAGGAAACCGGTTGGAGGGAATTGGAATGAGCCGGTTTTGGTGAATTCCCGACAACTCTGAAACCAGTTGCAGGGTTTTTCTTGGGGTCATTCTATTTCTCATTCCCTGCTGAGCACCCGCAAGCTTGGTGGGATGATTTTCCTCTTTGCAGTATTTACCCACATGTACGCTGCAAACGGGATACATGCTGCCTGCATGGAGTGTGCGGGATTGATGGGTGTCCTCTTCAAAACTCCCGAGCACTCCATGTATGCGAAATATTCATTTACCCACAAAGACACCCTCCAAATGGGGCTAATGGCTGAATGTTGGTATGTATTGCCTGCATGGATTGTGTGGGATTGATGGGTCTGCTCTCCTGTATGGATGGGTCTCCTCTGAACGAAAGCATGTTGCTTATTTGTTGTCAAGCTCCATGGTTTATCTAAGAAGCCTTAATATCACATATTCTGACTGAATCTAAGGGACTTGTTTCACAACCACAGTTCAATAAAAGTAAAGTACTACACTCAGCGTGCATCGAACTGCCATGCCTGAATATCTCAACTCTTTCATCCCCATCCCCCCACAACCCTGGACAACATCCCATAGCCACTCAGAAAAAGATGCAAACACCCTAGTAGACCGCACGTGGGGGTTGATAAACATTCCTGGCCCATGCAGTGGCAAATATCATCTTGTTGGTGGCTTTCCCCAATGGTCATCCAATGTGTACCGGACCTTTTGATCAACTCTCACGTGAACCAATTGCACAAGGTGTCAAAAGGCACTGCGTTGATCCATGCCACGCCTTGTCCAGGAGACAGGCGTCCATCAACTCCTCGTACCTCTGACCCGCTTGACTGCCCCTTCCCCCCCCCCCCCCCCGCCCCGCCCGGTTTGGCACATACAGCACAACGTGTGTGTCTGTGTGTGTGTGTCTTTTTGGGGAGGGAACCGGCCCCCTTTGGTTGAAAGGAAGCCAAAAGGAAAACGGACGATGCGTGTTGTGCCCTCACGTTGAAGCAAACTCGGCAACGTGATGCGAGCTTTCCTTCTGAAGGAAGCCCATGCTCAAACTGAGCTAGATGTCCCAAGGACTGAAGACCTGATTAAGCTACCAAAGGACCTTTCTGAAAATAAACCCTCAAACTTAAGGTGTCTGGGTTCTCCCTTCCAGGAACCAAAAACTGCTTTGGAGGGATGAGATTCAAGAAATGGGAAGGTCGCAAAAACTGGCCCAAGCCTCTCTCTCAGGTCCGAAGCTCCTGGGTTCCACTTTTTGACAACCCCAACCCAGGGCTCGAATTTCCCAAAAGGGAAACCCTTGAATTTAAGTCTAGGGGAGTCAAAAAACGGAACCTCCCACTCCCCCTCCCGAAATATGTGTGCGCCCAGCGTTGGATGGGGCACTTGCCGTTGAGCACGGCCTCCACCTCGTTCCAGGCCGCGCCTGAGCACGGACACAAGCAAACACATGGCCATGGGTCAAAAGCCTGTACCCCCACAATCCCCAATGAAATAGACTAAAATGGGTGGCGCACCTACCCCAAAATGGTACCAATGGTTTTGACCCACAGCCACATCTTTGCTGTATGTTCTATACTTCTAACGAAAAGATCTAAACACCTGTCTGGAACCGGATGGCTTTTGGAGCCACTGAAAGCCAAAGCCTGGAGCCAAATTTCCCCCCCAACATGGAAGCGCGGACCCCGTTAAACGACTTGGTTTCAAGTCCCCCTTTCGCCGGGTGTTCCCCCCTTTTAACTTCGAAACCCAACCTTTCACCCAGTTTACAGATCTCAACACCCCTTTCTGGATCTCCTCCAGGCCCCCCCCCTTCTGAAGCCTGGCGCCCGTGGCGTCCTTCAACGTGGGGCTCCGGGCGCTGACCGCTGCCCTGGAGGATCTCCCAAAAGGCGTGGCCGAAGGCGCTGGCCAGGTCCAGGTCGAAGAACCTAACCCCGAAGCGTTCGCTGCCGCAACGCGCGGGAAGCGAGATGAGCGAGCTTCACCGGGAGAAAAAGGCCCATGGTTCCAGTGGGCAAAGGGTGGGGGCGGGGGATCGCGTTTTTTTGGTTGGTTTCAAGCCGATTTTTGTTGAATCCCTTTTGTGGCTTTGGTTGCAAACACATTTGTCCTTGATAAATAAAACATGGATAGGCTAGGGCAGGGTCGGGGGGAACTCTCTTTCCAGCGGATAATTGTTCATTGGCAAGTCCCTTCTCAGTCTTCAAGCTCGTCGATAATCACAATCTCAGGCTACACCCTTTGGATAATTCTCTTTTCTGGCACCCAATTCAATTGTGATCAGTGGAATATGGGCAGGGTACCCTCTCACCAATTCAGATGGAACCTGACCTGACAGCGGGGTCCTGGTTTGGACAATTTTCCTGTCAAAGGGACCCCCAAACGTCAGGTTCCATGTTCATTGGTGGGAGGGTGCCTCACAATTGAATTGGGTGCAACAAAAGAGAATTGGAAACGATTTACCCAGAAATTCTGAGTTGAATTGGTTCACCCAAAAGCTAGAAGACTGGAAAGGGGTTTGCCAGTTGAGTTCTCCACTGGCTCTATGGATATATGTTTTTGCTTGCGGGGGATGGTTCAACAGGCAATTTGCAGGGAAATCAGCACTTGCGGGCGCCTCATTCAAAACCAAACCCAATTCACCCTGCGCCAACTCAAGGAAATTCCTTGGGACCTGACCTGACCTGACAGCCATGTACAAAGGGCCTACTGCTCACTCCCGCAGAATGCCCTGCAAAATGACCACTGCGTTGACCTCCGGAGTCTCACTGAAAGCCCTGGCGTTGCTGGACATCTCGCTGTCTCAACGCCCAGCCCCTTCCAGGCGATACGGACATGTCCCTGGCCGTGTTGCGCCATAGACTCTATGCCATAGACCATGAAAGCGGGCAAGGGTGCAACTGTCTCATGGGCGTCCCCAATTCAAATACACCTATGGGGGTCTAGGATTGCATCTAAAAAACAAAAAACAAAACACCACACAATGTCGCAACATGACGCAAGGCGGCTCTATATTATTCTTATGTGCTGTTATTACGGTCATAGTTCAGTTTGAAAGAAACCAATTCTCATGTTGGTCGTTTAGCTCAAGTAAGAAGCTCCTCTGGTGCATTTTGTTTGCAGGAGCCATGGTGGACCATCCCCATGTGTGACGGGCATCCCGCATGAACCCCAAAGAAGTAAGAGATCCTGGCGATGGTTTGTTTTGCTCAAACGACTGAGAATCATCCACATCCGCACGAAGTACGTACTCAAATGCACCAACTAACGGATCCTTCGGACCCCCCCCCCCCCCCCCCCGGCGGATTTCCCCCAAAAATAAACCTGGACAAGTTTGCTCAAAGAGTCTTATGAACATTCACGAGCCAGAGAAATGAACCCCCCCGACGTGTAGGCGCCCGACCAAGGTTTGTCCGCGCAGGCATTGCTGAAGCCTGCGGCAACATGGATTGCAATGGCTCAACACATGGGCCTGGAGACATCAAAGCATGACCCATATCCATGTTCTATGAGCTATATTCTAAAGGTACATCCATTTTTTGTGTAAATCCAGGTAACAAAAAGCCAGGTTTCTCATCAACACTCGTTCGTATCCTTCGGGGATAGTGATCCTGGACAAGGTAAAACTCACCGATGTGTTTATCCAGAATTGCAGGTATCCCCTGTGGTATCCTGTCGGGAAAAGAAAGGGCCGTCAAAAAGGTTGCTGCTTCGGTCCATTCGTGGCATCCTTCAAAAGGCGTTGTATCCGTATCTCCCCCAATCTCCTCTAGAGCAAATTCAAAAATGGCTTATAGCACCAATAGCTGGGGCCACCTCCAAAAGTGGCTGCCAAGTTTGGCCGATTCGACGACCCCTTCTTCTCTTTCACAACCCATGAGTCACCCAATGATGCAAATATGGGGATGCGTCCAAATGCGTGTTGGCAGGTGTTGCGAGGAAACAACAGGAAGGCAAATAATTGTGGGACCCCCGTTTGTTTTGACACAAATGCATGTACAAACCTAGCAGCCAACATGCATGGGAAACCCCGCCACAGTGTCAGTGTTCTTTACATGTAAACATGCTCAACTGGGCAAACTGACCCCTGCAGAAAGTCAGCGTGCTGCTATATTGAGCAAGGCAAGCTGGTAATTGGGATTGTCAAAAAGTCATGTTGGTCAAAAACCAAAGCCAAGACAATCGCACCTTATACTCTTGCCAGCAATCATGGAAGCGGGGAAACGGTCTGCTTGAGATGATGGCTCCAAACACCCTCTGGTCCACTTCCATGATTGTTGGAGAGAGGCTCAGTGTTGACCCTGGATTGGTACATCTGGCAGATGGCTGCACTCGTCACAAAATCGGAAGCGCGGCAGAGAGTCTTGAGAATCTGGAGCAGGGTGGCGGGTTTGCGGAACGATCAGGTGAAGCTGAAGAGGTCGTCAAAGGGCAAGACCAATGTTGATTGCCCCGAGTCGGTTGGCGCCTGGCCCATGTATTGGAAGCGCCACAGACGATGCTCCGTAAACAAAACCGATGAATGACATGGATTAGCATCAACCGGGGGTTTCTACAGCAAAACTTGGACTGGGCGCGGACAGAGAATTCTCAAACCCAGTACAACAAGAAACCTCAACCCTTCCCGCTAAGAGGGGGTGTTTCTGAAATTCGCCCCCCCCAAAGGCCTTCTTTTGTGCAGGGTGAGGAGAGACCAGTGGCAGAAGGCGCGTTCTGTATCTATCAAACAAGACAGCCGGGCTGGAACACGGTCTCCTTGTGGCTTCTCTGTCGAAATCCCAAACGGGGAGGTTCAATGCTTGCGACACACCTGAGTCATAATCAAATCACGGCAATTGTATTCTAAAATACCAAATGCGGATGCACCCATTTATGGTTGGGATCCTCCTTTAACCTTCATCTACCCGGGTCCAATCCTTGCGACAACACCAGCCCACTTCCCCCCGGGCCGTGCATGGCCGTCTCGACAAACTGCTGGGCTGCCTGTCCGCACTCAAAGGCGGGTGCCTTTTCGAGTCTTTGGGGGGCAGTCGGGGGCCGAGCTTCTTGGTTTTCTTGCTGCTCCTATAGGGCATGACCGAGTCCGGGTGTTGGGAAGGAACCAAACAGTTTTTGGGTATTTGGCAACCATAGGAGATTCTCTCGGGGTGATTCCATTTCTCATTCCCTGCCTAGAGAACCAGCTGGTTATTTTTGAACCCGTGCGCAAAGGTGGAAAGCACTAAAGTTGTGTGTCCAAATCGAAGGTTCGGTGCTGTTGAGCATCCAAGCCGTCCTGGCAGGCAGTTCTGCTCTCAAGCACGCCCTGATACTCTCAAGGACACCCTGAAGATGTGACTTTGAGTACTTGGTCAGAATCCAAAAACGAAACCAAATCAAACTGATTCACAGCAAATTGATCAACCTGAAATCGCGACCAACCCAACGGACCAGTGATATGGCTAGCCAGCGAACTGGAGAGGTCCTGCGCCTCTCTTTTCACATGTCTCGCAGTGCTCCTTTTAGAGCTCATAGGCTCAGCGAGCACCCGAAGTGTATTCAGAGCCCTTTTGTCCATGGCACTTTGCGCCCGTGTTTAAGGCTGTGAGGGGACACCAAGGGAAACCAAAGGCTCGTTCGGGAGGGACCATTTCCTCATAAAAACGCCATGCCCTCGGAAGCTTGCTTGCCGAACCCAAGCTGAACAAGCAGAACCACAATGGGGGGGAAGGGGGGACTCCTAGGCAACCCGGCGACACACCGGCGATGCGTGAGCCTGATGCCATGGCAGAGTGAACAGCTCAGGTGAGACGCTGGCGCCCTTGTAGATGTACCTCAGAAAGGAACCCCTCCACGCACGGGTCTCCCAGTGGTCAGCATGTCATCGATTTTACCCACTCAAACTGCAGTAGTTGAGCGTCTTGCAAAACGTGCTTGTGGCCGGTGCTTCCACTCGGGCTCGGGGGCTGTTGCCGCTTGCCGGAGGAGTTCCGTGCAAGGTGGATCGCTAAGGCAACCTCGTGATAGGGAGATGGGACCCCCAAATTCCTCATCTACTGATTGCTTATCTCCTTTTTGCCCCGGTGCAACGCGCATCCTTTCTCACTCCCAGGATCCTCTTGCCCCCTTGCTACCTGCCAAGAAAAGGCCACTAAGCTCGCCTGAAGCTCATCTCTTGCGCCGCATTGGTTCTTCGGAACTCCTGTTCAAGACCATGCTCCCATTCAAAGTGAAAGTGGCTCGAGAACTCACTTGTGCTTGGAGATCCCCACATTTGCTCCTGCATCAACGGGCAAAGGGCCGTCAGTGGCTCCAGAGGCCCCATCTGGTGGGGCTGCTCATTGCAAGAGAGGCTTGGGATGGGCTCAAGGTGGAATGTGTATGTTTTCAGTTGCTGTATTTTCGTCAGAAAGGGTGCCTAACTGCTGGCTGACGTTGTCTGTTGCCACAACTCCGCGTCGCCACTGGTTGTTTTTGCCATGCCGCTCTGCCGCTTAAAAACAGGAGTTCTGACATTGCTCGAATCTTCCGCTTGCATTAGGCGTTGGGATCAGAGCCCATCGCATCTGACTTGACACATTGCAATGATATTCTCGCACTGACATTCTCGCGGAGACACGAAAAGGCAGTCAGGAAAAGTCGATCTGGGTTTGTTCCCAATACCACAAAGGAGACCCCCGCAACAGGTGGCAATTGACGTCCTTTCGGCTTCCCTTTAATCCAACCCCAAAAAGTGGTACCAACAAAAAAAGACGAGCCACTCACTCCGGGCTCTCCGGCCGGACCACCCGCTTGCAAAGCTCGGTGTGGTCCCAAGTCTTCTCCTCGACCCGAGTTCTACGGATTTCTCGTTTGGACGTGTACTGCGCAAGGACGAAAGCTCACATGCGTTTGTGATTTTTGGGGGGGCAACTCTCACTTGGTCTTAAAGGAAACTAGAAAGGACCCCCCACCTTTTGTAGGTCCCCTTAAACAGAAGACGAGCCACAACTGGTTCTTTGGGAGCCCCTCCAAAAAGGCCTTTGCCTCGCTTGCAAACAAACACAAGGCACCTCCAAAGCGAGGTGGCAGCGTTTCCAGGCCGCGCGCTGGAAACGCAATTCAAGCCAAGTTGCTGTCGTACAAAGTGTACCAAGGCACGGGTTTCGGTGGCATGGGAATGTCCAAAACAGCTCACAAATGCACATGTTGGTGGGTCGGACACTCAAACATGTACATGTTGGTGGGTCGGACAGCCCTGAATCCAAGATCAAACCTTTGACAGGCTTTACTGGCAAGTAGCTTCCAAAAGAACTGAGGAGCTAAGGTTCCAGCAAAGTCTAGCCATGATTTCTCCCTAAGACCAATCAGTGCTGCGATGTTTGTCAGCTGTGCATCTCCGCTTGAGAACGTCCCGGTCTGGTAGATTTATTGCTTTGAAGACACGTCCTATGCCAGTCCTTCGTTCTCAACAGGCAAAGTGGGTGCCCTGTATGTCCTTCGTCAACCGGCAGGAAACTCTGCATAAAACCACCCAAACATGGAAATGAAGGGAACCCTGAGGAAAGATTGCCTCACTTACCAAAGCACCTGGAAACAAAAGGTTCACCTTTTGGAACCCTCACCAAATGGTCGACCAAGAAGGGAAACCAACAGGTCAAAAGGTTGATTTGACAACCAACTGAGTTGCCAAAGTGCGAGACCGTTTTCACATATCTGGGTCTCAAGGACCCCCTGCCAAAGTGAAACGGCCTACCTCGCAAGAAAAACAACTTCCGCGGAAACTCCCCAGCAAAAAAAAACATGTGGAACCCCAAAGAAGGGTGTGGCTTTCCCCGAAAGATCCCAACCAGGTTTGCTTCTTCCGGCGGGGGAGGCGACGGAGAATTCCTGCTCGGCGATCTTCTTGGTCGCCTCGAGTCGATCCATTCGTGTCTCGTGGTGGCATGAAACGGGCGAGCGATGTGGCTGTGGTTGTCAAAACTGTTTTGGGATCCCATTTTGGTTGGTTGGTGAATTCACCACCGATTTTGGAACCTACAAGGACGTACAAGGCTTGAGTCACAAAACGTCTCGGCAACAGGTTTAAACCTCCCAAAGGACGCATCGGACCCTCATGCGAAGCCCCCAAGGGCAGGGAATGCCAACTCTTTGGCCATGCCGGCATAGATTGGCCACAATGCGACCCCATGGTTGCGCCCAGATCAAAAAAGCTCTGGTGGATTTTGATTGGGAGCCGTTTCGTGGGAATGAGGATTGATCTGGGGTCAAGCTGTGGCAGGAAGGCAACAAAACGGAACCCATCACATCCGTTGTGGTTTCCTTTGGAGGAATCCCTTGGGTCATCCCCAAACTGGGCTATTTGGTTCATTCCCAAACTGGGTCATTCCCTGCTCAGCACCAGCAAGATCAAATGCGCCAACTTCCGGGCCTTCCAGACCTGCTTGTTCAAGACATTGTGGACCTTTGACAGCCTCACAGGCCGAGGTCGGGCCCGACCCATCAGTGATCAAATGCAGTGTTACAGGATAACCTGCCACGTCCATCCTTGCAATCAGCATTCCTCCAGCGGTACATTATTGTTAGTCGCTTACCACACGCAGGTGCAAAAGTCCGGGGGAGAAAAAAAAGAAAGAAGGAAAAACAGTGCAAGCAATCCTTGAAGGCTCGCATGTAGTCGCCTTCTTTTTGTTTTCTGGGTAACCTGCCTTTGGCCTCAACCTGTTGATGGCAAACCCGGCGCGTGCTGGGGACTCGGAAAGGCCCTTTCGACGTTACGGCTGGGGATCGGATGGCTCTCGACGGTTGAGAAGCCATACGGAGAAGATCGGACCTACCAGGCATCGGGAGAGAATCAACATGAATTCGAAACAAAACACTTGGGAGGATCCAACTGGCTCTGATTCACATATGCCTTTCGGTCTTCCCTGGTGAAGAGGGAGAGAGAGGATAATAGAAGCAATACTACAGGCATCTGCTCCGAGTCGACTTGCGAAAAGCAGCTCGGAGCCGAAAACCCACAAATACACAAGGGAATCCCAAGTAAGCCTCCAAACATGATAGGCGTTGGAGGGGGTCAAAAAATCCGCGCCCCCCCCCCCCCCGCCCGCAATGGGGGTTTCTAGTTTTCAAGACCCCACACATTCAACTCAGGCGGGGTCATGTTTGCGCGGGGCTCCGGAGCTGAGGGTCGCCCTAGCAACCAGAAGACTGGAAGTTCGCAGGCTGCGATGGCTCCCCGTGCTCTGAATCAGATGACAAACAAAAACGGGCCTGGTCGCCAGCAAGAGTTTGTCCAAACGGCCCAAGGACTGAACCCGCAAGGCGTCTCGGGCACGTGCGCTGTGCAAATGTTTGAAACAAATGGACCTTGAGCTTGGGAAACTGCAAGGGATCCACTTAGATGTGCCTCGGAATCAGAAGGGTTTGCTGAAGGCGAATTCCTTGGTGCGTTAATCCCTTATAGTTGTCTGGTGTCATAAACTCCTCTAATCTCTAAACATCTACCCTCAACAAGCATGGAAGTGGTCTTTGGAGCCCTGTCCAAGAGGAGAGTAGTCTTCCAACGAGGGTCTTTGCACATGACTATGTTTGGGATTTATTGTCTGAGGGTATGGCGTGGTCTCATCTTCTACTATGTGTCTGGATACGAGCTCTGATGAATTGAACACAGTTTGCTTCTACTTTCTTCAATTGAACCCGATTCCTCTGGCTGAGTTTAGCTTCTTGGGAAACTGTCCAACGGGATCCACTTAGGCGTTCGACCACCGTTCCAAAGGGATTCCTTGTTCATCCACCTTGGAATGGATCCCTTGCATCGGGAATGTTGGAGCCATTTTTAGTAACTTGCCCAAAGCACCTGGAAATAAAGGGTTCACCTCTTGGGACCTTTACAAGTGGATCACGGGGAAAAGCCGAAAGGTTGAAAGGCCGACTCGCTTTGAACTCCTGAGGTGCCCTCCCACCCTTGTCACGAGAAGGAACCTGACGTGTTTGTTCTTTTCTTTCTTTTTTTTCGGAGTCCTGGAAGACGACCATGTTCCTGTTGAAGAGACCCAGGTAACGGACATCAGCTTGACATATGTTAGTTGGTGGTTCCTTTTGACAGGGGACCGGATACAAAAGGTCAGGTTCCGTGTGAAAAGGGCGGGAGGGCAATCGACTTTTGGGTCATCCACTCCACTTGGTATATCCAATTCATTTCTTGGGGGTAGTGTTTCGTGCAGGATATGTCCCGCTTTCCCTGAGGGCATACAGTGGTTTCTCGGTTGCTTTCTGCTCCCCTGTTAAAAGTTTAACTTTTAGTGGTTCCCATTAATAGTTGGCAAAAAGTTAAAGTCCTGACATCCAAGCAACACGCAACAAAGGTTTGAGGTAGTACTTGGTTTGGTTCATCCACCTTCGACGCTCGAAAGTGGAGCGAGATCAGGGCTCCGGCACCTCGTCCCGGTCCATGACCGGCCCCCCACGCACCACCGGCCTCTCTGGGCAAAAAAAAGGCCCCAAAAACGACCCCTCTTAAAAAGGGGGGAGGGGGGTGGTTTTGGGAAAGCCGGGGAAAAAATGGTCTTGGTTCTTGATCTGGTTCTTGACAAGAAACCTTCTTTTACCTGGGCTGTCCTCAGATCCCCCGGTAAAAGTTAAACTTTTAGTGGGTTAAATGGAAACCCCATTAAACACTAAAAAGCTAAAAAGCCAAGGGGATGGCCGAGAGCACCAAATTACCGTTTTAGTTCAAGGGTGCAATGCTCAAGGGGGTTGCCTTTTGAGTTTCAAAGGGCGGACCCATCCCTGTTGACTCCCTTATAAAATTGAGTTCAACGGCACTGGCGGTTTTACGGACACCCCAAGCAAGAACTCGATGACAAGCTGACAGAAAGAGGCCCATGGTCTAGCAGAACATCTGAAAAGGTCAAAGAGTCTCGGTCTGTCTCGACGCATCATCAAACTGGGTTGCCCGTTGGTTTCCCTTCACGCCACTGCCTAAAAGGGCCCTCAAACAAGACACACCCAAACATCATCTTCCCAAGTCTAAAGACAGAACATGCTCCTTTGGTGGCTCTGTTTGAGGTGGCTTGAACATCGGTTTAACTTTGAAGGAACAACCAACACGCCTGGCATGCGGTATACGGCAATTCAGCTGGCTGATAGTCTGGCAGACTTATGTGCCAATGAATGTGTCCTGAAACCTGCCTTGTTTTCCCTTCAAATGTCCCTTCAAAACAACCCCACCAATATAAATCCCCGACTGCTGGTACGCAGCAAGCTAGAACTTCCAGACTGGGCATGCCTCCAAGTTGGGAAACTACCCATGGGGATGTAGCGGAAGCGCACTGAAAAGTGCCCAGCAAGGCTCAGCAAGGGCAACAGGTGGAATCAATAAGCACAGCTTCCAAACCGCTCCCTAGATTTGCACAATTTCAATCACTGCCATAGCTATCAAATCCCTCAAAAGCTTGAGGCGAAACGTTCGGCTTTCAGGAAGCACACACTGGAACGGACATCTCTCTCCAAAAGCCAGGTAGCCCGACCAAATGTGACTCCGTAAACCCGTGCTTTCCTTGAAGCCACCAAGGCCCAGGATTGGTACCTATCGACCAGACCCTTCTGAAAGCTCCCCTTAGGAAAAGCACAAACAAAATGTTTGTGGGCACAAAACCTCTTGGGCAACAAGCAAAACCATGGCGAACCTTCGATATTTTTGCCCGTGAAGTCCCACCGCAGCATAGAACCCAGGGTGTCCCTTTGAAAAATGTGCCTTCAAACGGTGCCTCAATCTCAGGAATCGGGCACAAGCTCACTTCGGATGGGGCCAAAAACTTATAAGTCATGAAACTGGTTCTTTGCCACTGCAAACGGTCCAACCTCGAAAAAGTGAGCCCCAAAGTCTCAACTCGGGCCACCGGGCGCGTAGCCGCCCCGGTAGGGCCCCACCGGCACATGGTGCGCCGGCGCCTTTGTTCGGACAGAAAGAAGCGGCCAGTCCCCAGTCCACTGGTGGATATGTGTCTGTTTCTGGGGGACCCCCAAAATGGAGTCCATGTTTTACGTTTGAAGTTTCCCCATGAAAACCCACAAAACAAGGGTGCCCCTCAACCAAAATGGACAGCCCCCACGTCTGGAATATTTGTTTTTTAATGGGGTTCAACACAAGATCAACACTCCTGCGTGACTACGGAGTATGGTTTCCTCGTTTTCTGGGCTTGTCAGCAAGAACAGGGGTCCATTTGGTGACTAGTCAAGGTGGACTTAAACGCAAGGGCTGCCATGGAACCTGACGGTTGGTCCTCAATAAGAGACACACCCGCATGCCCGAATAGTTTATCAGCCTTGATTTCAGGGACCTTCATGGGTTAAATTTTGACTCGCTCGTTGCACGCCCGAATGGGTGAGCTTGCTATGATTAGTGCATGCATGGTTGATAGCTGCTCCTCATAGGAACCCAGGATAAACCATTACCGGTAATGCATAGGGAGATCCCAATGCTTCACCGTTGGGGAAGAAAGCCTAATTGATTTGCGAAAATCGGGGGTCGTTTACCAGATTTGAAGCCCTTGCAAGTCATCCGGAGGTGCTACCCAGCTTTTCCCTTGTAAACAAGAGTCTTCCTGGGGATCAGTTCGAGCACTTGGACTGGAGAAACCGGTGTCTCGTTTCTCTTCCTCCGGTTATTTTTTACTTGCAGCCTTTTGCTTCCACGTTTTAGTATCTTATGGTGACTGCCGCTGACATGCAAACCAACAGCAAAAGCATCACCGTTTGATTCTCGTCAAAGGGAAGCCAAGCGCCACGCCAACGCTCCACCGCTCCAACGCTCCCCGCTTCGGGCTCCCGGCAGGCGCCGCTTTGCCAGTCGGCCGGCCTGGCGGCTTCTATCTGGGGGCTGGTTGCAGTGGCTCCAGTGGCTTTTTCCATCTGGTTTGGTTGGAGGAAAGCTATCTTTAGTTTCCTTGATTTTCGTTTTGGTCTGGCTTCCTTTCGTTTCCTTTGGTTTCTTTTGGTTTCTTTTGGTTTGCTTTGGTTTCCTTTGGTTTTTTGAGGTAATGTGAGACTCTCTCTGAACTTCGCTGGGATGCCCATAAAATCAGTTGGCCTCTATAGTGAGACTGTAAAACTTTTTCAGGCTCGGGCTCGGTCGAAAACGGGTCCACTCCGTGGACATGTTGATCATCTTGACTGGCACTTCCTCACCACCTGCTTGGCAAGACCCTCGGTGTGAGGATCCAAAGTGGCGCTGCACTTCCATGTTTATTGGCTTGCTGATTAGTGTTTAAGCTTCAAACCATCACCAAAGCCCGCCCAGCAGAGGTTCTTGGAATCTTCCTGCAAAAACTTGGAAGGGTTCTCATCGAGACTTTCTGTGTAGGGAGCTGTGTAGGGAGGGAAGGCTTCGTCTCTCCCTAGTCAAAGGTGCATCAAATCCGAAGATCTGTCTTCACCAAGCTCTCTTGCATCGCACTTCTTGGCAGATCGAGCACAGGTAGGTTCCCGGGTAGAGTAACCTTCCCTTCTAGGTCCTTCAGTAGAGAGATTAGAATAAGGGTACCCGATTTGTTCTCTGTAGTCTATTTTAGTAGAGGAACTCTCCCCAAAAAAAGAAACGGAAAACGGGCACTACTGGGGAACCTAGCCTTGGTTTCACTGGCGATTCACTGGATCATTTCCGCTCGTCTCACCCGGTAAACAGCCTCAGGGCAGTGAACAGACCCAGAGCCCCAGAGCCATTTGCCCGTCCTTGAGGTCGATACTGGCCCTGGGCGAAAGGGCGAAAGGGCGCGAAAAGGGGCGCGTGGTTTGGGCTGGATAAGTGACAACCGTTGCGGGAAGGAGGGGGGAAGGAAAGGGTCATGTCCTATTATTATTTTGGGGGGGGTTTGGGGAGGTGGGGGTAAATTACCCAAATGGCTTAGGTATGAGCTTGAATTGATTCAGCAGGGGCACTGAAGTTATTCAATTCCCGGGAACCAGTCACCCACCCACGGCAAGGACAAGAAGTTTGTAGTCAAAGAGCCTTGCGAGAACTTTTCGCATTAACAGCTCTTCGCGCAGCCCACGGCCCCTGCTTGGGCTGCTCAAGCAAACAAGCGGTGCTAGCGTGCGATTCGGCCTCTTCAGGTTGGAGGCTGCAAGTCATGCAGCTTCTCTTTCGCACAATAGATCCGGCATCAGGAAAACGACGCCAAACGCATCTTGGCGCAGATTCGTGATGCGCATTTCTCCCAGAACGAATTGCAGTGGAATCTCTTTTGGGTTCCATCTGGATGAGTCCTGTTGGGTGGTACCCTTGTTGGGGTTGTCTTGAAGGGAACCTGGAAGGAAACCGCCCCATTTGATAACCCCATCTTCCAAGAGACATGAAGGTTCACAGGCCCATGTTGGAAGACGACATATCTTTCCTTTTGTAAAGCGCCTCTTTGCACCAAACCGTAACACTGGAGGGTCGGGGAGGCTTGGATTGCAACAACTTCTCACATCACCGTCCGGCTTTTCCAAGAGCTTCCTCTTCCAAGTAGGCAAGCGCTGAGTGCTGCAAAATACCACGTGGCACGACGTCGCTTGCCGGTCCCATGCATGGGTTGCCAATTTCCGTTCCCGTCCACAAGGAAACCTGTGGGTGTTCCATGGAACATGGGGGGCATGGTTTCAACGTCTGAAGTCCAGGAACCCTGCCGTATGCCAAAACGGCCCCCCCTCGCTCGAACGCCAACAGCGGCCTTGGGCGCCGCCGTGGTGTCTGGTCTCACCTCAGCGAGGTAGGCTCGGCAGTCGGGCGTGCACTGTCTCCAAAACAACGGAAGGGGGGGGGGGCCGTGGCAGGGAACAATGCGTATCATGTGAACCGGCTCCTTTTTCAGCACTTGCCACTTGATCTGCGCGAAAAAAGGGATAGCAGCGTCGCAGATTTGCACGGTCAGGTCAATCCAGAAACTAATTCCAATTCAACATGTTCGTTTAATCTATTTTAGCGTATCTCATATTTAATTATCTTTCTCAGCTCTTCGTGTTTCTCTTGCCTTGCGATTATTGATGTCATGGACTTCAGAAGTCTTATCAATGGAGCAAAGTAGAGACAAGTGATTAATAGGTGATACAGAAATGACCAAGACTTGGTACTGTAGATTACAATAATCAATTCATAATTGGGTCTAGAGAGTCTATAGACAGGAAATGCCTACCAATAAGATCTCAAGGAAGGGTGGGCTAAGGAATCTCCATTGCTTATTTCTCCCCCCTTCTTGTTTCCCTTTATCGCCCCAACTCTTTCTCTCGGAAGCAGGGGTTGGGTGATAGGAGGTAGAAAGGGAGAGAAGGGCGAGAGAGAGGAAAAAACTCATTGATTGGCCATCTCACGGCCCCATCCCCTCACCTCATTTTCATTGGCTGGGAGATGGATGAGGATGGTAAAAGATATTCTTGGAAAGTGAAGACATGCCAAGAAAAAAGGGCGAGGCTGTCTGGCCGCATGATTCAAGCCTCTATCTTACCACCTTACCACCACCCTTTCTCCCCTTCATTTCTATTCCTCACCACCTACAGCTTCCTTGAAGCTGAGATGGAGGTGGGGGCGGGGAAAGAGATGAGAGAGTGGGCAAGGAGATGGATGGCCATCCAACCATCTTGTTTCCTTAGTCATCTGGGTTCTTCATTCTAATTCTCTTTCCTATCTCTTTCCTAGCCGTTTCAACGGTGAGAATGGAAAGGAGAAAAGAAATTCTTCCCAGCAGTTACAAATGAATTCCTCTTTCTTCATCTCTTTTCAGCTTCTCTTTCCCAACCTCTTGCCCAGTTATAAGTTTCTTTGGGAAACAAGCTGGAATGTCCTTATTGTCGAATTCCAATCATCTTTACCTGTCATTCCCGTTCTCTTTTAATAGCTTTGGGAGTGACATGAGAGGGAGATAGAATGGAGAAAGGGAATGCAAGAGATGGAAAGAATCTCAAATGATAAAGCGTCTCTGATTTATACTCTTAGAATATGGAAGCATTTTTATGATAGTAACATCTCTTTCCCTGTCTCTTCCTTGCTTGCCCTGACTCTTCGCTCGCTTCTTCACTCATCATCACCTGCAAGCGAGAGAAAAGGAGATTAAAAAGGTGGGTGAAGGAGAGAGTGGGTGGGCTCACCTTGTCACGTTTTCCCTCTCATCCTATCACATCCAAGAATTAGAAGCTAGAGATCATGGGAGGTAGGTAATGAGAGGTAAAAAGTGAGAGTGATGATGGCGCCTTCTCTTTCATTAGCCATCATATGACCGCCCTCCATCTCTCTCTCACTCTCTCCGGTCGTTCACCTGGCATGCGATCCCTAGAGTTCACAACAAGTAGTGGAGAGAGACATTCCTTGCCCAGCTCCAGCTCTAACAGGTAGGATGATGATGGAGGAGCTGGTCATCTCCCTCTCGCACGCCTTCCCTTGCCATCTCTTAATTCTGGAGTGGCGAGGATTGTATGCAAGAGAAAGGAATGCAACTCCTTCTCCTTCTCTATCACCAACATCTCCTTTCCCTTAACCATGTCACAGAATCCAGAACGTCTTTCATGTCATTTGGGTTCTTCATTCTAGTTCTCTCTCCTATCTCTTCACCCCTTCTTCTTTCCTAGCCGTTGCAACGGTGAGAATGGAAAGGAGAAAGGAAATTGATGACGAGAGAGGTAAAGTGATTAGGTGAGAGGTGGCCAGAGGAAATTCCATCCGCTGGCCAGTTCTTTCCAGCAGTTACAAATGAATTCCTCTTTCTTCACCTCTATTCAGCTTCTGTTTCCCAACCTCTTGCCCAGAAACGAGGGAGGTCAAGAGAAGGGAAGTGAATGAAAGCTAGACGAGCTGGAATGTCCTTATTGTCCCAGCTTTTCCGTTCACTCTCTATCTCTTCCCCAATCATCTTTACCTGTTGACCCTCTTTCTCTTGCTCTCTCCGTTGGCCCCACAGCTCTAACAGATAGGATAATGACGGAGGAGCTGGTCATCTCCCTCTCACGCGCCTTCCCACGCCATTTCTTCATTCTGAAATAATGGCAAGGACTCTACGTGAGAGAAAGAGATGTCACCCCTTCTCCCTCTCTTATGTTGGCTCTAGAGCTGGCGAAGGCATGAGACGAGCTGAAGCTCCATTGCCTGTCCTTTTCCTATCTTCTCTCCCGGTCTTTAAGGAGAGATAAAGGATGTGCATGAAGAGAGAATGATGGACGAACGAAGAGAGAAGCCTTGTGAGGGCTGGCCCAGCATTCATCTCTATCCCTCACTCTCTATCCTTCGTCTCCCAAGCCTTTATCCAACACACAGCTACTTGCGGTTGTGGGTAAAGGCGTGGAAAAGAGAAAGGAGTAGCATGAAAGGGTGAATTGCCTTCACCCCATCCAACAGCTAAAAAGAGAAGCATCTTTCATTTCTCTTCCTACCCCTTTTACGCTAGTGAGAGGCATGTCCTCCACCTTCCCATCCCTTCCTCACTCTTTCCAACCTCTCTGCTTGCTCGCGAACAAAGGGGGCGACATGCCTTTCACGTCCTAGCCCAGGGGCGTGCAGGATGCTCAATGTTTTTTGATGTTGAAACTATAGAATTGCTAAAAAAAATTTTTATCAAAGTTCTAAAATTCGTACCCCACAAATCTAGAATTTCGAGAATATTTAGAATTCAATTCCAAAAATTCTAAAAATCGGACCCCGAAGTTTAGAATTTGTAGAATTTTTAGAACTCAATTCTAAAAATACTAAAAGTTCCAAAAATCGGACCCCCGAAATGTAGAATTTTTAGAATTTTTAGAATTCTAGATGGTCCCAGCCCAGGAGGGGCCCCAGCCAGGACCCTTGATTTTTAGAATTTTTAGAATTTTTAGAACTTTTAGAATTTTTAGAATTGAGTTCTAAAAATTCTAAAAATCGGACCCCCGAAATTTAGAATTTTTAGATTTTTTAGAATTCTAGATGGTCCCAGCCCAGGAGGGGCCCAGCCAGGACCCTTCATTTTTAGAATTTTTAGAACTTTTAGAATTGAGTTCCAAAAAAATCTAAAAATTCTAAATTTCGGGGGTCCGATTTTTAGAATTTTTAGAATTTTTAGAATTGAGTTCTATAAATTCTAAAAATTCTAAATTTTGGGGGTCCGATTTTTAGAACTTTTAGTAGAATTGAGTTCTAAAAATTATAAATTTTGGGGGTCCGAAATTTAGAATTTTTAGACTTTTTAGAACTCAATTCTAAAAATTCTAAAAGTTCTAAAAATTCTAAAATTCTAAAAATAAAGGCTCCTGGCTGGGCCCCTCCTGGGCTGGGACCATCTAGAATTCTAAAAATTCTAAAAATTCTAAATTTCGGGGGTCCGATTTTTAGATTTTTTAGAATTTTTAGAATTGAGTTCTATAAATTCTAAAAATTCTAAATTTTAGGGGTCCGAATTTTAGAATTTTTAGAACTCAATTCTAAAAATTCTAAAAGTTCTAAAAATTCTAAAAATCAAGGGTCCTGGCAGGGCCCCTCCTAGGCTGGAACCATCTAGAATTTTACAAATTCTCTTAACTAAGACTTGGTTATCAAAAGGCGAATGGCCCGTTCACATTATACATAAAGTTCCCTCGTACGGGGGGGGGGGGGGGGGGCCTGTTGAGGGGTCCCCAGAAATGCCCGATGCTTCCATTGCCACCCAGTGCGCGCTTTGAGCAGAAGCTGTCGCTCCGTCAGCTATGAAATCAATCCCCATTCAGCCTCCGTGCCTTCATAAAGCGCGGGGCGCCTCCGAACAACCGAAGAAATCCGGACGGTAGGCAAGGCCAAGTTGCGGGCTGGTGTGTCGTGGGCTTTTTGATCTCGGGCGAAACCACCGAACCCAATGGCGAAACCACTGCACAAAACGCCCTGGTTAGAAGCAACATACCGGCAAAGTTGATGTCCCCAATCACAGATTCATGAAAACGCAACTCGGGGACGTCGCATTCGCTTAGCAGCACAACGGGCATGTGTCCTTCGCCTGGGGAAGCGAAACGCTTCTTCGGTCTTACTCATAATGAGAACAGTATTCTCACTTCAGCGATCAAGTTGGTCTTTTCTGATGTGATACTACATGAACGCAACCTGCTACGAGCTGAAGCACACCAAAAAGCCAAAACCAAAAAGGTAAAAAGCCAAAACGCCTCCACCCTCCGAAGTGAAACTTAGGATGTATCCCAAATCCCGCCGAGAACTACACAACTCACAGTCCAAGGGTACTAGAACTACTGTGAATGGACAAAATCTTGTGCCAGTTGGGTTGGATGAAACCCAACCAATACTGGGACAAACTTACCGAATGATTCTGTCCATCGTGGATACGGAAAAGCAGCGATGTCATACTCTTAATGACAGGGATATCCCATTCCCTTCACCCATCGTTCTTTAGAAACCACCGATTTTTCAGGGCTTTGGCCCATATTTGGAAGAGAAGGATCCCTGAAGAGGATCCGGGCAGGGCACTTACCTCGTGGATCCGTGGGCCGCAGCTCCTAGTCGCGGGGAGCGCTCGACCAAGGGCCCCGAGCGTTCATGGCGCCCAGGCCGTTGGGATCTTGGTACCTAGCGGAAGGGTCCGGAAAGCTCGCCTGGGGATGGATCTGTGGATGGCTGCGCGAACCAAGGTAGAAACCCTAAGGTTGGTTGGAAGTACCAAGAGGAATGATGGGTTTCTCGGGTGTTGCGAAATGGGTGCCGTCCAATGAGGGATCCTATGGGAAAACATGTTCATGCTTGGAACACCCTCCAAAATGGTCAGGAAAAAGGACATAAATGCCCAGGGAAATGATATCCACAAAAGGTCTCAATCAAAAATAAGACCCTCATACGTCCGCCAAAGAGAGACAATCAAAGCTGATTGTTCGGCCACCCAAAAAGAATAAAAGACGACACCTGCACTGTTGGTGGGATGTCTCTCGGAGAAAACTGCAAGGGGCCTCACCTTGACCGTCACCACCAACTCCAAACTCCCTCAACTCCGTAAGTCACCCCCCCCCTCCCCCCCCAAAAAAAAAGGATGGAAAGCCCAGATCACAGCGAAGGTTGTCTTCGATTCCCAAACCCAGCCAGCTGGAGCCAACTGGGTGCCTCAGGGTCAATGTTCAATTGCACGGAGGTGGGTTTATTGATCGAGCCAAAACGATTGAACCAACGGGGGGGGGGGGGTCTATTTAGTTCCTGAGTCCAAAGCGCACTTAAAACTTGCCACCACCAAATTTTGCTGACTGGACCGGACTGGAAATTCTCACCCACATCTGACTGTATCAAGACCCCGAATAATAGAAGCTGAAAAGCTCAACTTGAAAGGGTTTTGGCCTGTGGCCCGACGCTCTGCAGACCTCTGCAACGCTTGCCACTTTTCACAGGAACATGAGCCTGGTTGCGTCCTTTAAGACACATTCGTGGAACTGGTAGATGGCTACCCTCCCAAAAATAAACAGGGAACCTGCACAGAGATCCCCGCCAAAGGAAAAGCCGGCCAGTTCTATGTTTGGGAGGGTAGAACCACACTGAAGCCAGTTCCACCTGTTTTGAAACAAAGTGACCCAAACAAGGACTACGGACATCAGGAAGTGGCTCTGGACAACGTCGCTACATGTGCGCCGTAGCCGCACAAACTCCATGTCCTAACCCTTCAATCACCTGAATCGTTTTGCTCCAGAGACCCCTTATTGAAGTAGCAAGTTGGCAAGGCGTCCCTTGAGGTATTTGCAACATGCCAGTAGGGCATTCAAGTGGAGCATTGCCTTCAGCGTGTCCCACTGTGACCATCCATATTCATATCCATAAAGGAAAACTAGAGAATCTCCTATGGTTTGGGCAATGTTCATTTCTACCGAATGGAAAACCAGGAACACCCTTGGAGGAAAACAAAAAGACATTGGTTCTACCAGAAAAAAAGAAAGAAACAGTCTAAACATGTGTTGGTCATTGTCTTGAGGCTGGTTGATTTGGAAACACTGAGAATTTGGCTTCGGTTTGGTTTTGGTTCGTCTCGTCACTCTCTAATCCTCGCTCACTTGACATCTAAAAAGAGATTTTCCATGATCAGCTGTTACTAAAGGAACAATCATAACAATGGCGGTTGAAAGAATCGCCGGACTTGTTGTGGTCTCCACGGCACGGCTTCAGCAGTACCGGTGGCACCTGGGGGGATTCACATTGCGTTACTCCATACCATCGCCTGGTTGAACAAAATATATGATCACTGGGCTGCCCTCAGATCCCCCCACTAAAAGTTTAACTTTTAGTGGGTTAAATGGAAACTACCACTAAACACTGAAAAGCTAAAAGGCTAGGGAACGGGATGGCTGGGAGCCACCAAGCTCAGACGTACGAATGGGACAGAGCTACGAATTCGAACCCCCGCAGGTCGCAGGAAGAAGGTGACCGCCGCCCCCACGCCCGGCAGGTCTTCCTGCACATCCTGGAGTGGGGCAAGTCCCGCGCGGGCGAACCAACCTCCCCGCCCCCCCGCAACCCCCGGCCTGACCAGGGTTTCCCAAAAGATACATCACCAGATTCACCAGAAAAAAGTCCGGCGCAGCTGGTAAACGCGACTTTCCTAATGCCAAAATGCATGCCCAGAAGATGCATTCGAAAATGACAGGACTCACCTGCATGCCCCTGTCCCCCCTTGCTCCTTAACCCCAGACTCTCCCCAACGGCCGGGGCCTTCCTGTAGCCAATTTCAATCGCCATGACAGCTTTCAAACCCCAAGGCCCATTCATACCCTTGGCCACTTCCTGTGAGTACCAACCTAAACCCAACAACTTTCCGCATCTGGCGCTTTGTCGTTTTGCTTGACCCGCAAGGTCCTCCGCAAAGCTTCGAGTTTTTGGGCAGTTGCTAAAATCAAGAAGAAACCTGCCAAAAAAAAACTGCCAATTTGATAAATGTGTATGATTTTCCTTTTTGAGGGACCCTTTGGAGGACATCATTCAGGTGGTGATTCATGTCCACGAGCCACTTGTGGGGGGAAGGGCTGCCCCAGTAAATGTCATCGTCATGTCAACAGGTAAGGTGCATGACTGACGCCAAACAACTGAAGTGCAATCAATCGGAAGAAAAGTCATGGTGGGGCGTCCTGGAAATCGACTGTAGTTCGGGGGGGGCTTGTAAAATTGGTCAAGCCCATTGCCGTTGGGTGGGAACCTGCTCCCATTTGAAGCACCCAAGTGTGTTTCCCCTCCGGGGGGGGTTGTACAACCAACTGTCGTTCTCTGCCGCCTTTCAAACCGGACATCTCCAAACCCAACAAGTGTCTTACATAATTCTGGGCCGGCCACGTCTGTTTTTTAGGGGAGCCCCCCAAAATGTTGCTTGTCCTTTGTTCCCTTTAAAACGTACCAAAAGAGGGTACCCTCAAAATGGACACCAATTAATAACCCACAGTTGTAAACTCACGACCTGAACCAAGACATCAACAGATTTCAGGTTGCCACGTCCAGGAGCCCGATTCGTGCACTTCGGCTCCTCTCCCGAGAGGAAGATCCGGCCCTGGTTCCTGGCCAAGGAATCCCCTCGCAACATCCACAGTACCTCGCAAGGGCTCCATTTAGAGAGAGAGAGAGACACACACACACAAAGAGACACACACACACAGACACAAACAGACACACACACACACACAGACACAGACACAAACACAGACACAGACACAGACACGGAAAGACACAGAGAGACACAGACACAGACACAGAGAGACACAGAGCGACACAGAGAGACACAGAGAGACACAGAGAGACACAGAGAGACACAGAGAGACACAGAGAGAGACACAGAGAGACACAGAGAGAGACACAGAGAGAGACACAGAGAGACACAGAGAGAGACACAGAGAGAGACACAGAGAGAGACACAGAGAGAGACACAGAGAGAGACACAGAGAGAGACACAGAGAGAGACACAGAGAGAGACACAGAGAGAGACACAGAGAGAGACACAGAGAGAGACACAGAGAGAGACACAGAGAGAGACACAGAGAGAGACACAGAGAGAGACACAGAGAGAGACACAGAGAGACACAGAGAGAGACACAGAGAGAGACACAGAGAGAGACACAGAGAGAGACACAGAGAGAGACACAGAGAGAGACACAGAGAGAGACACAGAGAGAGACACAGAGAGAGACACAGAGAGAGACACAGAGAGAGACACAGAGAGAGACACAGAGAGAGACACAGAGAGACACAGAGAGACACAGAGAGAGACACAGAGAGAGACACAGAGAGAGACACAGAGAGAGACACAGAGAGAGACACAGAGAGAGACACAGAGAGAGACACAGAGAGAGACACAGAGAGAGACACAGAGAGAGACACAGAGAGAGACACAGAGAGAGACACAGAGAGAGACACAGAGAGAGACACAGAGAGAGACACAGAGAGAGACACAGAGAGAGACACAGAGAGAGACACAGAGAGAGACACAGAGAGAGACACAGAGAGAGACACAGAGAGAGACACAGAGAGAGACACAGAGAGAGACACAGAGAGAGACACAGAGAGAGACACAGAGAGAGACACAGAGAGAGACACAGAGAGAGACACAGAGAGAGACACAGAGAGAGACACAGAGAGAGACACAGAGAGAGACACAGAGAGAGACACAGAGAGAGACACAGAGAGAGACACAGAGAGAGACACAGAGAGAGACACAGAGAGAGACACAGAGAGAGACACAGAGAGAGACACAGAGAGAGACACAGAGAGAGACACAGAGAGAGACACAGAGAGAGACACAGTGAGAGAAACCGACACAGAGAGAGACACAGAGAGAGACACAGAGAGAGACACAGAGAGAGACACAGAGAGAGACACAGACACACAGACACACAGACACACAGACACACAGACACACACACACACACACACACAGACACACAGACACACAAACACACAAACACACAGACACACAGATACACACACACACACATACACACCTTCATGTTCCAAATGCAAATTCTCGGGGTCATGGTGGGACAAAATGAACTGTTTCTGTCAAGTGTGGGTTTGAAAGGCTGGGGTGCAACGTCGCGCACCAACATGGGCCCTTTTTGGACGCGCTTGCTTGGCCTTACAATTCGTTAGTCTTATCTTGCTGGTGCGATAGGTGGGGAATGGCCGAGTCCGTGTGTTGGGAATGAACCGTTTTGCATTTGCCAAGGAAACCGTAGGGCTGAGACCCCGCAAGTTATTTGGCGTCAACTGGTCTTAGCTTTGCTTGGTGGTTGGTTTTGCTGGGCCTGATGGACCCATCTCCTGACCCCATATCGCTGCTTTCTCACAAAAACCGTGGCGCAAAGGGGGCCCCTTCCCTGGAAGAAGCGCGCGGCTGGGCACAAGAAAGAGGCATACTGATGGTGCCAGGCCCAAAAATCCTCAGACAAGCCATTTTTGCCAATTCATGCCGCTTGCATCCCGGATGCTGATGCAAATGAAAACCCACCCGAACACTCCTTCGGTGACTACCATGCCAGTAGCTCACTCGGCCTTGTTTGGCAACTCATTTGCCAGCAAAAGCACCGGTAGTAGAAACTGTGGAACATTGCCCCCCCCCACCCCTCTGTGGGTTTACATCCCTCTGGCTAAAAAACTGCCGGCTTGAATATTTGTCCACAACCATTGGGTATCGGTATGCTCCAAAGCAGAGAACCCAACAAAAACACAACTGCGTGGCTCCCTGTAGGTTTCCCTTGGAACCAACATGCAAAGGGCACCCTCCACAAACACGCGCCCATTTGGCTCTTCGTCCTCTTGATAGAGGCTGGGGAGTTGCAAAGGACTTCTGTCCGTTTTCGCCCTCGAAGAAACCGAAAGGATGCCTCAAAGGGAGACCGAAAGGAAACCACCCCGTTTTGGTGGTGAATCAACCAGGACTTTCCCACGCCCTTTTCAATGCTTCATGAAAGGCCAAAGTGTCCATCGAGTGCGTTGGCCAAAACAAAAGTCCAGGGACTTGTTCTCTCCCACTTTTTCCTGCCAACCAAACCCAAGTGAGGATCATGTGCTTCCCCTCTAAAGATAGCAACACTTGTTTTCCACCACTTTTTTTCTGCCAACCGAACCCAAGTGACCATCATTTTTATGTCCCCTCTAAAAATGGACAACCAACTTCCGTCCAAACCCAAGTGACCATCATGTTGTCTGTCCCCTCCGTGCCGATCTAAACGGACCTCGTTTCGGAGCTCAGGGGATCGCTCACACGGAAAAACAAAAATCCTCCAGGCCTCTGCGCCTCCGGGTGGTCCAGCGCCTGGCTGGCCTGCGAAGTCGTTCTTGGGATCAGCAGCTTCGTGCCGCTTTGGTGGCGGAAATCCAGACATTTCAAAAGCGAAACCCAGACCTAGCAGCGCCCTGTGGGCCCCTTCCGAGCGGAAGCCGTTTTGTTTTTGGTTGTTCTAGGGGTACCTGCCATTTCCGTTCTTAACCCAGGGATCCGAATCTTTCTAGAAACCTCCAGAGTCGCAGGGAAAACGGATCCGGTTTGTGAAAAGAACGATGGGTGAAAAGAATGGCTGGAATCAACCCCTAGAGCATCGCAACAACTAAGAAACCCTGGTTCTGATGGATTCCGCCGGAACTCAAAAATCCGCTTCCCTTCTGAGTGATGGTTTGGGTTGGTGGTTTGGGTTGGTGGTTTGCCACCCAAGAGTCCAACAAACGCTATGGTTTCTTAGGTGCTGCGATTTTCTGGATTTCGCAACCACCCACAGCGGTTTCATCTGCAGTTCCCAGAAATTAAGCCGCACCCATGAAAGGTGATGTTTGAACCGACCAAATGTTCAGCGCAAAGGATCCTAAGCTGTGCTTCATGCAAAATCGACCCATCGAACCTACAAAACTGGGGACCGTAAGGGTGTGCGGGTGTGCTCGGAGCATTTTGGGCAAGCGGTGTTTCTTCCCGATGTTCAGGCACACCCAACAAACAACAAGGACCCGGTTCTTTGATAAAGTGTTCCATCCGTGACTACTTTGTGTCACGAAATAGGCCTGCCGCTCTATCTCGCACTTATTGCGAGTTCCATCACTTCTGCGAGAAAACAAGCTATGCGCTTTCCCAACCAAAGAGCAGCCCGGGACTGCCAACATGATAATTTCACAGAAGTGGACGGGAGGGCACATCCAACAACGCCCCTGACCCCTTGCGCGGTGCGAATCAAAAAATTGGCCGTGGGTTAAAACCCAGTACCCCTGGTGAACATGGCAAATGGATGTTCCTCTACCCCAAAATGGAGCCATAGGTTCTGCCCCATGGCCAATTAACTGCACGAGTAGGGACGCCCCCGTTCGAACAGCGGGACGCTCTCGCGCCTGGATCCAGCCAAAGTTCCCGTGCCTCAAGGCATGGTCTGTCTGTTTTGAGGGTACCCATTTTGCTTGGCTTTAAAGGGAAACCAAGGAAACCAACCATTTTGGGCGGGGCCACAAAAAATGATGAGCCACCCATGGCCATGAAATGTTTCATCCTCCCTATGAACGACACCTGCATGGGTGTCCGGTCGCAAAGCAAATCCCAAAATGTGGGGTTGCGCTTACATGTCTGCCGGTCCTTTGCTTTGTGTTTCTCCAAAGAACGGACCCGAAAACACCACCAAGAAACATGCCGCATCCAATCCAACCACTTGGACAATCTCCCCTTTGGAGATCTTCCAACTGGCCACTTCACGCGGGGTCTGCGCTGATCTGGGTTGGTCTTTTTGAGGATACCCTTGTCAAGGTAGCCAAAAGGAAACCCACCGTTTTTCGGGGCCCCCTAAATTTTCCCCTACCCCCTACCCCCTACTCAAATACCCGCCTTTGCTTGGTATGCGTGTTTTTGTTGTGTTCCCTCGTGGGTTGTTGTTTTTCCCAAAAGCATCTCTGATGCTTGGGTTCTGCTTTAGGTTTTCTCTTAAGGTGCCTGGGAGCGATACAAGCTGTGACGACGGAGATAAGAAGGGATTTCCATTTCGTTGTGCTGCAGACCGGGCGTGCGATGCCGGCTGGGGGTGCAGACCGGGCGTACGAGGCTGGCTGGGGGGACGGCGGTGTGGGGCTGGCTGAACGGCGGTGTGGTGCAGACCGGGTGCGCAAGGCTGGCTGGAAACTGCCCGCGAGCGAGACTGGCTGGCTGGGTGGGCGTGGCTGGAAACCGCCCTGGCTGCGGGGACGGCGGTGTGGTGCAGACTGGGCGCGCAAGGCTGGCTGGAAACCGCCCGCAAGCGAGACTGGCGCGGTGGACGCTCGTGACATGCGGAAACCGCCCGCGAGCGAGACTGGCGCGGTGGACGCTCGTGACATGCGGAAACCGCCCGCGAGCGAGACTGGCGCGGTGGACGCTCGTGACATGCGGAAACCGCCCGCGAGCGAGACTGGCGCGGTGGACGCTCGTGACATGCGGAAACCGCCCGCGAGCGAGACTGGCGCGGTGGACGCTCGTGACATGCGGAAACCGCCCGCGAGCGAGACTGGCGCGGTGGACGCTCGTGACATGCGGAAACCGCCCGCGAGCGAGACTGGCGCGGTGGACGCTCGTGACATGCGGAAACCGCCCGCGAGCGAGACTGGGCGCGGTGGAGCGCTCGTGACATGCGGAAACCGCCCGCGAGCGAGACTGGCGCGGTGGACGCTCGTGACATGCGGAAGCCGCCCGCGAGCGAGACTGCCGCGGTGGACGCTCGTGACATGCGGAAACCGCCCGCGAGCGAGGCTGGTGCGGTGGACGCTCGTGACATGCGGAAACCGCCCGCGAGCGAGACTGGCGCGGGGGACGCTCGTGACATTCGGAAACCGCCCGCGAGCAAGACTGGCGCGGTGGACGCTCGTGACATGCGGAAACCGGCCGCGAGCGAGACTGGCGCGGTGGACGCTCATGACATGCGGAAACCGCCTGCGAGCGAGACTGGCGCGGTGGACGCTCGTGACAGGCGGAAACCGCCCGCGAGCGAGACTGTCGCGCTGGACACTCGTGACAGGCGGAAACCGCCCGCGAGCGAGACTGGTGCGGTGGACGCTCGTGACAGGCGGAAACCGCCCGCGAGCGAGACTGGCGCGGTGGACGCTTGTGACATGCGGAAACCGCCCACGAGCGAGACTGGCGCGGTGGACGCTTGTGACATGGGGAAACCGCCCGCGAGCGACACTGGCGCGGTGGACGCTTGTGACATGCAGAAACCGCCCGCGAGCGAGACTGGCGTGGTGGACGCTCGTGACATGCGGAAACCGCCTGCGAGCGAGACTGGCGCGGAAACCGCACGTGGGCGAGGCTGGCGCGGTGGACGCTCGTGACATGCGGAAACTGCCTGCGAACGAGACCGGCGCGGTGGACGCTCGTGACATTTGGAAACCGCCCGCGAGCGAGACTGGCGCGGTGGACGCTTGTGACATTCGGAAACCGCCCGCGAGCGAGACTGGCGCGGTGGACGCTCGTGACATGCGGAAACCGCCCGCGAGCGAGACTGGCGCGGTGGACGCTCGTGACATGCGCAAACCGCCCCCGAGCGAGACTGGCGCGGGGGACGCTCGTGACATGCGGAAACCGCCCGCAAGCGAGACTGGTGCGGTGGACGCTCGTGACAGGCGGAAACCGCCCGCGAGCGAGACTGGCGCGGTGGACGCTCGTGACAGGCGGATACCGCCCGCGAGGGAGACTGGAGCGGTGGACGCTCGTGACAGGCGGAAACCGCCTGACATGCGGAAACCGCCCGCGAGCGAGACTGGCGCGGTGGACGCTCGTGACATGCGCAAACCCCCCCCGAGCGAGACTGGCGCGGGGGACGCTCGTGACATGCGGAAACCGCCCGCGAGCGAGACTGGCGCGGTGGACGCTCGTGACATGCGGAAACCGCTCGCGAGCGAGACTGGCGTGGTGGACGCTCGTGACATGCGGAAACCGCCCGCGAGCGAGACTGGCGCGGTGGACGCTCGTGACATGCGGAAACCGCCCGCGAGCGAGACTGGCGCGGTGGAAGCTCGTGACATGCGGAAACCGTTCGCGAGCGAGACTGGCGCGGTGGAGGCTGTGACATGCGGAAACCGCCCGCGAGCGAGACTGGCGCGGTGGACGCTCGTGACATGCGGAAACCGCCCGCGAGCGAGACTGGCGCGGTGGACGCTCGTGACATGCGGAACCGCCCGCGAGCGAGACTGGCGCGGTGGACGCTCGTGACATGCGGAAACCGCCCGCGAGCGAGACTGGCGCGGTGGACGCTCGTGACATGCGGAAACCGCCCGCAAGCGAGACTGGCGCGGTGGACGCTCGTGACACGCGGAAACCGCCCGCGAACAAGACTGGCGCGGTGGACGCTCGTGACATGCGGAAACCGCCCGCGAGCGAGACTGGCGCGGTGGACGCTCGTGACATGCGGAAACCGCCCGCGAGCGAGACTGGCGCGGTGGACGCTCGCGACCGGCATGTCGCGAGACTGGCTCGGTGGACGCTCGTGACACGCCGGCGAGCGAGACTGGCGCGGTGGACGCTCATGACATGCGTACGCCATAATTGTCCTTTTTGCCGCACACTTGACCCGAACAAACGGTGCCAATGTGTTTCTAGGACGAACCCTCTCTTCAGAGTCTGTAGCCTCTTGGGGTTCGCTCTACTTCTTTGGAAGCAGCCTGGAAGCACGTTGACATGAATATGCTGAGCACACTCGGCCCAAACAAAAGGGCGCATGAACATCCGAACAGCTGACCCCGGTCTACGCAGATCGTGGTAACACTGTGTCTCAGACTTGTTTTGGACAGGCGTGAGACCCACCAAGTGACCGAGGCTTGTCCACACCGAGCCCCCCGCAAAAGCGCAGCGCCGGCCCCGTCTCCACACACCTGCGGCGAATCCACCCAACTTGCCATCCACACGCGTCCAATTGACAACATGCGCGGCCCTTTCCACAAAGTCACCAGTTGCAATTGGTTGCGAATGGGAAAATAGGTGGAGAAACTAACGAATCCAAGCAAGCTTACGAAGCAAGTTTGTGAAGGCCACGTGCACGGCTCCATGTGAACAGCCCGGCGTTCCAGGTGCGCCAAAATTGTCATTTTTGCCGCACACCTGACCCGAACAAATGGTGCCAATGTGTTTCTAGGACGAACCCTCTCTTCAGAAGCTGTAGCCTCTTGAGGTTCGCCCTACTTCTTTGGAAGCAGCCTGGAAGCACGTTGGCATGAATATGCTGAGCACACTCGGCCCAAACAAAAGGGCGCATGAACATCCGAACAGCTGACCCCGGTCTACTCGGATCGTGTTGTAACACTGTGTCTCAGACTTGTTTCAGATGGGTGTAGAGCGAGCTTATGCCTTGCTTCCAATTTGGGAGTGGTAGTTTGTGCGGATTTATTTTCGGATTTCTGCGATTCGTTCTTCATGATGAATCGGATGACTTCGTGCCTTCCATGTAGCGCGGGGCCTGTCATGTTTCACCCGTGCCTTTGCCTTTTTCTCTGTGCTTGGTCAGAGCACAGGCTGCTGGCTGCCAATCCGGCTTGAGTCGCGGTTGCTCCCCTTCTTCATCTGGTTTGGGGTTGATTTCCCAACTGTGAACAACTTAAATCTTGGTTTGCCTTCGGACCCTTGAGCCGGAAAACAACGGGATCCACATGCCAAGGGGAGTGAGGCTGGTTTGCTTTTGGGTTCCCGGGCTCCTCTTGTTTTTGAAGGGGGGGGTGTTATCATGTCAACCCTCTACTAAAACAGGAGGTACTTACCATGGAAAACATGTGTTTTCCAAACACACGAGTAGGGGGTATGTTGAAACATACCACCCATTTGGGTATGGGTCAAAATTAAACCACCAGGGGACCGCAGGTTTTAGTTCACATTTCCACTTACCAGGGTTCCGTTTTGGGTACCTTTTTCTGACCCACAGCCATTTCTTCACCCCGCAAGGTTTGGATCGCGAGTCCCCGGGCCACTCGATCACGGAGCCGTGCACCCGCTTGGTGCCTCCGAAAAAAATGCGTTGCCCCAACTCCCGGCGGAGCGGTACCCGTTTTTTTGGCTTCGGCACCCGTTTTTTCGTTCTTGGTTTTAAAGGCGACCCGGCTATTTTGGGGGGGTCCCCTAAAAAAAGACACACCCAAAATGGTTCTGTCTTAAAATAGGAAAAACACGCCACCATGCCTTTTCGGTTTCTCTTTAAAAACAACCGCTAGACGGGTACTTCAAAACAGGACACACCCGAAATGGCTAAGAAGCTGCTCTTGTGGGAGATTCTCAAAATGGGCTGGACTGCTCCCAGCGACCCTAAGCAGGTGGTGTCTTGTTGGTTCCATTTGGATTTGCTTTTGGACTCCAATCGACTGCTCTACCACCCCTCTCTGTTCTCATGTATCTGCAAGCCTTTGGGTTCCTGGGGGCGAAAAACGGGCCTGCAAATCTCCCACCTGAGTGGTGGTTCGCAGGGTAGGGGGTGAGTTGTAAACCCCGAAAACCACGAACTCTGTCTGAAACACAAACCGGCCGGATTCAGCCAGATTTCCCAGTATACAAAGCCTTAAGCCATACTATGGAAGGGCGAAATCCTGCACCACTTGGAAACCATGGTTGAAACCATTGCTTCTTTGTATTCACAGGGGATTCATCAGAAACCAGGGTTTCTTAGGTGGCGCGAGATGGATTCCGTCCATCCAGATGCCAAATGTTCAAGCCACGCGCCGAAGCTCGCCACGAGCTCGCTGGGCTTCCGCACTCACCAGCTTCCTCGCCGCCGTGCCCACAGAGCCGCCTGGTAAGGCCAGGGAACACCGGAGATACCGTGGATGGTTGCGAAATCCATTTCGCAACACTTTGAAACCATGGTTGAAACCAGTGTTTGTTGGTATTTACAAACGAATCATCATCCCAGGGTTTCTTAGGTGGTGCAGGATTTCGTCCATCCACATTATGAAGCCTTTTTTGTTTATAGTTTTTACAGGGATGCCATGAAAACAACACCCTAGGGTTCAACTCCTAAAAAATGGTTGACCAAATTTAGATGATGAACCCTTAGGTAAGAAATTGTTGGTTATGAATGAATGAATGAATGAATGAATGAATGAATGAATGAATGAATGAATGAATGAATGAATGAATGAATGAATGAATGAATGAATGAATGAATGAATGAATGAATGAATGAATGAATGAATGAATGAATGAATGAATGAATGAATGAATGAATGAATGAATGAATGAATGAATGAATGAATGAATGAATGAATGAATGAATGAATGAATGAATGAATGAATGAATGAATGAATGAATGAATGAAATAATGAATGCGTCAATTTGTCAATGAACCTACAAATCAATGAACCAATGAATGAATGGATGTAGGAACGACGTAACGAGTCAGAGAGTCAAAGAGTCAAACATCCGAAGAGTCACGGAGCCAAAGAGTCAAAGAGTCAAAGCGTCCATGAGTCAGCGAGCCAATGAGTCAGTCGGTGAATCAGTCAATGGGTCGATAAGTCGACGAGTCAATGAGTCAGTAAGTCAGGGAGTCCAGGAGCTAGGGAGGCAGTGAGTCAATGAGTCAATTAGTCAGTGAGACAGGGAGTCAATGAGTGAATGCGTGAATCAAGGAGCGGGCGAGGGAGGGAGTGAGTGAGGAAGGATGTGCGTGGTGAGTGGGTGCATGGAGAGAGAGAGAGTGAGTGAGTGAGTGAGTGAGTGAGTGAGTGAGTGAGTGAGTGAGTGAGTGAGTGAGTGAGTGAGTGAGTGAGTGAGTGAGTGAGTGAGTGAGTGAGTGAGTGAGTGAGTGAGTGAGTGAGTGAGTGAGTGAGTGAGTGAGGTGGGTGGGTGGGTGGGTGGGTGGGTGGGTGGGTGGGTGGGTGGGTGGGTGGATGCGTGAGCGAGCGAGCGAGCGAGCGAGCGAGTGGCTGGCTGGCTGGATGGATGGACGTATTGACGAATGGATGAGTGAATGAGTGGGATCAATCAATGAAAAACGGGAAAAGTGAAAGAATGAATAAACAACTAAATGAACGAACAAACGAACAAATCAATAGATAATTCAATGAATCAATCAATCAATAAATGAATGAATGAATGACTGACTGACTGAATGAATAAATGAACGAATCAGTCAGTCAGTCAGTCAGTCAGTCAGTCAGTCAGTCAGTCAGGTCAGGTCAGGTCAGGTCAGGTCAGGTCAGGTCAGGTCAGGTCAGGTCAGGTCAGGTCAGGTCAGGTCAGGTCAGTCAGTCAGTCAGTCAGTCAGTCAGTCAGTCAGTCAGTCAGTCAGTCAGTCAGTCAGTCAGTCAGTCAGTCAGTCAGTCAGTCAGTCAGTCAGTCAGTCAGTCAGGTCAGTCAGTCAGGTCAGTCAGTCAGTCAGTCAGTCAGTCAGTCAGTCAGTCAGTCAGTCAGTCAGTCAGTCAGTCAGTCAGTCAGTCAGTCAGTCAGTCAGTCAGTCAATCGAATGAATGAATGAATCAATCAATCAATCAATCCATCCATCCATCAATCAATCCATTAATCAGTCAAGTCAAGTCATTTCAAATCCAATCAATCAACCAACCGACCGATCGACCGACCGACCGACCGACCAACCAACCAACCAATCAATCAATCAATCAATCAATCAAATCAAGTCAAATCAAATCAAATCAAATCAATCAATGAAATAATCAATCCATCAATCAATCATTCAATCATTGAATCATTCAATCATTGAATCATTCAATCATTCAATCCAATCCAATCCAATCCAACCCAACCCAACCAATCCATCAATGAATCAATCAATGCATGAATCCACTAATCCATGAATCAATGCTTCAATGAATCAATAAATCCATGAGTCAATGAATCAATGAATCAATTAATGAATGAAATGAAACAAAATACAAGAATGAATGAAATGACATGACATGAAATGAAATGACATGACATGAAATGACATGACATGAAATGACATGACATGAAATGAAATGACATGAAATGAAATGACATGAAATGACATGAAATGAAATGAAATGAAATGACATGAAATGAAATGACATAACATGACATGACATGAAATGAAATGAAGGAAGGAAGGAATAAAGTTCTACAGTGACAGGGCCTGGACTCATATCACATCCAGTATTTACATACCAAGCGTTGTCAAAACTAGACCCCTCCAAACAGCTTTATGCCCGGTTCCTATTCAACTCGCGAAACAATACCGGTTTTGAGCCACCACACACCCCCTGGGCACCGCAAGGCCCGCGCCTTTCCGCATGGCGCTCGCACGGATCGGACGGACTACCCGACGTAGATTGCTTCTCGGCAGGTTGCCCCAGAGTTGCTGAACGGGCCACTCGGTTCAGAAGATTTTGGAGCCGGCCCGAACTTTGAAGGCCCTTGAGACACCGAGACACTCCGAGTTCCGTCATAACCGTCGGAAACAAAAAGAAAACATGGCGACTCTCGAGCCGGACGGGGTACAAAAGCTTCGCGAGGCGCGGGCATTCTGGCATTCTGGAAGCTGCACCCTTTGACCTAAAATGGAAGAGGAGGTGTGTGTGGAATGTAGACCTTCCTCTCTGGTTGAGAGAGTTTGAGGGTGGTTGACAATTCTGGGACCTTCCTCTCTGGTTGAGAGAGTTGGGAAGATCAGGGAAAGGCCTGTCATGAGACTGCAGCGATAGCGATTCGGGGCCGGCAGATCGCTCTGCACCACTGCTGGCTCCGCCCAGCCTCTGATATTTCAACGGGAACCCTCCTTCAAGGCAGCACCAAAAAACGAGGTTGGCATTGCAGCACATGCACACCCACATGGTATGTTTAGTGAGGAATGCTCTCCCAACTTTTTGGTGGACGTATATCCCCAGCTAAGTGATCCACCTAAACGGCCAAATCATACTCGTCCTTGTCAGCTGTCGCCAAGCTCGGAAGCAGCGGGAAAAGTAACCCAAGCCGCAAATCAAACGAAACGTGGGCTTGCGCTCGATCCTTGTTCCGAATACCCGTAACAGACAGGTCTAAAAAGCAGATCATACACTCGGTTTGGGTGTGTGTCCGCTTGCCCTCAACCCGCAACCTCTGATTCATGTCAAAAACGGGGCACCTCCATGTTTCTGCTTGCTCCATGAACGCTGCTGATTTGCCTCTTGCAAACACCCCTGGACCGTTCATGGGATTGTGCACTCGCCTAAACACAAGAAAATTGAGGAGGTCTATCCAAGAATGCCAATATCAGTTGAAAATCAAAGGCAAAGAACATGTCTGAGCTTGTAAAGTCGCATTACACACGTATGCTATCACTCCTCACCATCCCTAACCCCCAAAACCAAGCCAAAGCATCGCCTTTTTCTCCAGAGGCTGACGGGTCGAATCATTGGCACCGGGTCGAATTTCGCTTCGCCCGGCATCGGATCGGGCGGCGAAGATCCGGCGGAAAGCCCGCGAAGAAGATCAGGCCGCGTTTTTTAAGTGAACCCGCCCAAAAAAACATGTTCCACATCCCATGACATCAAGTATGGTGTCATGATCAGAGCTAAGCCCAATTATAGAATGCATATATTGTGTGCTTCACTTTATGTAAAATGTATCCTAAGTCTACCCCAGGTGTGTTTTCCTGTGTGAACGGTTGGCTCCGTTTGGGCCGTCTATTGGAATACCTGCCAAGCCGAAAAGGTGGCCGTTTCTGATGGTGTCAATCGGGATGGAGGGATCCCTGGCAAAGTCGCTGAAATTTGCCCGGATTTGCAGAGGTGTCTGGCGTGTGTAGAAGATTCTATGATGCCGCTGCACTTGCTCGAGCAGTGCATCCCTCACTGAGACCATGGACCGCAGATGCGTGCAAAGCACGCGCAACTCAGCTGCATCTTTGGAGGCCGGACACTTCTTGATCCTTGCTGGGTGCTAAATAGGTGTAGAGAAATACACACAACCTCGTCCCGTGTTGGTCTCCCTTTGGATGACTCACATTTTGTGACCTATTTAGCACCCAGCTCGGCAAACTTGGCCATGGGGGGGGTCATACCAAGTGCCCAGAGATACAGCTGAGGCAAAGCAATGCTTCCATTTGGTTAACACCCCCGGGAGGAAAAAAAAAACAGTAGTGATAAATATAAATTCCTGTAGAAAAACAAACAAGAAAAAACACATATTCTTAAGCAAATGGAAGAATGGATTGGCGAACAGCTCGCCTCTCTCCGGTAGGTTGCCGGTGGCTCCAAGTGCCAGACTTCAGTAAGAGAGAACCACCATCTATTACGCGATCCGAATTTGGCCTTCGATGGATCCTTTCCCAAGTCGGTGAGACCCTAAAGAAAAAGGAAAAACATGGAGGCTACCGGAAACAAACTGCAGTTGTCAGCATCTTCGGGTCAGTTACTTCTGGCAATCGCGTGTTCGGCGACTCTCAAACTAGGAAATCGGTGTGTCTTTGACGGCCGGCATGGGACACCACAGCGATTCTGAACAAATATCCAAATGTCCAAATGTCCGGCAGAACAAAGTTAGCAGTTTGCTTGTGAACAAGGAAAATGAGGAAACCGGAAACGAACTAAGTGCAACCAAAGTTAGCAGTTGCAAAGAATTCAGCTTGAAGAAAACTCAAAAGCCAAACAGTTTCGCCAAGACTGCCGAAAGAGACCTACCATCTGAAGGCTGGCGCGATTTTGGCCGGCTTCAATCTACACTGAAAGGGCGGACTCTCTCTCTAACCGAAGGTTGGATTTAGCCTGAGCCTTTGCGTCATCTAAACGCGCAAGAGGGGGAAGAAAAAGGCTGAGTCGCCAGTGTTCCCATCCAGGACAGCTTTTGTCGCGAGTGGGTGAAAAGCCTTTATGTGAGCTTGCAGCCTCCTCAGGCTGATCTAACTTGAGTCAGAAGCAAAACCTAAGATCCGAAAATGAGTCCACAGAAAAAGAAAAAAGAGGTCAAGAAACAAAAGGCCGGATACTTGCCACACCTCTCTGTATCAAGGGGACTATATATTTTCATCTCAGTTATTGAGAAGTGGTCCACTTGTGCTTTTTCTGCGGAAAATTGGTCGCAAGGTTCGCTACTTGTACGGACTGTCAGCATCATGTTGACGCTGCTTGTAGGCCTTCGAACGGGAAACAAGATTCGACCGCGAATAAATCAACCTGGGTGGATTGGGGGGGTGCTTCGTAACAAAAATAAAGGGTTCCTTCCAAAATGGAACAGCCCCCTATTTCTTCAACCGGTTGATTACTCCTGCTCAGACGAACGCAGCCGGACTCGGACTCATTCACATTGAGGGGAGCCAACGTGGTAGAGGTTTGGGCATCTGCTCAAATCCGACCTCCCAAGGAACGTGCCATGTGCAGCCCAGCCAAAAAGGAGGTCCGCCAACCATGGGATCCACGTTGTACTAGTTTTTTAGGATTTGGTCCCCGAAGAGGCGCAACCTTGTTCCTTTTGGTCTCCCTTTAAAACTCACAAAGCGGTGCCCTCAACAAGAGACACATCCAAATCTCAGATTTTAATTTCCCACAGTCAACTCGTTGTTCGAAAACGTGGACCCCCCCCCCGTCGCATCCATTTTGGAAACCAACGGCCCCGACAGGCAGGGTTTTGATCACGTGGCCCGAGCGAAACTTTTTGGTACTGTAAGGCCTGTGATTCCGGGCTTTAAAAAAAGAATGGTTGACCCAACATGGATAATGATTGCTTCTTAACGGTAGTTTGAACCGCGCGGCCTATTTTAAAGCCACATGTTCCGTATGAGAGCAAAGGCGCGAGCCAAAGTTTGTCTCTGAAGGTCGGTGGCCAAAGATCGAGGCCGGGGAAGGAGAGAGAGTTGGGTGTGGGTCAAAATTAAACCATGAATTGGACCACAGGTTTGAGCCATGGTTCCATTTACCAGGGTTCCCATTTTGTTCTTGTTTTTTTGACCCACTGCCGGTTCATTAAACAAGCGCTCGGAGGATGTTCAAAGGCTGTCCCTTCTTGGTTCGGGTCGCTCTTTGGATCGATGTGAAACACTTTGCCAGCTCATTGCAACCTTTAGTGAGACTGGTGGCTTGCTGAAATGTATCGCATGGCGCTAAGCAATAGCATCCTTGACTTGTATCCAAGCACTCAATTCTCCTTGTCCCTTGCAACCCACCATGGACTACTGTTAATCCTGGCCAACCTCATGTGCCCATCATTGCAATTGTCTCAAATCCACATCGGAGCTTGATATCCTTGCTCCTTTTTTTGAGCCCTTGTCTGAAAGTCCTGATTTGGGACTTGAGGCTCATCCCGAAATTTGCGGCGCACCCTTTGAAATGATTGCCTCAAACGCAAGTCACTGGGCTGGGCTGTCCTCAGATCCCCATGCTAAAAGTTGACAACTTTAGTGGGTTAAATGGAAACCCCACAAAACCAACTAGAAAGATTTAAAAAGCTAAGAAACCGGATGGCTGGGAGCCACCAAGATTAAAGTAGGGGGCTAAAGGACCATCTGCAATTCCCGCAGGACATGTTGACTGGGTGTGTCTTCTCTGAGGGTACCCTTTTTAGGACTGGTTTAAGGGGAAACCAAAAGCAAAACCACCATTTTGACGGGACCCCTAGAAAAGTCACACCCATAGCTCGACTCGTCCGTACATTCCCCAAACGAACAGCGGTTGAGACTAATTCGCAGAAACCGGTGCATCGCGTGCCCGTCGGCTAGCCACAGGTGCACACTAATATCGATACGATAACGTTGCACATGTGCATTTGATTCATTCGCACAAAGGACAATGATAAGTTTTGAGCCAAAGGATGAAGCAGCAACAAAAACAAACAAACAAACAAACAAACAAACAAACAAACAAACAAACAAACAAACCAACAAGCAAACAAACAAACAAACAAGCAAACAGGCAGGCAAGCAGGCAGGCAGGCAGGCAGGCAGGCAAGCAAGCAAGCAAGCAAGCAAGCAAGCAAGCAAGCAAGCAGCCAAGCAAGCAAACAAACAAACAAACAAACGGTCTGCTTGTACGCCCTTCGCACTGTGCGTTGGCCACTCCCTCCACGCCCGGAGACACGCCTCGTAGTACTCTGCCTCACACGCTGCAAGGAAAGGTGCGAGGCACACGAGCGCCAGGAACTAAACTGAGCAGTTCCGACGTAAAAAAAGGCCTACGGGGCCTACGCGAACTGCGCAGGCACACTATTCCAGCCTACGCGGCTCGGGGCGCTACAAAAAAACTCTGCTCAACTGAGAATTTCTGGCCCATGGTCATGGCACTCTCAGTGGCCGGAACGCGTGCATTGTCGAAGAGCTCTAAGAGGTTGATCACGGCTACCCACCCTAAAGAATATGTTGACCAGTCGTGCGAGTCGCAAGTGAAATTGTTGGTGGAAGGCTGGAAGCGCTTCCGTGGATTGGCCAGAAAGGGACAAAAGCTAAGATTGCCACAAAAACTTCAAGTCGTGAATCTGGGGAAGTGAGGGAAATGCCCCCCATAAAAGTACCTTCAAGAGAATGTGCCTCTATGGCTGGACATAACACCCTGCTTGAGTTACCCAGGCCTTGATCTTGGCTGCCACAAGGCTGATGGGGGCTTTGTAAACTCGAAGTAGCAGTGGGTGTAGTTTAGGTTAGAGTTCAGGGTCAATTTGGGACGAATTTAGGGTCAGCAGGATTATTCGGTCCCCTTCAAGCGCCGTAGAAAGATGTTTTGGCAATTTCATGTGCTGGCCGTGACACACATGGAGATTTCTGGAAAGGCCAGTTGGCCTGGTCAGTTTTTAGCGTTCATATTCCTCGATGTGTCAAAACTGGGCTGTCCTCAGATCCGCTGCTAAAAGTTAAACTCTTAGAGGGTGAAGCGGAACCCACCACTAAACCCAAAAAATACTAAAAACCGAAGGGCACAGCAGGGAAGCCCAGAAAAAAGGAACCCTTTTAGGGGATGGGGCAACCATCTGGAAGGAGCCCCTCGTTTTGGCACCCAAATACTTGTGCGTCCATCGCAACACCCGGAAGCCACCCCGAAAGGAGTACGATGTTTCAAACCTTTCTCGGACTAGGGGTCCTAATGTCCCTCAGCAAAGGGTCCTGAACTCGCAAATCCGTCAGATCCATCGGCGATCTGTAGATCTGTGATAAGTGCGTCCATAGCCGCACTTGCGGCGGGGTCCCAAAACCCATTGTGGTTTGGTAGACGCTTGTCAAGGTCTTCATGAGGCCTTATACCAAAGCGGTTGATTCCCATCCCAACCCGAAAACACATTATATATTGTCTTTATTCCCTTGGCCCCTCACAGAAAGCGGCAAACACCTACATGAAAGCGAATCTTCCACCACCACCTCACCCCAAATCCAAGTCAGTGCCAAGTGGCATAGGCTTGCAGCACATCCTCCCGGCACTGCGGCTGTCTGGGTCTGGGCGTCTCCTGAGAGCATGTTGCCAGGCTGACGGCCTCTGAAACACGGAGACAGGACCCAATCGCAACTTACTTTGGTCATTTCAAGGTTCGGAACAACCCTTAGGGCGAAAATGAATTGGAACGGGGGTGGGGTATGTTGAAACCAAATTTGGCCATGAGCAAAATGACTTTGGTTTTGGAGAGACCCCAGTCCAGCCCTGAGCACTGGGCATCCACAAATTGGTCCTGCAAAAAAACACACATTCGTCCTGCAAATCAGGGACCATAGTGAACACCTTAGCATGTTGTGCTGTGCAAAGCCGCATTATCAAGCTGCTTGGGTATCAACAAGAAGTGATGCCGCCACCCGCATACGCAGCAGCACCAACGCATTTCTGGCAACCACTCTGGGCATTCAGCACCTTTGGCAGCCAAACACGCGCGCGTGGCTAAGCAGCGCGACGTACAGGGGCAAAAGAGTGGAACAGAACCAAGCAAGTGGTTGCTGCGCACTAAATCCAGCGGCAGGATAGCGTTCTGCAGTCCGGTGGAGATAGTCGAAGACCGTCATAGAAGTAATCTGATCTCATCCCCTCGTTGTTCGCAGAGCAGGGGATCAACAGCGGATAAAGCGACCAAAATCAGATCGTTTCAACCCCCTTTGTGGGGCGATCAGAACTGGTGAAAGCTATGCCAAATTGCCAAAGTCAGACACACGCTTGTCGTAGGGAGCATTCAAGCTATTGTACTCCACAGGAAATCCCTAGGAAGATTGCAAGTGAACAAACACTTCGATCCGATCGACCCCCACCCCCCGGCTCCAACCACCCACTAACCCCCCCTCCAACCCAGTCCTTGGGCAACGCCTGAGTGCATGTTGGCGAGGAGAACATGAAGCAGAAGAGCATTCACTGAGGTTGTCAAACAGTTGCCCAACCCTCGCGGAACCCTCGCAGAACCTCAAAGAGCCGTGCCGGACTCCTGGACCACCCTGCACTCTGGGCTGAGGCCCCATCCATTTCAGCCGTGGGTCAAAATCCAAATCGTACCCCCAGTCAACATCCCAATCCCCACTAAAATAGGTTCTAAAATGGGTGAACCCACCTACCAGCCAAGGGTTGATATTTTTGGTGTTGAGCCACAGCCATTTCAGCCGTAAGCCTCGATCCCCGTCCGCCCCAACCAGAAATTCCCCGCTTGGCCGCCCCCGCCATCAGATCCGCGAGGCCCGGCGCGCCTGGAGGGCGCCCCGGGGCCGAGAAGGCGGAAGTCAGAGTGGGATGAAACTGGCAGACCATTTTGTGGTTTTGTTGCGCCCCCCCCAAAAAAAAAACACATGGGGTCAGTCTAGATCAAGGTGGGAAGTTGGGCAAAAGTACCGGAAAATGCCACAATCAAACACAACAGGTTGCCAGGTGCCGGAGGGGGGGAGTATGGTGGGCACGTAGGGCCTATGTTGCAACCTCCTTCACTTTTTTGGGGTTCTTGGCTGCAAAATAGACGCTACGTCCGTGGCACGAGGGGAGTGGGCGGGTCATACGCCGAAACCCAGTGCCCACCTCTGTCGCCTGGCTCTGCTCGCCGGGCCTCGCGGTTGCACGCCAGGAACGACCCACCACCCCCAGAAAAACAGGAAAAACTGCTTGCTCTTAGCGGTTTGGGGGTTTGGGGGTTTGAATTGGGGGTTTGGATCAGGGGGGTCTTTTTGCCACCTTTTGTGAGAAAATGGGCGACCCCCTTAAAAGGAATCCTTCACTACGAGGTCGAACAATGTTCCACAAAAAATAGGAGAAAGACCCCCCCGGTTTGGATTGGATTGGTTTGTTTAAGCCTGAATTGGCGGTTTGGATTGGTGGCTTGGGGATTTGAACCGCTGGCTTCGGTAGAGGGTACAAGGGACACCTCCCACTAACTTGGACCAAACCACCAAGCCAAACCACCAATAAGTGGGAATCTGCTGTGCATGTGTTTGGGGGAACGCCTTGTTGTAGATGCTTGGAAAGACACAAGGCGACTATGTGTATAGGAAAAGACACACCCAAGACACACCCACACACAACCAACGTGTTGCATTTGTTCAAAAGGAAAGAGAACAAAGCGTGGGTCTTTGGCCCTAAGTTCGCAGGTTCCCCGAGCTTGGGGTTCTCCCAAGTTCCATTTGGAACCCCTCAGCTCAAAAGAGACGATGCAAACATGGAAGTGCATGCGTGCCTTTCTTTTTAAGAGGGTGAAAAAGTCAATGCGCTTTGATCATGTTGACCACGGATCAATAAACCCCTGATTATTAATATGGGGGTGTTCCCCTCCAAAAGTGATAAACCCCCAGTAAAACCAGGGACACCCCCACATATATATATATATAGACATGGGCTTATTACTCCGGGGTCAACATTTAACGATAACAAGATTAAAGTCAGGTTGCCCAACGTACTCCTAGACCTCATGTCCTGGAAGGTCGCGCCTTCGCGTTCGCAGTCTATGTCCCTTGCCTTGAGTTCTTGGCGCGTTCTGCGTGCTTGAAATTTACAAGGGTGCGTGTTCGAACGCGTGAATACGTTTGATATGCTGGTAATAAAACAAAAGCCAAACAGTCAGTGCCATCAGGTGCAACTGAATTCATTACCTGCGTGAGTGGCGCTAAAAAACACCGTGCTCCTGTTGCATTGCCTCATGGTGACGGGGCCTTTTTGCGAAGGGGATCCCGCAAGTGGGTGAGCTCATTGCGCCCAGGCGAGTTGTTGGGATGGCCTTCCCTTGAAGCGAACTTTCGCGCGAACTCTAGCGCGAACTCTCTCTTGCGGCAACGGCGCACGGCGGCAGCAGTGCGGCGGTGCCTGTTCTGGTCTGCTCAAAGCGGATCGCCGAAAGCCGCGATGAGATGTGAATTCCTTGGCGGCCTCGAAAGCTCCGTGCACAGTGAGGACTGGTACCTGGAGTACCAGTCCATCACATGGGAAAGAGATGCCCCCTGTGCTGCGGTTGAGACCGAACCGCCTGTAGCGTTCGAGCCCCGTCGTCTCAAGAAGGAGACTAAATGCAGCGCGGGTCCGGTGTACCACCCTTGATAGAGTGGGCCTGACAAAAAGAGTGCAGATTGGCCTGAGAGGCGCGGACTGCTGGGTGTCTTGCGACGCAGGGATTTGAAAGTCACCCTGCTTGCAGAGTAAAAGCGCGAGCTCGATGTAGCTCACGGCACAAAAATTTGCCGATTCATCCTCGATGCGGCTGACCGCTTGGACCAGTAAAGCAGGAAAGGGTGTCAGCGCTCCTGCTTCTTTCGAAATGAGAAGTTGCATCCAGTTTCCTGGCAGTGCTTCAAACAGTGATGTGGATTGTATCTGCTCGTCCCAATCTATATCGTCGATAATCTGCACTGTCTCGAAGATAGAGGGGTCATGTGAGGGCTGGTGCCTATGTTCTGCAACCGCAAGCAAGTATCCGCGTAACTGCTTTAATCTGTGGGTCCAGAGGCTGTAAAAGTCGGAGTCTTGCTGAATGGTCCTGAGCAGTGAGGCAGGCCTTTGTGTGTTGACTAAGCTGGCGTTGAAGTCGGCGTTGCCGTTCCAAGCGGCGCACCATTCTTCAAGAGGGGTATCGCAACGAACTGGGTCGATGTGTGCGGGAGTCCAAGCGATGAGGAATTGTTCCCGTTCAGAATGATTTCCCCAAGTTGCATCCAAAGGTCAGTATTATCGGGGGAACCGGCCAAAAAGGTAGGGTCCCCGGAGATGAGCCGTTGGGTGCCGGAAACGGTGCACTGCGAGTCTGACCAAAGTCGCGTCTGGCTGTGGTACTTCAGCGTCCATCTTGCGGCGGCTAATACAGCGGTTAGCTCTGCACGTCCTATGGATTGTGTAAGGCCGTGAAGGTGTTGCCCTGCTATTGGCCGTCCGGTTGTTTGCGTTGCAGATGCTCCAAGCTGCTAAAGTGATACCTCGAGACCCATGGGTTTGGCAACTGCCGTCAGAGTAGACGTGCTGAACGCCTGTCCCTGGTTGGGCTCAAAGTCGCCCGGGATTGCGTGCAAGGCATGTCTGAGATCTCGCGTTGATGGTGACCTCGGGACCAGCAGGTGGGCCAGGGTATGCTGAGGGCACTATCCCCACAAAGCGATCGCACGAATAGCAATGTAAAAGCGTCTCCGAAACCTTGCATGGAGCAATCAATGCTCCTTGTTGGATGGCCTGGACCCGTGCATATTCAAGTGGTGTCAGCCTGTGGCGATCCAGTTGGCAAATGTCGGCGTCCAGGCTGTCCAGATGCTGAAGCGCTTTGCGGTGTCTGACTGAGGCGGCGACGTACTGCAACCATGCACCGTATGCGAGCTGCTCCAGTGCGTGTGAATCGATCTGTGCGAGGTCGATATCCAGAGGGTGGGAGGGCAAATGATACGCCAGCCCACCGTACTGCGTAGCTGAACCAACTTGGAGAAAGGGCCGTCCAAGATCCGTCTGTCAAACTGCTGCTGAAATTGCCCCCACATTGTAACGAGGTTCGGTGATTTCCGACACAGACGTCTGGCTGTCTGCAGCGCGTTGAGTCATTGGAAATACCCGGGGTCCGCTGTTGGTGGCCTGGAGAGTGAGAGCCTGAGGATGGGGCTGGCCCCGGCCCGCTGTAGGCCTAGAGAGCGCATCGCCTTGGTTCTCAGGCTTTGTATGAACTTGTCCGAAAGGACGGACTGCTACCGCATGCCTTGCAAGGAAAAAGGTTGGCACGGAAAACCAAAACAAGCCGTCAAGGCCCGTCCCTCGCTGGCGCGGTGACTGGCCTCGGCTGTATCAGCGTGCGTGATGTCGAGCTGAAGGACTTGTCCGTGTCCGTTGCGACGAAGGTGCTCTGCTGATGCGGAGTCCAATCCACGCTGATGCCCGGAAGGCCGCCCAGAAATGACGCTCCGATGCACATTCCGCCAAAGCCGGCGAAGAGCTCAAGGAGCCAAGGCGACAAGCTGGATGTGGAAGAGCTGGATGCCTCCCACCAGGTTTGGGCCTCTGCCCGCACCAGAGGAATTGGCTGTACTGTCTCGACCCTCACATTGTAAATAGAGACCACCTTGAGCGGTAAATCGGCACCAAAAAGGAAGGTCTTCATGCCGTCATGAAGGCGTGTAGCCCGAAAACCGCCGCTGTCCAGTTTCCCCTTGTATGCTGAAAACACCACGGTAGGTCTCCCCCTCTGTGAAAGGGCCTCCGAAAATTCGCTGATCCATGGCGGGTAAAAACGGTGTCTCAGGTGTTGGCTGTCACTAGGTTACCACTGGTAGGCGCCTGAGCCAAAACCTTTTGAAGCGAACTTTAAAACATGGAAAAGTCGGGCTCCTTAATTTTCCCCTATGGCCAAGTGCCACAGGGATCCTAAGAGGAATTCTGCGCAAGAAGAGCGCTCAGGCGCTTGTTTTTGCGAGGGAAGTGTTCCTGTTGATTCCCAGAAAAATGAAAATAACATTCCCAGTCTGGGCATATATGACTACTCACAAAGAGGAAATAGGGAGTTCCGGCGTCACAAGGACCTTCAATTTGTCCAAAGCTATGCCCAAAGAGTCATGGTTGGAAGGGGGCCGTTCCCACATCCCATGCCATACTGATTTCGGGCCGTCGCAAGGGCAGCCACTACAGCTTAATGGCAACTATCAGTGACTGGTGTCTATTCTGGGCCACTGAAAACCATTAAGACCTCTAAGTGCGATGACCTTCCCCCAAGCAAAGGAAACGGCTCCAACTGAATGTTTCACACATGGCTGTGGGTCAAAACCAATGGTACCATTTTGGGGTAGGTGCACCACCCATTTGGGAACCTACTTTGGTGGGAACTGGGATGTTCACGCTAACTGGGCTTTTGATTTTGACCCATGGCCACATGGATCACCTGATTTTTTGATGAAACCCAAAAGGAAGCCAAGGAAAGCCACTGTTTCACAAAATCCTGCAGGATGGACACTCCATCGATTTTCGTCCATCGGTACTTTTGAGCAAAGGCCAGTGGGTCCTCAGATCCCCTGCTGAAGGACTATTTAAGACTAGCGAGTGAACTGAAAATCCAACCAATTCATCCCAGTAAAAAAAACAAACTACAAGAACCACTGGGAATCGCCAGGACAACCACCCATTTCACGGCACTGAATCCCCTCTTAGCACCGGCCAAGCGCCAAGACCGCGCCCCAAGCGAACCGGGCACCCCAGCCGGCGCCATGGCGGCGCGCGTGGCCGCGTACCCCTGCCGCTTAAGCTGCCGCAGCCTCAGATGGATTGGATCTGTGCAAAGCGCTCCAGGGAAGATGTGTGCCTCTGTGTGTGTGTGTGTTTGCTTTTATTTGTGTGTTTGGCTGTCTGTCTGTCTGTCTGTCTGTCGGTCTGTCTGTCTTGTCTTGTCTTGTCTTGTCTTGTCTTGTCTTGTCTTGTCTTGAATTGTCTTGTCTTGTCTTGTCTTGTCTTGTCTTGTCTTGTCTTGTCTTGTCTTGTCTTGTCTTGTCTGTCTGTCTGTCTGCTTGCTGGTGCTTTTGCTCGTTCATTCGTTCGGCTGTTCGTTCGTTCTGCCTGTTTGTTTGTTTGTGTATTCGTTCGCGCGTTCGTTCGCTCGTGCGTTCGATCGTTCGTTTGTTCCTTGGTTTGGTTGGTTGCTTGGTTGCTTGGTTGCTTGGTTGCTTGGTTGCTTGGTTGCTTGGTTGCTTGCTTGGTTGCTTGGTTGCTTGGTTGCTTGGTTGCTTGGTTGCTTGGTTGCTTGGTTGCTTGGTTGGTTGCTTGGTTGCTTGGTTGCTTGGTTGCTTGGTTGCTTGGTTGCTTGGTTGCTTGGTTGCTTGGTTGCTTGGTTGCTTGCTTGCTTGGTTGCTTGGTTGCTTGGTTGCTTGGTTGCTTGGTTGCTTGGTTGCTTGGTTGCTTGGTTGCTTGGTTGCTTGGTTGCTTGGTTGCTTGGTTGCTTGGTTGCTTGTTGCTTGGTTGGTTGCTTGGTTGCTTGGTTGCTTGGTTGCTTGGTTGTTTGTTGCTTGGTTGCTTGGTTGCTTGGTTGCTTGGTTGCTTGGTTGCTTGGTTGCTTGGTTGCTTGGTTGCTTGGTTGCTGGGTTGCTTGGTTGCTGGGTTGCTGGGTTGGTTGGTTGCTTGGTTGCTTGGTTGCTTGGTTGCTTGGTTGCTTCATTGCTTGATTGCCTGCTTTCTTGCTTTCTTGCTTGCTTGCTTGCTTGCTTGGGTAGTTGGTTGGTTGGGTTGGGTTGGGTTGGGTTGGGTTGGGTTGGGTTGGGTTGGGTTGGGTTGGGTTGGGTTGGGTTGGGTTGCGTTGCGTTGGGTTGGGTTGGGTTGGGTTGGGTTGGGTTGGGTTGGGTTGGGTTGGGTTGGGTTGGGTTGGGTTGGGTTGGTTGGTTGGTTGGTTGGCTTCTTATTTGTACAATTATTATCATTATTTTGCTCACTTATTTTGTTTGCTTTTTCCTCGTTTGCTCGATTGTTTGTTTGGGTGGTTGTGTGCTTGTGGCTTGTGGTTGTGTGTTTATTTGCTTGCTTGCTTGCTTGCTTGCTTGCTTGCTTGCTTGCTTGCTGCCTGCCTGCCTGCCTGCCTGCCTGCCTGCCTGCCTGCCTGCCTGCCTGCCTGCCTGTGTGTCGGGTTTGTCAGGGTGCGTTCATATAACCACCATTATTTACTTAAGGATGTCGCATCTAAATTGGGTCCTTGCCATTCTTTTCATGATGGTGGAACCTCAGGCATAGTCTTGCTTCTTGCTTGCATGATCAGGTTATAGGATGTAAATGTTATTGTTTGCTTCACTTTAAGTCACTGGTAAACTGTAAAATGTATCCTAAGTCTACCCCAGCTTCTAATGGATCCTTTTGGTCACACAGCCCCAGCCAAGGCCCCCAGCAGCTCTTGGCTGCTGCAGCGGGCTCGCGCGCCTCGTGACAAACTGGAGGGCGTGTTCAAACATGGGCGATCCCTACAAATGTGCATTCCACCTTTGGCTTTTCTCTCAAAACACCTCCTGCAGATTAGGAGGGTCCCTGCTTTACTGGGGGAGATGGGAACCCAGGATCAATAAGAGCCCCCTCCTCTTATTTTTACACCAGGTTGACTTTATTCGATTTCGTGGATACGATTGTGTCATTTCTTGAGGGTACCCCTTGTTGCGCTTGTCTCTTTTAAGGACTACGAAAAGGAGAGCCACCAATGGGTCCAACCTGAAAAAAGACACACCCGTCTCCCCCTCCCGCACATTCGTTCCAGAGCATCAAAAAGCCAACCCACACCCCCTCCCCCCTCCCTAACGCGTTGTTAGCACTGCAGAAGCGCGATTTCGGCACCCCGGCCGGACTCGGGGCTGTCCTGGCAGAGAGGCAAAGATGATCGGAGAAATCGCCAAGGTTTCAAAACCAGCGGTCGGTTTGCAACAAGTGGCAGGGGATCACTTGTTGTCCTTCTTAGACGTGTTCTGAACGAAGAATCATGGGAACCTTTCTGGGGGATAGGGTCCTGATGTGTCTACTAATGACAGAGAGGAAGCTGCGCGCATGTGGGTGTGTCTGTTTTTGGGTACCCGCTTTTTGGCAACTTAAGGAGCTCGGGCAGAGCCCATCATTGCCCACCATTTTTGGGATTACTCTGGATCCGTTGAGCATCGAAGCATGCCGCGGGCATGTGAGGGATCCAAAGTAATCCGACAGATTGGGGGGGATCGCAAATGTATCAAACGCAGCTCTGGAGGTGTGCGGTCAAAATATGCAACCTGTAGTGGCATGACACCTTGTTTTGTTGCGAGTTCACAGCTCCCAAAGGCTCTGCTGTGCGCCTGCTTTTTCACTGTGACTCATGCCCATTGAATGGGTTCTAACGATGGGTGCCTTTCCACCCGGGTCCCAACCACTGCAATTTGGACAGCACTTGGGATTTTGGACATGAGAAAAGGCAGTTCTTGGCACCCGGGTGCTAACAAGCGGAAACTGCATCTAATGGTGACCCTATACTGTGAATGGACGAAATCCTGCACCACCTAAGAAACCCTGGAATGATGTTTTCCCTGGTAAGCATCAACAAACGTTATGGTTTCCGATACTTTCAAAGTGGTGCGAAATGGATTTCGCAACCATCCACAGGATGAATCAACCCCGGTTCATTAACGGGGAGATGTTTTGGGTTTTGCGGGGAATCCGACGCTTGAAGACCCCGGGTGCTGGCTGGGAGCGCACAACCGAGTTCGAAGAAGCCACCACTCCGCTCAACTCGCCCAGACCAACCCATTTGCTGAAGTCTCCAAAAAATGAAGGACATACTTCCAGAGCTGCCCTGCAAAAAACAATCTACCAGTGTTTGTTCAAAACAATGAACGGAACAAACAACTTCGTTGGCAAATGTAAGAAGACTCTCGGTCCAACCCCCCCGACGTCCGATTTCGAGCCTCTTGGAGCATCCCCTCGCAGTCCTCCTGACGAATCCGAAAGCTGAGTTTTTGGTCATTTGATGATCCAGGTGCGTGCCGCAGTTTTCTGGTGGGTGGCCTGTTCCCCGCCCTGTTCCCCAGCCTTTTTCCCCCAGAATTTCCCAGAAGTTCCCGGATTTTCGGGGAAGCAAACCAAAACCGAAGCGAAGTACCCGCCACGGACCACTCCGCCCCAGGAAAAATGGCCCCTTGGGGCCCTTTGGGGGCAGGCCGAGTCCATGAGGTCACGGAGCGAGAGATTCGATAAGGGGCTTGGGTCAAAGACATGCCAAAGGGAAACCACATCTAAGGGGTCCATTTGGAGACAAGGACAACTCTCTTTGTTCTCCAGAAAGGACATGGGAAAATTGGGCTCTCGCCAGTGTCCTCTCCTTCGAGAAGCCTGGGACTTGATTAAGGTAGGTTCTTCTTTGACGGCGGTCAATTTGGGTGTGCCTCAAAATAGACGTCCGCTTTTTGGATGGTTGTCAGGGAAACCAGAAGGACACCAACCACTTGCAAGGATGCCTAATTTTCAGCAACACCCATGTAGGGAAGAGGATGCCGAAGTGGAAGGATCCTCTCCACGCCAGAACAATACTGGCTCTTCGCCGTTGCTCCGCAACTAGCTGAAGAGAACCTCAAGCCAGCACAACAAACTACCGCCTAGACTTCAAGCAAATTCCATGAAAAGAATGGCGTAACGCGGGACCCAACTTAGATGATAACATTCCTGAACGGTAAACAATGGTGGTTATATGGCTGTGGGTCAACAATGTGTGCCGAAAATGGAACTCTGGTAAATGGAACCAAAGACTAAAACCTGCGGTCCCTGGTGATTTTATTTTGACCATACCCATATGAACCCCCATGGTTTTGATGGTTTCAATCGGAAGGTGAGCAAAACATGGCCGCCCTTCAGCGTGCGCTTCCAGCTACAGGACTGAGGTGGCAACCATCCACCGGCGCGCAGGAGGTCAAGCGCACGTCAAGAAACACACCAATGCTAGAACTCCGGCAAGATGGTGACACGGTGAAGGAATTTGGTCTTGACCAAGCTCAACTATTGTTCTATAGTGACCCTAGCACTGACTCCAACCCAACCTAAAACACCCGAACCTCACCCCAACCCAACCCGCCCCACCCCAAGTCCACCCCAAGGCGCACAGTTTGATGGAATCTGTTGGAAAACTCCCTTATGAGATGAAATTCAGGACACATGCCTCTTCTTTGTTGAGGCTCGGTGCCCTTTTGGATGGTGCTCGCGAAAACGAAGGGCAAAAAGGGCCAAATGGATTCTGAGGAAATCGAAGGCAGCAAAGGGCCAATCGAATGAGAAAGAAAAGGTTGGGTTCCAAAAAAATCCATGGAAAGGCACACGCGGCTCGGATTGGACGCGGATCCTGTGGAGTATCCCCGTTCTTGTGAGCCCCGTTCTTCGCCTTGCACACGAGTCGCATCCCCAGACTTGGCGAAGGTCTCAAAAGTCGGGGCACCCCCAAACAAATGCGTCGCTGCTTTTGGGCTCCCTTTAAAACCTTCCTCCCAGCAGCGTTTTCTGGACCTATAGAGCGTGTGGGGAAAAACATGCGGACGGCGGCGCCGGTGAAGAGAGAAGGACTCTAGAAAAGTCGAGACGAGGTCTATAGGTTCCAGCAGACCTGACATGAGAACTGCAAAAGAAGTCGGGAAGAACTTGGGTGTTCCCGTCCTCGCCCTGGTCTTTCAAGCTCCTTGAAGGAAAGTTGCCTAGAATGGGCTGAGCATCTTGATGGTTCCCAAACCCAGTGGTGCACATGGGTTAGGTGGGATGTACGTCCACCAACCACTGTTCAGGGAGTTCCCCATATTGATGGCCAAATACCCAGGAATGACATTGGCCGTCTTCCACTTGCTAGCCGTGCCAATGACTATACACCAGTCAGTGAAATTTACCCCGTGTGCAAACCAACGGGGAGAATGGAAAATCAACTTAAGCAAATTGAAAGCAGAGGTCGGGACCAGGTGGAAAGGAGGAACGCACGAGCGGGTCGCCCATGCAGGAAACGGATCTTATCACAAACTAAAACTCATGCCAACAACGTTTCTGCACATAGGCTGCGTTTTGGACAATTCGACGGCCCTTAGATGGCTCATGAAACCAATCTGAACCAGTGGAAGACATCCATTTCTCGCCAAACCTTACAAAGGGATACCCATGTTCCTGTAAACCATGTCCAGCAAGCGCATGGTCCAATTCCTTCGGCTTAAGGTTGGTGTCCTGTTGGCTTCCCCAATCCAAAAAAGGGATTCCAATTTTGGAGAAACACCCAAATACATGTCAGGGTACTGTGGATGGACGAAATCCGTTCGCACCACCTGAGAAACCCGGAAAATACCAGCAAACAACGGTTTCCCATAAAACCCAAGTGGTGCGAACGGATTTCGTCCATCCACAGTGTGTCCCTCGATACAAAGCCACGCCGACCAAAAATCGGCATCTCGCCTCCAGGAGGCGGTCCACGTTGACGCCTCTCCAGGTTGCGGCAATTTTCTTTCGGGGGACCTACCCGTTTAATGCGAGGAAATACCGCATATCAGGGCTCCACTTTTTGACTAACCCAAGGTAGACTTAAGCCCAGGGTGGTTCATGTCCTCCAAAAGTAGACCCCCTAGGTTTAAGTCTACCTTGGGTTAGTCAAAAAGTGGAGCCCTCCGGATATCAATAGGAGGGTGTTCCCCTCCAACAGTGATGATTCCCCACTAACCCAGGGACACCCCCCTGTTAATTAATAGACCGGAGTTGAGCAATATGGGGTCAACATTAACTATTGGGGTGCACCCTACTACTAATCCGAGGTCAACACTAAGCCCCTAATGATTTCTAGCTGAGGCGATAGGCCCCCTCTCTCCATGAGAACGAGCACCTTGAAGGTCAAGAACAAAGAAAAGCGGACGCGCGCGAACCCTATTAGCGGGATGTGCGATTTTTCTCTTTTTGTGTTCTGTGCAGCCTTGGAGTTAGAAAGCTGGGAAAACTCCCCAACTTTCCCCTTGAGGGTTTGTTCCAGAGAAAGCCCGAATGCAGTTTGTTTCCTTCGGGCCTTCACCTCAGCTCGAGAGCGCCATACCGAATTGGTTTATCCTCCGGTCCATACTGTGGATGGGCGACATACATTTCGCGCCACCTAAGAACAATGGTTTCCCATGGTTTCAAAGGGGTGCGAAATGGATTTCGTCCATCCACAGCATCTCATGGACCTTCAACTCTGAAACGATCTCATTTGCGAGGTTCCAGCTTGAACCATTGTGCATTTGCCATGGCAGGGGCCATGCAATTTTCTCGCATCGAATTCCGCCCTCAGGAAGTGAATGGGGTTCTAGACTAGTATCTTCCAGGGATTTTTTCAGATACGAGAAGGACCCAAAACCCAGACTAAAACTTTGGTTGCATCCCCCCACAAAGCGTCTAAGAGCTTGTTGCAAAAAAGAAGATCTTCGGTGCAAAAGGGGGGCAAAAGCCCCAACTCTTGCTTGAAAGGCCCTTTTCGCCAAACATCCCCCATAAAGCGTCCTGAGGGCGTCCTGGATATTTTGCATCCCCCTAACTTGTTGCATCCCCACTGGGACTTGTTGCACCCCAATGCAAAAAGCAGATCTTCGATGCAAAAGGGGTGCAACTTCCTTTCTTCCAAAAGCCCTTTTCGCCAACAGCAAACCTGGATTCCTTGCGTGGCCGCACTTCTGCAACCACGCCTAAGGATGCACGGGACGAGGAAGTCGAAGAGACAGGACGGCCTCCAAAGCTCCCCGCGTGCCATGAGCTTGCTTGCTTGCAGCGGCTTAAACCGTTTCGCATGTGCTTTTGCAGAATCGGAAGGATTTCACGCAGTAGAATTCTATCAACATTTGTGGAGGACACTTGAAATCGCTAGGGTGGTCGCCGGGCAACCAAAAGGACTCTGACAGGAACCAGTACCTGAACAAGCCCATCAGTATGGGTGTATTTTTGAATAGACCGCAAAATGATGGTATCCTTCTTTGTTTCCCTTTGAGGCAAGAAACCCTAGGTCGACGGTGGGAGTCCGACCAAAGTCATGGCAAAGGGATTATCAGACGGCAGACGAGACGACAGGCTCAAGCGGAGGTTCCGAAGATCACGAGAGGGGCACCCCAGAAAAGTCGGGAGTCTTAAAAAAAAAAAACGTATGGGTGTGGTCGCTTTCTAAGGGCAGCCACGGTTTGCTTGGCTCAAGGGAGACAAAAGGGAAAACCCTGTGGCCGTTTTGCGGGTCCAACCTCAACATGAACGAGCCACCCGTATGAGCCTTCGGTCCCCTGGCTGACAGACCCTGCCTGCCATAGTGGCTTGCTGGTTCGTCTTAGATGAGTCCCTCTGGCAAATGGCTCATAAGACCCATCTCGCCATGGGTCAAAATCCAAATCGTACCCCCAGTGAACATCCCAATCCCCACTAAAATAGACTAAAATGGGTGGTGCACCTGGTCCAAAATGGTACCATTGCTTTTGACCCACAGCCATCTCAACCGCTGGAACCCATCTGAACAGGACACCTATGCTGCTTACAGTTTCGTCAGCACTATGAAACGAAAAGCGGAGCGTTTGAAAAGGATGGCTTTGCTGGGGCAACCACAACCGAGCAGCAATTTGGTGGTTGACCTAAATTTAGGGTTCTCCTTCCGCCCAATCAACAAACATCCACGAGGGATCACTTATTGACATAGTTCCGGTTCCAATTTTGATGGAAGTCTTTGTTCGGTGGCATCATACTTTTTCTTGGGGGGGGTTCAGTCCATCTCATCTTTCTATTGCGTTTTAGGGCACATCCCCCTCAACCCCCCAAAAAGAAACAACCGGGGTCTCCCAAAGAAGACGATCGACCGCCACCCCCGGCGGAAACGCCTCGAGGCGACGACACCCGCTGGCCCTTGGCCTGTGTGCGACGACACGCGCTTTCTCGGGGAACGAGTTAGATGGAACCCTCCAACTGGTGGCTTCCTGAAAACGGGGGCCACACCCTGGGGTCATTCCCTCATTTCCTGAGCACCAGCAAGAAAGTGGATAGTAAGCCTTATAACCCACTTAAAAAAAAAAAAAAAAAACGCCATGGGCTTTAAATTGCTGAAAACCTAGGGCGATGGCTGGGAACCACCAAGATAAGGGAATAAGACAAGCCTTCCGGGAAAACGAGTTTTCTGGTGTCTCCCATTGTTGCACCGAGCCATAAGGGCTCCGACTCGAAGATCTTCTCTGAGTGGATGGGCCGAAAAACGTAAAACCACGTCTTGTTTGCCGCTTGACTGGTCTCCCCATCTTCCCAAGTTGAAAGTTCATGAACTCAGGAAGTGAGGAAAATATTGTATAAAGGCCGTCATACAGGCAAAGCCTTTGGTCGCTATGACTGGGAACAACCCAATCTCCACTTTGCCCACGCCGTTCGCCCATCCTTTGAGAAACCGCAATTCCCAGGTCACTCCACTTCACATGGAACCCAAAAGCTTTGGTCTGAAGCTCCTTTTTGGCGAAGAGAGCAGCGTGCCCAGAAACTCGATGGATGCAAATCAGAGCGAACACATGGCAGGACGAGCATCTCATCCGGATCTCTGGCAAAAAGTGGCAAAACGTCGCACATCTCTCACATCATACCTACTCCCTCCCCCGCGGCATCATATCGGCCCTATATATACTCCCTTCCCCGAAACCCCAAAAACGACACTGGTCGAACCCAACCGCCCAAACGACGAAACCGAGGGGCGACTACGGACGACACGAGCGATCTGTGCGCCCGCGCGATGAAGCGCTTCAGCGCCTCGCGCTCGTCCAGGAGCTCGCAGACCTGTTGAAACTGGTCGGCAACCCTTCGGTGCAACTGGGGACGCGCTTCGGTCTGCGTAGCGGTAGATTCAAGCGAAGATTTCCATTTGACCAGTGGTGTCCATTGAAACGATCGCCACGTTTGGAGGTTCCGAAACGGGAAATGCAGGACAGGTCTGATCCCTTCAGGTTGGCACTTCCACCTATCAGTTAGCGATATATTCAAGCAAAACTTGTGGTCACGGGCACTGGATTTCCCCCTAAGTTCCATTTGACTGGTTTCAATTGAAACTGCCACTTTTCCTGCACTTGTTTTGGGCTTTCAATGGTTTCAAAGGGAAACCAATAGGAAAGCCACCAATTGGTTTTGGATGGTTTGAAGCGATACCATGCTCGCTAGACAAAATCGCGCACCAGTTGGTAGGTGGCCAATATTCATAAGGGTGTGTCAACCCCGACTCGTGCAGGGTTTTGTCCATCCACAGTATGTGGCTTGGATTAGGGTGTTTTGCCGTCTTTTTTGCAGGACAAGTCTGGCATCCAAGTTGGCTTCATTTGTCGAACAAGTTGACTAAGTCCGCCGACATTGCTCGGCGTGTCGGATACTTACTAAAGGATAGAGGATAACCCCCCCCTAACCCCCCCCCGCCCGACGTCTATTACGTAGGTTTTTGGGGGGGGAGGGGGGGGTAAGATGGACACTTGAGGTCTATTTGGAAAAGGAGGCTCCTTTCAAAAGTCAATCAATAGAAAGGGAAGCTCGCCAAATAGACGCTCAAGGTTTTGCAAGGTGGGGCCTTGCTCGCCGAATAGACACTCAAGGTTTTCCAAGGTCCGTCCAAACCATCCAAACTGAACAGGGTCCGACCAGTCTGATCCGTCCCGAGCTGTCGGAGTGTCCGAGCCGTCCGACCCGAGGCGTCCGTGTCCGAGCCGTCTGTCCGAGACGTCAGTCCGAGCTGTCCGACCAGTCCGACCATGCAGTCCGAGCTGTCCGACTCGAGGTGTCTGTGTCCGAGCCGTCCGAATCTGACCCCGAGTCTGAGCTGTCCGACCAGTCCGACCAGTCCGAGCTGTCCGACCCGAGGCGTCCGTGTCCGAGCCGTCCAAATCTGAGCTGTCCGACCAGTCCGATCCGTCCGAGCTGTCCGACCCGAGGCGTCCGTGTCCGAGGAGCCGTCCGAAACTGACGCATATCGTGAAATCAGGACGCTGGAGAGGCCGCTCATGTGCTGTCACCGGTGAGGGCAAATGAGCGGGGTCCGTTTGTTGAGTTTCTCACCGTGCCACGGGCAGAAATCAGCACCTCGGAGAGGCCCGCGCATTTGCGTGAATGATGAGGCAAATGAGCGGGGTGCGTTTTTTTTTTTCAGTTTTGCCTCAGAAATCAGCTCTTCGGAGATGGCCGCTCATTTCCCCTAAAAGGCGAGGGCAAATGAGCGGTCTGTTTGGTCAGCTTTTACTATGCCACGGGCAGCCAAGTAGCACGCCGGAGAGGCCCGCTCATTTGCCCTCACCGGTGAGGGCAAATGAGCGGGGTCTGTTTGCTCAGTTTTTATCGTGCCCTGGGCAGAAATCAGCACCCCGGAGAGGCCCGCGTATTTGCCGTCACCGGTGAGGGCAAATGAGCGGGGTCTGTTTGTTGAGCTTTTTTACCGTGCCACGGGCAGAAATCAGCACCTCGGAGAGGCCCGCTCATTTGCGTCAATGGTGAGGGCAAATGAGCGGGGTGCGTTTTTTTCAGTTTTGCCTCAGAAATCAGCTCTCCGAAAAAGCCGCTCAATTCCCCTCAATGGCGAGGGCAAATGAGCGGGGTCTGTTTGGTCAGCTTTTACTATGCCACGGGCAGCCAAGTAGCACGCCGGAGAGGCCCGCTCATTTGCCTTCACCGGTGAGGGCAAATGAGCGGGGTCTGTTTGCTCAGTTTTTATCGTGCCCTGGGCAGAAATCAGCACCCCGGAGAGGCCCGCTTATTTGCCGTCACCAGTGAGGGCAAATGAGCGGGGTCTGTTTGTTGAGTTTTTTCTTACCGTGCCACGGGCAGAAATCAGCACCTCGGAGAGGCCCGCTCATTTGCGTCAATGGTGAGGGCAAATGAGCGGGCCTCTCCAAAGAGCTGATTTCTGCCCGAGGCACGGTAAAAGCTAAACAAACGCACCCCGCTCATTCGCCCTCACCGGTGAGGGTAAATGAGCGGGCCTCTGCGGGGAACTTATTTTTGCCCGAGGCACGGTAAAAACTGAACAAACGGACCCCGCTCATTTGCCCTCACCGGTGAAAACAAATAAGCGGACCCTGCGGGGAACCATTGAAGCAAATGAGCGGCCCTCTCCGAAAAACTGATTTCTGAGGCACAGTCAAAACTGAAAAAACGCACCCCGCTCATTTGCCCTCATCATTGACGCAAATGAGCGGGCCTCTCCGAGGTGCTGATTTCTGCACATGAGCGGGCCTCTCCAGCGTCCTGATTTCTGCCCGAGACACGATAGAAATTCGACAAACAGACCCCGCTCATTTGCCCTCGCCATTGAGGGCAAATGAGCGGGCCTCTCTGCCCGAGGCGCAGTAAAAACTGAACAAACGCACCCCGCTCATTTGCCCTCACCGGTGAGGGTTAATGAGCGGGCCTCTGCTGGGAACCAATGAAGGCAAATGAGCGGCCCTCTCCGGAGAGCTGATTTGCGAGGCACAGTCATGCACCCCGCTCATTTGCCCTTATCATTGACGCACATGAGCGGGCCTCTCCGAGGTGCTGATTTCTGCCTGTGGCACGGAAAAAAAAACTCAACAAACAGACCCCGCTCATTTGCCCTCACCGGTGACGGCAAATAAGCGGGCCTCTCCGGGGTGCTGATTTCTGCCCAGGGCACGAGAAAAACTGAGCAAACAGACCCCGCTCATTTGCCCTCACATATGAGGGCAAATGAGCGGGCCTCTCCGGCGTGCTGATTTTCTGCCCGTGGCACAGTAAAAGCTGACCAAACGGATCCCGCTCATTTGCCCTCGCCATTGAGAGGAAATGAGCGGCCATCTCCGCAGAGCTGATTTCTGAAGCAAAACTGAAAAAAACGCACCCCGCTCGTTTGCCCCCATCATTCACGCAAATGCGCGGGCTTCTCCGAGGTGCTGATTTCTGCCCGTGGCTTGGTGACAAACTCAACAAACGGACCCCGCTCATTTGCCCTCACCGGTGACAGCGCATGAGCGGCCTCTCCAGCGTCCTGATTTCACGATATAAACTTAATGAACAGACCCCGCTCATTTGCCCTCAGCGGTGAGAGCCAATGAGCGGGCCTCTCCGGCGTGCTGATTTTCTGCCCGTGGCACAGTAAAAGCTAACCAAACGGACCCCGCTCATTTGCCCTCGCCATTGAGGGCAAATGAGCGGCCCTCTCCGGAGAGCTGCTTTCTGCCCGAGGCGCGGTAAAAACTGCACGAACGCACCCCGCTCATTTGCCCTCACCGGTGAAAGTAAATGAGCGGGCCTCTGCGGGGAACATATTTCTGCCCGAGGCACGGTAAAAACTGGGCCCCGCCCATTTGCCCTCACCATTGACGCAAATGAGCGGGCCTCTCCGAGGTGGTGATTTCCGCCCGTGGCACGGTAAAAAAAACTCAACAAACAGACCCCGCTCATTTGCCCTCACCGGTGAAGGCAAATAAGCGAGTGCTGATTTCTGCCAAGGGCGCGATAAAAACTGAGCAAACAGACCCCGCTCATTTGCCCTCACCGGTGAAAGTAAATGAGCAGGCCTCTGCGGGGAACATATTTCTGCCCGAGGCACGGTAAAAACTGAACAAAGGGACCCCGCCCATTTGCCCTCACCATTGACGCAAATGAGCGGGCCTCTCCGAGGTGGTGATTTCCGCCCGTGGCACGGTAAAAAAAACTCAACAAACAGACCCCGCTCATTTGCCCTCACCGGTGAAGGCAAATAAGCGAGTGCTGATTTCTGCCAAGGGCGCGATAAAAACTGAGCAAACAAACCCCGCTCATTTGCCCTCACCGGTGAGGGCAAATGAGCGGGCCTCTCCGGCGTGCTGATTTTCTGCCCGTGGCACAGTAAAAGCTGACCAAACAGACCCCGCTCATTTGCCCTCGCCATTGAAGGCAAATGAGCGGCCCTCTCCGGAGAGCTGATTTCTGAGGCAAAACTGAAAAAAACGGACCCCTTATCATTGACGCAAATGAGCGGGCCTCTCCGAGGTGCTGATTTCTGCCCGTGGCACAGTAAAAAACTCGACAAACGGACCCCGCTCATTTGCCCTCACCGGTGACAGCACATGAGTGCCCGTGGCACAGTAAAAGCTGACCAAACAGACCCCGCTCATTTGCCCTCGCCATTGAGGGCAAATGAGCGGCCCTCTCCGGAGAGCTGATTTCTGAGGCAAAACTGAAAAAAAACGCACCCCGCTCATTTGCCCTTATCATTGACACACATGAGCGGGCCTCTCCGAGGTGCTGATTTCTGCCCGTGGCACGGTAAAAAAACAACTCGACAAACAGACCCCGCTCATTTGCCCTCACCGGTGACGGCAAATAAGCGGGCCTCTCCGGGGTGCTGATTTCTGCCCAGGGCACGATAAAACCTGAGCAAACAGACATTTGCCCTCACATATGAAGGCAAATGAGCGGGCCTCTCCGGCGTACTGATTTTCTGCCCGTGGCACAGTAAAAGCTGACCAAACGGACCCCGCTCATTTGCCCTCACCGAGAACAGCACATGAGCGGCCTCTCCAGCATCCTGATTTCACGATATAAACTGAATGAACAGACACAGACCCCGCTCATTTGCCCTCACCGGTGAAGGCCAATGAGCGGGCCTCTTCGGCGCGCTGATTTTCTGTCCGTGGCAGAGTAAAAGCTGGCCAAACGGACCCCGCTCATGTGCCCTCGCCATTGAGGGCCCTCTCCGGAGAGCTGATTTCTGCCCGAGGCGCGGTAAAAACTGCACACGCCGCTCCTTTGCCCTCACCGGTGAGGGTAAATGAGCGGGCTTGTGCGGGGAACTTATTTCTGCCCGAGGCACTGTAAAAGCTGAACAAAGGGACCCCACCCATTTGCCCTCACCATTGACGCCAATGAGCGGGCCTCTCCGAGGTGCTGATTTCTGCCCGTGGCACGGTAAAAAAAACTCAACAAACAGACCCCGCTCATTTGCCCTCACCGGTGAAGGCAAATAAGCGACCCTCTCCGGGGTGCTGATTTCTGCCCAGGGCACGAGAAAAACTGAGCAAACAAACCCCGCTCATTTGCCCTCACCGGTGAGGGCAAATGAGCGGGCCTCTCCGGCGTGCTGATTTTCTGCCCGTGGCACAGTAAAAGCTGACCAAACAGACCCGGGCAAATGAGCGGCCCTCTCCGGAGAGCTGATTTCTGAAGCAAAACTGAAAAGACGCACCCCGCGAATTTGCCCTCATCATTGACGCAAATGAGCGGGCCTTTCCGAGGTGCTGATTTCTGCCCGTGGCACGGTCAAAAAACTCGACGAACGAACCCCGCTCATTTGCCCTCACCGGTGACATGAGCGGCCTCTCCAGCGTCCTGATTTCACGATAAAACTGAATAAACAGACCCCGCTCATTTGCCCTCAACGGTGAGGGCAAATGAGCGGGCCTCTCCGGAGAGCTGATTTCTGCCCGAGGCACAGTAAAAACTCAACAAACGCACCCCGCTCATCTGCCCTCATCATTGACAGCATTTCTGCCCGTCTCCAGCGTGCTGATTTCGGCCCGAGGCACGATAAAAACTCAACAAACAGACCCCGCTCATTTGCCCTCGCCATTGAGGAACGGACGAGCTCCTAGCGCAGGTCCCCAGGACCAGCCGGGAGGTTTCCCCTCACCAATAAAAGCACATGAGCGGGCCTCTCCAGCGTGCTGATTTCTGCCCGAGGGACGGTAAAAACTAAACAAACGCACCCCGCTCATTTGCCCTCACCGGTGAGGGTCCATGAGCGGGCCTCTGCGGGGAACTGATTTCTGCCCGAGGCACGGTAAAAACTGAACAAACGAACCCCGCTCATTTGCCCTCACCATTGATGGCAAATGAGCAGGCCCTGCGAGGAACTGATTTCTGCCCGACACGGTAAAAACACTCAACAAACGGACCCCGCTCATTTGCCCTCCCTGGTGGAGGCAAATGAGCAGGCCCTGCGGGGAACTGATTTCTGCCCGAGGCACTAAAAAACTGAACAAGCGGACCCCACTCATTTGCCCTCACTGGTGAAGGCAAATGAGCGAGCCTTTGGCGGGAGCTGATTTCTGCCCGTCACCAGTGAGAACAAACAAGAGGGCCTCTTAAACGTGCTGATTTCTGCCCGAGGCACGTCAAAAACTAAACAAACAGACCCCGTTCATTTGCCCTCACAGACAAGCGGGCGTCTCCGGGGCGCTCATTTAGGGGAGCCCTCACCTTGAAGAGCAACAAGCGTGCCTCTCCAGGACGCGCCGCCTTCATCTGCCCCATCAATCCGATCTGTGCGATCCGCACGACCCGCCACGCGAACCGTGCGAGCTGCGCGAGCCGTCGGAGCCGTCCGATCTGTCTGTCCAATCCGTCCGAGCTGTCCGGCCCGTCCAAACCGACCAGGCTCTCCGCGCCGTGCGCGCCCTCCAAGCTTTTCAACTGCGCAGACCGTCAAAATCATCCAAGTCGTTCAAGCCGTCTGAGTCGTCCGAGCCGTCACTCCGTCCAATCAGGCCGATCCGTCCGAGGCGTCAATCCGTCTGATCAGTCCGAGCCGTCCGAGCTGTCCGATCTGTCCGATCCGTCCGAGCAGTCCGATCCGCCCGATCCGTGCGTGACATCCGAGCCGTCCGAACCGTCCGATGAGTCCGCCCCATCGACCCAATCAATCCGATATGTCCGATCCGTCCGACCCGCGCGAGCCAT
>CAUJNA010003373.1:95000-97500 GCA_963377175.1 Effrenium voratum | reverse complement strand
GGGTGTGTCTCAAACAGTTGGACCCGCCCTAACAAATGGTGCTTTCCCCTTTGGCTTCCCTTCGAAAAGCTCAAAGGGTACCAACTCCAAACAAAACACCCAACTGTTCCCCTCATATGGCTGTGGCTCAAAAACATGTGCCAAAATGGCAACTTGGCAAATGGAACCGAAGACTAAAACCTGCGTAACCCTAGTTCACTAATTTTGAGCCACACCCACATGGAGGGTTTTCGCTTGGGTCGGGATAATCACTGGCGGTTTCATCCGGGTGCTCGCTGCCTGCCAAGTTCATAGGGTCCACGCCACCTGAACTGCCCACCCCTTCTGAATGAGGCCCGTCTCGGGGAAAACCAGGGAGAGCCAGTTGGGCAGGTTGGTCTAAGCAATCCCGTAGGAAAGAACCTTCATGGGTGAGCTCGGTTTGCTCCAAATGAGTGTTTCTTTGTTGAGGGGACCCACAAATTGTGTGGTGTTCCTTTTAGTTTCCCATTAAGGAGACACAAAAAATGGGTACCCCACAATCGGGGAGCGAATCAAAAACACATGCCCATCCACGCACCGCCTCTCTCTCCAGGCGCTTGTGGACCATGTTGAGCCTCGCTGCTTTTCTCCGGGAGCAAAGCGCCGCCGTCACAGTGTGGCTATCCCACCATTTTGGGGGGTCCCCTTAAAGAACACACCAGTTTGGGTGTTTCTCAAAATTACTGTGGACGGACGAAATGATGACTTGTTGCACCACCGTTCAGAGACCCTATGATGGTGTCAGCCATGGTTTCAATGTGGCGCGAAATGGATTCCGTCCATCTCCAAATCTTCCCTCTACTTGGTGGTGTCCCTAAACCCCTGAACTAGGGGGGAAATCTCCAAACCACCCATCCAAGCCACCAACTAAAGGGTACCTGAAAAATTGGGGAACCCTCCAAGAGATTGTTTTCCTCTTGGGTTTCCTTTAAAAAGCTTTCCAAAAAAGAAAGTCCCTCCTTTTGAGACACACCCATATAGCCCTCAATACCACACATTGTTCTACCAACACCTAGTATTTGATACCATGTCATGGTCCGTTCAAAAACAATGATAGTAACAGAATCTACACAGAACCATGTGCAGAATCAAGAGAGCAGCCGCTTCGATTCCCGGCTGAAACTGTCTTCTAGCCTGATTTCGGTTGTGGCTCACATCACAGGGAAACTTCCTGACTCCACCTGAAGAACTAACGCCTGGGCACAGGTGCCACACAATTGCCAAGCTCACCATAAGATGGTCACAAGAATGTTCGTCTTGCATTCTATGAACAAAACAGAAAACGGATCCAAAACCAAGCCATCCTCTTCCTGAGGACCTTGATGGGCCGGGCATGGGTCGTTTCTGTCAGCTCCCATGTTTTTGGTTGTTGTTCCCCAGATAGCTGAAAGCTATAGGGGTTCTAACTTCTAATAAGGGGGGAAAGTGATTTGCGAGATTGAGGGCGGGTGCTGGGGGGGAAGCAGTTTGGGGTGCTGGTGGAGGTGCTGTTTTGCGAGCTTGACGGCCGGGTGCTAGGGGGCATGCAATTTGGAGTGCCGGTGGAGGTGCCGCTTTGCGAGATTGGGACGTGACCGGTGCTGGCGCGGGTGCTGCGTTGGTGAGCTGTTGTGGCTGCTGTTTTGGGGCGTTGGCGACGGTGGGGTGCTAGGGCGGGTGCTGTTTGGGGTATCGTGGTTGTCGCATCATCATGATGCTGGCCGCAGCATCATGATGCTGTCCGCAGCATCATGATGCTGTTAAACCGATTCGGACGTTGTTGCTGCTCTAACTGTCAAAGCGAAATGGTTCGTGGCTGGTGTATCATCATGATGTTGTCAACCACGTCACGATGCTGCTGCAATCGCTGCGATGCGTTCTGGTTCGCGGGTGTGGCGGCGGCATAATGCTGTCAATATCAGGATGATGCTGAATTTCCTTACACTGTCGCAAGATGATTCGTGGCTGTCCGCATCATGGTGGTGCTGTGAGTGTCATCATGATGCTGTCCGCATAACCATGATGCTGTCGAACTCATCAGGACGTCGTCTCTGCCTTTTTTCTGCTAGATCTGTAGTGTGGAATCGTTCGTGGCTGGTGTATCGCATCATCCTGTCAACATCATCGTTTTGCTGCTGAACTCACTAGGACGTTGTCTGCGGGTCTATTTAGCGCACTATGCTAAGTAGCTGTGCTATCCTCATGATGCTGTCAACATCATCAAAATGCTGACAATATCATCATGATGCCGGGGGAACCAAAAGGATGTTGTGCATGGTTCGTAGCCGTGGTGTGCTATCTGGGGTCTATGCTGGTGTATGTTTTTCTTTTTTCTTGTTCTTTTTGCTTTTCTTTCGACAGGTCAACAGATGTCGGACCTTTCCGGACCTACTGCGTTTTCGGATGGCCTCATGCTGCACCACTGATCCCTGATCCAGACTCCACAGATCTGAGCCCGTCCAGTTCTTTCAACCCTGGGGCTTTGACCAGGTGAAACAAC
>CAUJNA010003373.1:52500-85000 GCA_963377175.1 Effrenium voratum | reverse complement strand
AGCCCTAAACGGCAAAAATGGAAAAAATGAATCTCACTTCCTGAGTAGAGCGGCCAAAAATCGTCGCCCACCGGGTTTGCCACTAGAATGGCCACAAAAGTGAGAATCAAGTCCATGAGCTCAGGAGTTGCAGTCCTGCGTAATAGGGGTTCGGACCTTGAATTTGGGGTTTGTGTCCTTGTTCCCTTCCCTTTAGACCAAAAAACAACTTTAACAAGGCACCCAAAAAAAACGCCAGCCACTATAGACACGATAACCCAAATGGACGATACTACCAGACTCTATAGACACGATACATATACTCCATGTTGAAAGTAGTGATTTGGGGTAGGGAAACCATTTTGGAAACACGGCGTCTTAGGCACGAGGGTGTGGGTTATAGCCTCTGCACCTCGAGTTTGGAAAATAGGGGCCCGAGTAGTTGAAAGCCAAACCAAGCCATGTTGAAAGATGCCGAATCATTGGGCCGAGTCCTTTTTCAAAAAGAGACCGTTCTGGATTCCACTTTATTTATTTGATTTATTGGTGCAACCTGACCTACGAGCACAAGGGTGTCTCTCCAGGTTGTCAAACCTTGAAAACAAAGAGGCTTGAGGTCCAAGATTAGGCGGAACTTGCTCTAGGCGGAACTTGCTCAAGCAACCAGACCCTGACAAACGGTATTTTTTCGGGAGCCACTCCTGACAGGATTCATCAGCTCCCTCGCCCCTAGCTCCCTCTCAATACCCCTTTTGCTCCGGACGGGCTTCCTTACCACCAACAAATCGAACTGATCAAGGTTTGACAACCTGCAGCACCCTTGTGCTCGTAGGTCAGTTTGGTCGGTTGAAAATAGGTGAATTCCACCAATACACCCAATAAATCAATCTGGTGCTAACCCTTTACTTCTACCGGTGGAATCCAGAACGCTTTTTTTGAGTACGGACAGCTCGGCCTTTGTTTCGGAACTGGTTGCTGATGAGGAAGGCGATGAGCCGTGGGTCCGCCAGCGGCACGGAGGAGGCGGCGCCCTTGTAGCCCTCCATCCCTGGAGCGGTGACCACGCCGTGCCAGTGGGTGACCACCAGCTGGTTGGCGTCCTTGGAGAGGTCCTCCAAACCAAACTGGTCAAATGGGCCGTTGGTTTCAACATAGGTGTTCTCGCTGGGGCTGCAGTAGTAGTGGTATCGTAGTAGTAGTAGTAGTAGTAGTAGAAGAAGAAGAAGAAGTAGTAGTACTAGTAGGAGGAGGAGGGGTAGTAGTAGTAGCAGTCGAGGTAGCAGCAGCAGCAGCTGCAGCAGCAGCAGTTAGTTAGTTAGTTAGTTAGTTAGTTAGTTAGTTAGTTAGTTAGGTAGGTAGGTAGGTAGGTAGGTTGGTTGGTTGGTTGGTTGGTTGGATGGTTGGTTGGTTGGTTGGTTGGCTAGTTAGTTAGTGAGTCAGGTAGTTAGCAGGTTTGTCAATCAGTCAGTCAGTCAGTCAGTCAGTCAGTCAGTCAGTCAGTCAGTCAGTCAGCCAGCCAGCCAGCCAGCAGTCAGTCAGTCAGTCAGTTAGCTAGCTAGCTGGCTAGCTAGATAGTTAATTAGTTAGTTAGTTAGTTAGTAGTAGTTGTGGTAGTCGTAGTCGTGGTCGTAGTCGTAGTCGTAGTGGTAGTGGTAGTCGTAGTCGTACTCGTAGTCGTAGTCGCAGCAACAGCAGCAGCAGCAGCAGCAGTGGTAGTACTAGTAGTAGTAGTAGTAGTAGTAGTAGTAGTAGTAGTAGTAGTAGTAGTAGTAGTAGTAGTAGTAGTAGTAGTAGTGGTAGTAGTAGTAGTAGTAGTAGTAGTAGTAGTAGTCGAGGTAGCAGTAGCAGGAGCAGGAGCAGGAGCAGGAGCAGTAGCAGTAGCAGTAGCAGTAGCAGTAGCAGTAGCAGTAGCAGTAGCAGCAGCAGCAGCAGCAGCAGCAGCAGTAGTAGTAGTAGTAGTAGTCTGGAACAAATGCCCCAGGAAAAGATGGCTTCCTGGAAGCGGTGCTCCCAAAAGGGCTGTAAGGTTCCGAAACTTGTGCCTCGTATGCTCCACCTTGAAACCAATTTGTTGTTTCCAGGGTTCGGTTCGAAGGGTTGATTCCCCAGGTGCTTCCCTTGGAGGGGCTACCGTTTAGAGCTGTCCACGGTGAGAAACTTATAGAAGATATAAACATGTACTCGGGTAGGGTTGCCTGTTCCTGTGATGCGGAGGGTCGAGAAATGATCGCCACCTTTGGCCACCTCGTCAAAGTGGCACAACACATCTTTGCCGGGTCTTAAAATGACTCGCCAGAAAGAAAAGCGTTGCTGTCGGCTGAAACTTCGAAATCCGCCCGTTTGGATGGGATTTCCGCCAAACCCCTTCCTGCTCAAAAAAGAATCACTCTCGTTTGTTCGGCATGAGAAGGTGATGCTCAAGACCCCGGACACCCCAGCTCCATCACCGTCACATCCCCGGTATCGTGCACCCTCAGCAAGCTCTCCGAGGGCGCCTTGGGGCGGCGCAAAAAACAACTTGGCCACCATTTGGGGCGCAGCTTAGGGCCTGGATGCTAGTGGTTTGGATTGGCGGGGATGCGAACCCATGCTCTTCCGGAGCTTCACCCTCAAAGCTGCCCCGGAAACTCGAGGTTCTTGGGCGGAAGGCGTGGTGGTACAAACAACAGGCCGGGGACATGTCTGCTCGCTTTACATCCAAATCACCCGTTTGAAGACCCCTTGCTGCGGATTCTTCGAAATTGGAACACCACAATGTAGGTGTGAAAATTAATGAGGGCCCTGTGGCGGACATCATTTAGCTGGGGATGCATGTCCATCAATCACTTTTCAGGTGGTTCCCTATTCAAACTCATGGCCATGTAGGAACCTTGGCACTCAAAAGCGCAGACACCCTTGTGGCGAATACAGCGATGGCGCTTGGCCCTAGCGTGAGAAACGGCCTTTAGAGCCGGATGTGCCGCTGGTACACGCCTTTACTCGATCCAGGGGCAGACCCTTTTGACCAAAACTTGGCTGCTGCAACGACCCCATCTGCAAAAGTTCTCAACTTCTTGTGGGTTTAGTGGAAAACCCCTTGATTCCCCCAAAAACTCAAGTCTAAAGATCCAACCCAATAGCAGTCAAGAAAACCAAACAAACTGGAATTGCCCGTTGAGATCGCACCCCCCTTCCGCCGTTGGGCGCAAGCTGAAAATGCTCGCAAAGGGAGCTGCCAGAACGAAATCTGGGCGCAAGGTGCAACCTTTTGGGCGCCCCAGCTGCATCCCGGAGAAGTGTCAAAGACCAAATGCAGATTCATGATCAAATGCAAACAAGAGTTGCTGAACGAGTTGGAGCCCGAAAGGCGTTTGGCTTTTTCAGGCGCGGCCGAGCCGAAAGCTCGGCAGGCACGCCATTCTGGCTTGTATGGCCTGCGGGCGGGAATCCAACTCCCACGGTTCCCTTGAAACGAACTCCCAAAAGGAATTGCCGCACAGGTCCAAATAAAAACCCGCTTGTCGGTTTACCACAGAACCCGAAAGAGACGAGCAACAAAGAAACAGCGAATCAAACAATTCAAGAAGCTCGAACAAAGCAAAGACCCCCCCCACCCCACCCCACCCACTCACCCGCCCCCCCCCCCCACCCCCCCGCCCCACCCCACCCGCCCCACCCCACCCGCCCCACCCCACCCGGCCCCCCCCGCCCCCCCCCCCCACCCAAAAAGAAGCCAGTGACCGCCGCAGCCAGCCGGCCGCCCACCGCTTGAGCGCGAGCGCTTGCCGAGGTGCGTTGATGCCGCCCATGCGCGGCAGCAGTGAGGGCAGCGCGGAGGTCTTGCCCAGCACGCTGAGATCACCATGCAGCAGCTTGTAGACCTGAGCCTGCGGAAAAAAAATAAGCTCAGGTGATATCCCCAACAGCATGCGGTGCTCTTGTTAGTGCTCGCACCACCCCGCAGCCCTCGCAGAACCTCGTGGAACCCTCTTGGAACCCTGGTGGAACCCTGGTGGAACTCTCGTGGAACCCGCGTGGAACCTTCCCTCAGGGCCGCCCCCCCGGAGCCTATCTGGGCTGAGACCCCAAAGCTTTCAGCTGTTGGGGGGAAGAAAAACGACGTTTTTAGCCAACCACACGAAGCCGGCAAAAACCACTCGACGAAAAAGCCGGGAGCGATTTTTGTTGTGTCGCATGTTTGGGGGATTCTTCCGGTGTGGCTGGTAGTTCGAGGAAAACCAACAGGACAACTACGGTGTTGGGGCATGGTTTGATTCTCCTATCTTTCGGTGTTTTGCTTACAAATTGGACAGCCCCTTGTTGATACAACATAACTTGGGGACCAACTTGGAGTATGAATAGGTCTCCTTCAGATGGGGCGAGGCTTACCGTGGGAAGCATAAGGATTTGGAGGTGACGGTGCTGTCTGCCCCTCACCGCTTGACCATACCCACTGCGCGACCGCCACGGATGAAGCAAAGGAATTTGTGACGACCCAAATATGAACTTCTAGTAACCCGTGTTTTTGAATCCATGGTTGGCTGAGTTCATCGCTTTTTTTGGACTTGCCCAAGGCAAAAACCACCCCAAGGAGTCCATGCATTGGGTAGTGCTCCTGTCTCAGATTCGAAAAGCACTCGGTCTGTTGGGTCCCGAAACTCGCAAGCAGCCAGTGTTCGGTCTTTCCATCCGAAGCGTCTGCCCGTTCGTTGCGGATGGCTGCTAGCGTGTTGGGGCCGGCGGATTCGAGTTTCCAACTGCTTCGTGGCAATGGCCCCCAGAGGCAACCCAATAGAAGATGAGAATCCCACGGCAATGGCTCCTTCTCATGGATATGGATTTGCCGTTTTTTGGTGGTACCCTTTTGGGGATGATTTTAGAGGGAAACCAAAAGGATAACCCACCATTTTGTGGGTCCCCACAAATTCTGCATGGATATGTGCATGGCACCAGCCAAAAGCACAAAACAAAGCTGGCACTCGAGGCATCCTTCTGGAAATTAGATGGCACATGACTGGGGCCCAACTGAGACCAATTTGGTTGCGTCTTGGTTTCAACTCAACGAACCAAAGGGGACATTTATGATCCCTACGGTGGTCAACAGTACCATATGGAGGTTGATCAATATTCCTGACCATGTGTAACTATTCCGATTTAGTGGGAAATCTCATTTGTTTTATGGGTTTCCCCCATAGAAAAGTCATCCCGTGTAAATGACCTTTTGATCAACCCCCATATACTGTGTTGTCCACTTTCAAAGAAGAGATTTCCTTCGCCACTCCCCAAGCCAAGACCTTGACGTTCTGAGCCACCCGTTAACTTGGAACCTGCCGTTCGGGACCCGGTCTCCTTAAAAGGGAAAACGGGCCAAACCAGAACACCCCAAACAACAGGTTCCAAGTTAATTGGTGGGAGGTACTAACATAACATAATAATAATAATCATACAACAAATCAAAATAAAACAATAGAAATGAAGATACAAAACAATGAGCAACACGCCAACGGCACTGTCTAGCGCCTGCCTTCTTGCCTGGCTGCGAGGTGCTGTCCACATCGATGACATCCCCTCGCTGGCGAGCGCTCGCCGAAAAAAAGAAAGCTTCACAGTGTGAGCCTCCCACAAAACTGTTGAGCAATTGAACCCCTTCATTGAGCCAGGATTTAAACACTTATTGTTCGAACAAACTTCTTTTGGTTGCCCTGAGGCCAGAGTCTGCGTCTTCAAGCAAGGTTTGCCCAGGCTTGTCCTTTTGACCAGGCGAAGCTGTACCACTGTTGCGGCTGTTACAGCAGCCGTATTCCACTATCCTTTGGTTTACAAGGCGTGTGGAAAATGTTATGTCAAAGACATGAAGGAGTGGGCTGCCCACATATAAAGTTTAGCACACACACACACACACCAATGGAGTTGGTTTGCTTCAAAAATGAGTATTTGTGTCGAGTCTCGCTTCATGTTAAGATTATGAGAATATTGCATTCCCGTGATGCGAGCTGCGATAGTTGCATCTCTACCTTTAGAGACAGGCGCAATTCTCATGAAATGATACCGTCGAGGAAGAGCATCATCCAAAACTAAGAGGGAGAGACTTCATCTGTGATTCCTTTTCGGACCCTTTCCTGGGGTGTGCGGGGCTCTGCCTTTTTACCTGGGAACCAGACGGAACCATCCATCCAAATTTAAGCAAATATTCCCACAGGAAGCACCCCACGTGAGCCAGGCCCAAAATATGCACGTGGAGCACCCCAGAAAATGCTTGGTGAACGTAAAACATATCTGCCTCAATGATGTCCACCCAAGGCTCCCCCCAAAAAACCAAAAACAAAGGGCCATCTTCATGGCTCGGTCATGGGGCAACCAATACAAAACCAAGCATGTTGGAGTGATTCCCAGCTTCATACCCACATGACATCAAGCAAAAGACTGCCCTTCATTTTTTGAGGGTACCTGATTTTGTTGCTTAAGAGGGCCTTAAAAACGACACACCTTCAAATGGCGGCTTTTCCTTATGGCTTCGTTTTGAATCAACCTGAAGGGTTCCGAGCCGAAGGACACACCCATCCCGCTCTCCCGCTCTCCCGCTCACCCATCCGGCGGCACCTTGGTACATGAGCTGGCCAGTGCAGTCGAAGACCTTGAAGTTACCTGACGGTTCCTGTCGCTTAGCCTTCATTCTGCCTATTTAAACACACATGCCCGAGCGAGTGGACTGGGCCAAAAAAAAACGGAACCTTCTATGTACCGCTAACAGTAAACAAACCAAGGAGTAGAGTCCGTTTTAGTTGGTAAGTCTTTTAGCTTTTTGGTTCATGGTGTTTTACTTTTTGTTCTTTTCCGCTGGTCTTTCCAAACAGTGCCAAAGTCCATAAACCCAATCAGTGAGATAAGGTTCCGGCCATTCCGATATGTGTTTGCCCCAAGGTAGACTTAAGCCACCAGCTGGATTTGAGTCCTTCCTGATGGGTCAAACGGGCTTTTGAGACTTTGAGTGTTGCCCTCTTTCCTATTTTCCTGCTCCCCGGCACCCAACAAACATGGCTTCCGGCTTCATGGCCAAGCTTAGGGATTCCCTTGGATTCCAACCAGTGTCATTTGATATGAAAGAAACACACATGCACATGCGATAGACATACATAAATTGGAAATTGGCCGCTGGAAAGACAATCGTCTTGTGGTTTGGTCATTGTAAGGCTTCGACCAACCTTCAAAGGAATCAAACCCACAATGGCCTAACAAATGGCTTTTCTTTTCAACCTCGGGCAACTTGCTTCCAACCGTAGTTCCAGCTCGGATGTCTATTGAACGCGCTTGCGCGTCACTTTGCCTGTTGGCCGCCCCTTGCGGAATTTGTCGATGTCCCTCCCAAAACCGGATGTGCCTTTTTTGAGGCACTTGATGTTGGTGTGGTTGAAAAGGAAAACCAAAAGGAAAACAGAACTCCGCTTTGGGGTCTTCCAAAAAGGCATACCCATGTTTTTAGGAGAGATGTCAACCACCATCGGTGCCTAAGGGGGGCTTCTCAGGGAGCACACTCAGATGCACTGTAAAAGCATGAATTCCCCTAGCCTATTTTTTCGTTTCAAAGGAGAACCACAAGTTGAAACCCACCTCCTTCTTCTTCTTCTTCCTCCTCCTCCTCCTTTTTCTTGGGGGGTCTTCCAAAAAGGAGACCTACCCAAAACCGGGGCGACATCCAAACCGCTTGCGCGTTGTCACCGCCGCTTTCCGACGTCGGACGCCGCCGCGCTGCAGTACTGCCAGGGAAAGCAGGGCCAAACCTGCGAGCTGGTGCCCACGAGGCCGGGCACGCCGGCCAGGTACAGCGAGGAGTGCCCTGGCGGGTGTTGTATGTTTATATGGATTTACGTGTATATATCTATATATAAAAACTGTCTGTGTAAATATACATGTATGAACACATATGTGTGTTTGTTTGTGTTTGTATATGTACATGTTTTGGAAAAAAAAAGGACCCCCTGGTTGGGATCCTCTTCGCTTCTTTTCTAGAAAAGCACAACCAAAGAGTCTATAAAATGTATACAAACATACATAGGGGTGATTCTATACGTGTATGTATATATATATACACATATATATATATATATATACATATATATATATATACATGACGGGGCGTTCTCAAAATGGGAGTAGAAGTTGGCTGATCTCCTCTGGGTTTGCGGTCTGTCAAACCTGTCCGGGTGTGTCTGAAACTAGGGGACCCAGAAAATGGCTCGTAGCTTTTCTGTGGGTTTCTGGAACCAACCACCTGTTGGGCAAACGTTGGCACGAGTCTTTTACTGGTAAGTCAACACGTCGAAACCAAAATGGGTTGGTGTGCACGGGTGAACAGGGGGTCTTTCAACGTAGGGAACCCATTTTGAGATTGAAGGGCAAGAGGAAAGCAACCACCTGGGTCCGTAGTTTGAGAAAAAAACACTTCGGGGTTGAAACTACCGAACTGCCCGCAGTTTTCACCCCATCATTCAAGTCATGGACCTTGAAGTTGCGTCAGGGTTACAGCCTCAAGCTGCGGATAGAACATCTTGGGTGGGACTCGTTTTAGTGAAACCGCCCAGATTGGTGCTGCTCCTTTTGTGGTTCCTTCCAAAATAAGGCGATAATCAAAAAAAGGCACCCCGAACTAAGCGTCGCGCCCATATGTTTGGTAGCTGATGGGGGAGGAATCGGGTTCAAGGTCGCTTAAGTAAATGGTCTGCTGGTTGGTGGCCTTGCTTAGTGCGTGCGCCAAACGAGGTGTTGCACTCAACTGCCAAGAGAAAGTCAAGAACCAGCCCGGATAGCCAAATTCTCCCTTGGGCCGGTGCCCTCCTCTCACATGTGTTTTTGGATCTCTGCCCCATATAATCAGAGGAGGGAGTACCCAGATTTGCAGCTTCTCCGAGCGGTGCCGAAAACATGGCATCTTTGCGAGAAAATGAAAAACATAAACCGCGCACCTGCCCCTACATAGGAGTCAAAGGTTCACCTTTTCTGGGCTGCCCTCAAATCCCCTGCTAAAAGTTTAACTTTTAGTGGGTCAAATGGAAACCCCCACTAAGCACTAAAAGTCTAAAAAGCTAAGGAACCGGATGGCTGGGAGCCACCAAGTTTGGAACCTTGACTAAACATGTGTCAAAATAGGAGTTGGACCTTTAAAATGGCAGTCTTCCTTTCAGTTTCCCTTGGAACCAAGCCCAAAAAGAAGCGGTCCACTCACAAATGCACACGCCTGGACCAAAGTCAAACCAAAGGCTTGCCCTTGAATGGCCCAGCCCAAAAGTGCAGGGCAAGGAGTCCCTATGTTTTTTTTCCATGGATGTTGACCACTCAAACAGGATTGCGGTAGGGGCAGACATGTGGCAAAGACGGAAAAACCCGCATTTGCAAGCGTTGAAGTTTCTACTTGGTCGAATAATTGACAGGCCAAAGGAGCACTCAAATGGGTGTCCTTTTGGCGGGTGTTTGAGGGAAATGTTCAGGAACACCAGCTTTTCCGGGCAGGTCCGCCTACTTTTTCAGAACAACCTCCAAACTCTTTCCCCGCAAAATCTTCCCCTCGAGCCCTACGAGCCCTGGAGCCGAGCGAGCCGCTCTCGAGCCTCCCATGAAGGCGGGCCGCTGCTCGATCTTCCCGAAGTAGTCCTCCTCCCCGCCCGCGGGCGCCGACACCATGCTCTCGGTGGCCCAGAAGCTGAACATCTCCCGCCTCACCGAAGAAACCGAGGCGAAAGAGAAAGAGGGAAAAACAAAAAACAAAGCCAGTGGGTTCCTACACGAACAAAGGGGAACCCTAAAAGACAATAAAAGGCTGGTGGGTTCCTGCACCCAAAAAATGGGGAAACCCTGCAGAGGTTGGCCCAACCTGCAGGATATCCATCGGCTGGGGAAGCATGCCCCCACCCCCGCACCCCCCCGCCCAAAAAAAAGCAACGCCAAGGGAAAACTCAGGGAGAAATCCTTGAAGACAATGAAAACCACCTGCTCAAGCCGAAGACTCCAGGGCGCGGCGCTCCCTCCATGTCTTCTACCAATTCGCTCCTTTCATGCGACAGCCCTTTGCAGGACTGAGTTGGTTTCCCCTTCTTGTTTGGTGCTCGAGAGGAAACCAAGAGGACAACCATACATATGTATATACTCTATATATATATATATATTTGGGGGAGGAAGGTCCCTGGAAGACAGACACCCTTCCCATTGCTTCGGAACCCGAACCATTTTTCGCGCCCGGCCGGCGCCTGAAGCTGAACCGCGAGGGCATCAGCGGCACCGGGGCGCAGGCCAGCGCTCCGAGGCCTCCCACCGATTGACGCGCGCGTTTTCGCTCGGTCGGGTCGGCGTCGGGTCGGGAGCCCCCCACAATGCCAGGGAAGTCTGTTGGCACTTGGGGGGTGGATCAGGTTTCTTCGTTGGCACTTGGTGGTGGATCAAGTTCTGATTTTCATTGGCAAGACCTCGTTTCGGACTAGGGGACTCAGCCGTTGGAGCCAAAACAAACTGGCACAGGTAAAATGCCATGGGGGATGATCAGTATTCCATGTTTTGGCATATGATCCAGAGCAAATTTAGGAAGCCATGGGATCATCTGTTCTTTCGTTGGCAGTTGGTGGTTGATCAACACTCCATTAGGGCCCCCAGTTTTGACCATGGCTCACTTTTCCCAAGTGAAAGTCATCTTTCTTGGGTGTGTTTCCTACTGGTCACCCCATGGAAAGGACCGCTTTTGATCAACGCGTTGCAAGTAAACCAATACTCACGAACCAAACCTGCCGAACAACCACAACATGCCACGGCTGTGCCTTTTTCGGTTGGACCCACCAAAATGATGGGTTTCCTCTTGGTTTGCCTTTAAAACAAAACCATTAAAAAAAAGTAGCCTCGAAAAGGTGGCTACTGGCGGTCTGGAGAAAGTGGAATTTGGCCCGTCCCGTTTTTGGCTACGGGCTGTTTCGCACCCAGCCTCGCGAAGCAACTGTGGTTGGGGCGGTTGTGATCGCAGTTGCATCGATGCGTTCAGTATGCATCCAGCTGCTTTGTGTGGAGCCTGGTTGATGCAGTTGCCATGATTCACTTGGACGCTGATGTTGAACCCACAACTTTCCGAATCCCCCCCCCCCCCCCTGTAACTAAATGCCGTATTTAGACCCTGGATCCTAGATCCAAGATTGCTGGCCCGTCATTTGCCTCCAACCAACTGGGGGCCCGTCCCCACTGGCCAGCCTGGGGCCAAGAGAAGCCAAAAGGCGTGCGCCATTGCTGACTTGTGCAGCGTCGCTTCGCGGCCCTTTGCGCTCGGCGCAAGTTACCGTCGCGCAGACGTGCTCCCGGTGTCAAATGCGTCTAAGGCAGAGTTCACTGGTTTTCAAGTCTGGGCACTTTTGGCCATGCATGCCCTGGCTGGCAACTTGAAAAGATCCCAGCCCTGCATCTACTCGCTGAGCCAAAGTGGAGGCAGGCCAACAAGCCTAGCCTCTTGGTCCAGAAGGTCACGGCTGATTTGTCTCCAATCTTACACCCTCACGCGCATGAATCCAAGGTGTAAGGATCCAAACACCGGACATCCAGTGATACCCAGGGTCAGAATTCCAGAGAAACAGTTTTTTTCGCCACACTGCAAGCCAATCATGGATTCCTCCGGCGGATGCTGTACCAGGTGGCTCTCAACCTCTCCTCGTGTGTGCGTGTGTGTGTGTTTTCCCGAAGTCAACATCAATCCATGGTCATACAATTGGCCAGAACCACCAGGCCCCTTTCCTCAGGCTCCGTTCTTCCTTAGAGCGAGTCCTTCAGGTTCTTTCAAGCGCCAAAAGCGCCGTTCACGATATCTAGTGGTGGTTTGCTCGTAAGGCTCTTCAAAGCAACGGTTTGGTTTCGAGGTCGGGTTTCCTCCAAAGTCTAACCCTACCCTCCTCGCCTCGATGATTGAGGACACCTGCCCCAAAAGCTCCCAGTGGCCCAATATGTGTTGGCCAAGAGCAAAAGGCTCAGCCTTTTGGTTGGGAACCTCCCCCAAGCATGGTCCTGCTTTTGAATCCAAACTTGCCCAAATCAACAGCCCCTGGGCTTTATCCAACCCAATCCACCGCTTCAATGAAACACCGGCGGCTCTCAACCGCTGCGCTAGACCAGAGCGTTTGGTGCAAGGCATGTTCCTCTCAGTCACAAAAGCGTTCCCCCAGACCCAAAACAAAAAGAACAATCATAACAATACAACAACAAAAAACACCACCAAGTCCTGGGTTGATTTTAGGAAACTCATCCAGACAAGGGGGGGGTGCTTCATTTCACCAGGGGTCAACAAAGTGCCACCACAATTTGCCGCAAAGGCAGCCCAGCCTCTTCACAAGAATTCGGGCACTGGATTTCCGAATCCAAAGTTGATCAGCCTGGTGGGTTCCAAAAATTCCAAGCCACGTTTGGCAAGCTCAAACAAAAAGTTGAGGACCCCCATCCTTTTCCCCGCCCTTTTCCCAACAGCTGTGGGCCTCCGGAACTGCATGCGAGATCCACTTCAATGTATGCCAGCCCGCGGCGAGGTGTTTGCAGTCACTTCTCCCGGGGTGTGGGTTTTTGGATAAAATCCGGCCTGCTTCTCAGCTACAAGGCTCAAAGAAGCGGGTTCTGTTCTCGTGTTCACAACTGAAGAGACCCCGTGAGAGCCAATCGGCAATGAACCGAGTAGCCATTAGCTTCTGCCAAGATGGTTTGAAAGGTTTTAATGTACCTCCTAACAAACCTAACGAGGATCCCGGAAGATCATATCTTTCAGTTGGCTGGTATGGGAGTAAAAGCCTCTACTCACCTGGCCAACTGTTTGCTTTGGGCACTGCACAAGACTGGTTTCCGTGTAGGTGCCACCGACACTTGGAGCCAACGTTGCAGACAACCCAAAAAAGACAGCATCCTACAGGCTTTCCAGTTCTTGCTATTCCCAGGAAGACTGAATGCCAGTAGTGGTTGATTTCACCCAAGGGTTTAAGTCTATCTTTGTGTAGTCAAAGGTGGAACCCTGGTATCCTAAAGAAGGTGGTTGACAAAATACCCTCATAGTTGGCCTGCCTTTCTGTGTTTCCTTTAAAAAAAAAGGAAAAAAAGACTGGACCCACCCCGAGTCTTTCCCCAACCCCCGAATCGAGGGCGCCTCATGCACCCGCGTGTCCAGCTGCGCATGCTCGTAGGCCAGCACCTCCTCCTGGCGCGAACTCCAGAAATCGCACCTGCGAAATGTTGGTTTCTGATTCGAGTCCCCTGTGAATACCAACAAACAATGGTGTCCACTGGTTTCAAAGTGGTGCGAAATGGATTTCGTCCATCCACAGTAGGTGTCCTTTTTGGAAATAGATGGGCCTGGTAGATGATTGAACCACTAAATAAACCAGGGCCCTCTGTTTTTGTTAAGCAAACCAACCAAAAAGAACACCCATGCTCCCATACCTGTCCTTTGGTAAACATAGATGGTAAATGATTAGATGCATCCATGCTCAACCATGCCACCAATGGCTCCCATGTACCGCTTTTAGGGGGATTCAGGGTCCCCATACTTCCAGTTCAAACATCATGGCATCAAAAGGAAACTTTAAATCGGCTTAGAAGGTGATGCTTCACAGCCCAGGTGACATAGAAAAAATGCTGGGATTGCCATCACCCTCTCACATGAACCACGGTCCGAATATGCGGTTTCCTCAATGGACATGCGAAAATCAGTGACATTTCGTGAGAGCCCACCCCCGTCCCTCCAAGATGGGGATGATTTGACAAACCTGGCAATGGGTGTGTCGTTTTTAGGGGTAGAATGGTGGTTGTCCTTTTGGTTGTCCTTTAAAACCACCAAACGATTCCCTCAGGCACACCCAAATCAACACACCCAAATCAATTTCGAGGGCAGCTGGGCAGATCTGGACGGACTGATTGACGTGGGTGAATCATCCTGGGCTTGATAAATCTTGGCATACCAAGCAAAGTGCCGGAGCAGCTTAAGGCTTCGCATTCGAAGCAAAGAGAGGCACCCTCAAAGGACACGCATCTCCTCATGTGCTCAATTGCTCGGGTGGGCATAGGCGAACCCTTGCTGACGACTTGGAAAAGCCTTGCATGACGACTTGTTCACCAAGAGGACAAGTGAAAATTGGGTTTCGGTTTTTGGGGGAATTTGTGTCCCCCCCCCTCGCCACCCGCTTACAAAGCCTCCTGCCAAAACCAAGCCCTACGTACCACCTCAGCTGGAAGGTTCAACAAATGACCCACACAACCCGAAAAACCTGGCTTCTGTCGGCTTCCCATTAAACTCCCAAAAAGGACCCCACATGGGCCACATGCAGGTTGCTCACAAGGCCCTTTAAATGGGGTGACCCTTAGGGAAACCACCCAAAAACGATGACTTTCACCACATGGGAAAAGTTGGCCATGCTCATTTTGGGTGCGCCAGCTTGTTTTGCATCCAACGGCTTTCTTTGTATGGAGTCCCGCTCCGAAATCAGCTCCGAAGGTTGAGCTATCCCATCACACCAGTTTCCGCACCCACACCGAAAGAAACACAAATGAATCATATTCAATGTGGTCATTGGTGGCCAGCAGCATGGGGAAAAATATCCACAAATTTGCTAGGCTGGAATTGGGATCCCAGCAAAAGTTATATCTTTTTTGCCTGGCTAGTGGAAAACAAAGGGACCCCACAAAAGCAAAAGAACAAACAAGGGAGCTAATTCTGGGGAAGTTTGGAGGATGTTCCGGCCATTGAAGCTACCTCTGTTGTTGCCTAGAAATGTGTCGATATGAAAGGGCTTGCCCTGATTGGGTGTGGCCCCCGCCTTTACTTGAGCCGAAGTCGAATGGAAACTCAGGATCAACAAACATCTTCATGAATTTGAAGGGGAGATCCGGATCAATCCTTTGGGAGAAACATCCCCCTGACACCCAGGGAGCACTCCATCCGAAGTCGACGCCAAAGTCGGTCGCCCCCGGGCGCTACGTCCTTCTCGACGATCATGTCCATGAGCTCCCGCTTCTCCTGGCCGTGAGCTCCCGCTTTCAGGTGTACGACAGGGCGAGATGGATATGTGGGTCAAAGGCCAAATCGGTTAGCCCCCAGTGAACATCAGATTCAATCCAACCACTAAAGTAGGTTCTAAAATGGGTGGAGTGCACCCAATCCCCAAAATGAGATCCCATTGGTTTTGACAACCACAGCCGTATGGATATGTGGTTTGCTAGTGTACGCGGCGACGACGACGACGACGACGACTAAGTCATGATAAAGAATCACAGCGGCTTCTTGCTGGACCTATAAAATTGTTGTTGGGACTGACCAAGTTTCACTTTCCCAAGCTTTTGAAGAAATGGCTCAACCATGGGCATACGCCGAGCGACTTTTGCATCTCTTTTGCAGGTCAACGGCGTTCTTCGGGGGCCAAGCTCTCTCAAGCGCACCATGTCAAGAATGGCTGCTTCACTACACGCCCCATTTATTCCCTTTAACTACGGGCGACCTGTGACTCTGTGACTGAGGTAGGAACTTACGAGGTAGAAGGGTTTTTTGTTCAGGAACACGTAAGTATTCTGCTTGACATGGGGGCATGTCAGAGTTGTTCTCAAAAGTCTAGCGCCTCCTGGGTGGACGTTGGTTTGCCTTTGTGTTTTGAACAGCCCGACAATTCGCCCCCCCACCCCCTCTCCTCCAGCCAACTGCTAAGACGCTTGCGAAAAAGACTGGGAGTAGCACCGAATGTACCCTAGGGGAAACCTGAGTCACAATCAAAACCCGGTATCAAAATGGTGAACCCAGAACCAAGTTTCAAGAATTAAGAAGGCGGATATCCGCAGCTATTTCTGGCTGGGAGTATCCCTTACTAACCGGATCATCTACCCGAATCGGTTTTGAGCAAGTGGCTCTCCCGAGGAAACGATGTCCTGCTCGAACTGCAGCTCCCTCTTCTTCGCGTCATCCTCCATGCCTCCGAGCGTTCACTTTTGAGCGCGGATGCTCCGAGTCTTGCGCCGGGCCCGAGTCTTGCGCCCCTCAACGGTTTCAGTCATCCCAAAACTCAACAACGACAAGACATACTGTGGATGGTTGCGAAATCCATTTCGCACCACTTGGAAACCATGGTTGAAACCATTTTTTACGGGTATTTACAGGGGAATCATCATCCCAGGGCTTCTTTGGTGGTGCAGGATTTCGTATTTCGTCCATCCACAGTAGCGCCGCACTATCACGTCCCAAAAGCGTGTAGACATTGGACCCTTTCTGTGAGGGTTCACACAACTGTGGATGATCGCTCTAACATCTTGGCTACGTGCTTCTTGGTCACCATATGCATGCGTGTCAGAACTAGGGACAACGCATGGAGCGCTGCAAGGTGAACACGCGCTCAAGGGAAAAGCAAAGTGGACTTCCACACCTTCCTGTCAGCTTCCATGATTGTTGGAAAGAGGGTGGGATTCCAACATAAGCGATTCTGTCTGTTTGCCATCCATTTCCCATGAGTTTTCGGAATTGAACGTGATGGCCTCTAACTCTCCCTGCACACCCACACTGCGCACTGCATGCTGGACTTATGAACCACTGAGCCGGGGTTCAATCCGAGGCGGGGTTGCGGTTCAATCCAGATTGCGGATTCACACACTGTCCAAGGCGCCGCAGAACGCACCGGCTCAAAAAGGGAACTCGGTGTATCTGTTTTTGAGGATACTTCTATTTTTGTGGTTTGGAAGGAACCCCAAAAGGCAAACCACCTGTTCTTCTTCTGAGGGGGGTCCCCTAATTTTAAGACCCACCTGACTACCACAGAGGGAACTGTCTTTGACAGCTCACCCAGAGGAACCCAAAAGCATGAAGCCGCGGGAGCGTATCGGAAACCAAAAGGAACAAGAAGCCAGAACCGGATATAATACAAACCACAAAAGAAGAACCAAAGCAGACAGCAAAACCAAAACCAACCACACTAAGCAAAAAAAAAAGGACCTAGGACCAAAAAAAGGAACTGACCCCACCACCAACCCGCACACACACAAGCACCGACCGGCCGGTTTTGAGGTCGGAGAAATCGGGCCCCGGCCGCGGATCCGCTCCTCAGCCAGGCGCAGCTTCTCCTCAACATGTTGGGGTGCTTGGACAACTGGTGGCGAATGAGTTTTGGATGGAAAACCAAAATCAAGGGGTTGGGTTGCAGGGAAAAAAAGCAAAATCGAAATCAAGGGGATGGGTTTGTCAAGAGGTGCCATACGGTTTTCTTGCTGGTGCGACAGGCAGGGAATGAGGGAATGAACCTGGGGATTCCCAGAGAGGAAACCAAATCGGGGATGCTTGAATTGGGGCTTGGGGGCATTCCCTTATTCCGTGAGCACCGACAAAAAGGGCTTCCCAAAGACGTGCAACCCCCCAGATAAAGAAGGGATTCCCAAAAGTATCACAGAAGTGATTGGATGAACCCCGAGTTATCCCACAACCCAGGATGGCGGCCCTGGGTTGGACAACAAAAACTCCGTGGATGCTTTGGCGGAGATCAGCTTCCCTCGAAATCCCGGAATACAAATAGATAGACAAATAGATACATAGACAGACAAACAGATAGATGGAGATGCAATAGAGATAGAGGTCGATGGAGATAGATCCACATAGATACAAATAGATAGATATAGATGGAGATAGATAGAGTGAAAGATGCATAGAGAGAGAGTGAGAGATAGAAAGAAATAGAAAGAGATTGGTAGAGATAGATAGGTATGTACATAGATGGATACATAAATTAGGCAAGGAAGACAGAAAGAAACAAAAACAAACAAACAAACAAACAAACAAACAAACAAACAAACAAACAAAGAAACAAAGAAACAAAGAAAGAAAGAAAGAAAGAAAGAAAGAAAGAAAGAAAGACAGATGACGAAGAGAAGGAAGAGAGAGAAAGCAAAACAAAATGAAAAATAAAGGAAAAAAACAAAGAGGGAATGAGAAAAAGAAAAAAGACAAGGAGAAAGAAAGAAGGACATAGAAGAGAACCATGTCTGAAACTTCCGCCAACCGGCTTCGCTGGCTCTACTGGGACCGGAAGGGCTTGCTAGCCGCAACTTCCCAATCAGAACAAAATTTCAATGGTATAGGAGAAGTGAGCAACAACCCAGCACTCCAAGCTCTAATCATCAGACACCTGCAGAAAAGCGCTATATGTCCGCCATCAACAAGAGGTACGGCTCTGTAGGACAGATGTTCACGTATCCACCAGGTCACCAGCGAATGAACGACCCACGCAAACATGAAGCAGCAAATCGTCTGCTTTTAGGTGCGGCCAGTGTTTGAAAAAACAGCAGGTAGCATCTCCGGACCACTTTTGAAACAAAGCTGCCCTTGCCTTGGAAATCCATTTGACTGATAGGTGCAAGTGCCAACCATTTTACACGGGTTCAAGCACTGGTGGGGCTTCCATTTGAACATCTCTCGCCCAAATAGCATGGCATCACCTTCGAATGAGACAGTCGTTCCTTTAAAAAAAAATGATGCTCTCGTGTTGTTCCACTGCTACCGGAACCGGCCAGGAAGACGCTAGTTTGGTCCCCGCACCTCGCGGCACCCGCAGCAATCGATCGAGACTCCCGTCCTCCACCCGCTCGCGAGACCGCTCCTCCCGCTGCAGCAGCGCGCCTCGAGTCCCATGGGAACCCCGCTCAGAAAAAGTAGAACTGCCTTTCAGGAAAAAAAGGTCCAATCAAGAAAAAAGAGGTTCAACCCTAGGGTTGAACGCCCACTTGAAGGAATGGTTGTATCCACCCCATTCTTTCATGAGAGCACCCCGTTTTGTGGCTGTAAAGGAAAACCAAAAGGGACCCCCTCCATTTCGGGGTCCCCGAAAACAAGACAAACCCAAGTGTTGCATCTCTACCTTCGCGGGACCAACAAGTCTACAGGCAGTGCTTGGCACATGTAGGTCCAAGGGGACCCGGGCTCAAATTGTACAAATACGAGAAGCGCCTGGCATGGTCAAGATGCCTGCGGGCGTCCTCCTGAGTTCAGCAGAACATGATAATGCGCATCCAGTGCACTTCCTCCGCACTCAAGTCGAAGCCCGCAAGTTCATCCCACACAGGCAGAGCAGCGGCTCGAGGAAGTCCGAACCTCTTCGCTTAGAAACCAGTGACCTTTCACAACAAGGCATTCGGGTATTTAATCTGGCTTCTTTGAGAAACTCAACATGCTGTGGTAGTCATAGGTGTCCTTCTGGTATAACAGATGGCCCTGGTAAATGGAATAAAATCGTCTAAATCAGTGCCATCTGTGTCTAACCAAGCTGACCTAAAAAAGGATACCTATGGTTGTAGTTGGCACGAGTCCGAAAACATTGGAGAGCTGGTGCCACAAGGCATTAAGCCAAGTGCCAAGAGAAACCTCGTCCTCAGGGCAACATCTGTGAGTGCGACATGTATTACTCTTCCAAAAAAAAACATAAAGATAAAGATATATATATATATATCCGTACATATGTTCACATATACATACGCATACCCTTCCACAAACGCATACGCGCACACGTACACACTGACCACCCCGCTCCCCACTCCCCCTCGCGCCGTAGTGTTCCACCACACTGGGCGCCGATAGGCTCAGGGGCCTTCGGCGAGATGGAAAGACTTGAGGGGAGGGGAGGGGAGGCTCCGTTGTTAGCGTGGGCTGACTTATGGCTATAACCTACTTGCCACGGCGTGAATTTCACCTGGGGAACCTTCATTTGTCCACCAACCTCGTGACTCTTAGAATGCCTGCCGTGTAGGTTCACACAATCCACGTAGTATCTGGCCTATTAATGGGGATGGGTTTATTCATCCGGGGTTGATATTGCTCATATCCCTTTGATGAACTTCATGTTGTTGGGCTTTAGGTCCACCAACCATTTGTCAGGGTGTTCCCCAGCAAACTGAGTGGCCATGTTTTGTTCCGTTTGTACATCCCTCAAGAAATCTCATTTTGTTAACATGGCTAAGTAGGTGCTCCTTCGGGACTAAGTGTCATTTTTGCGTCGCCTTGCCAGTATGTTTGTAGAGGCATCCACGAAATGCGAAGCCTTTCCTGCACCACGGGAATGCAAGATGTGAGCAATGACTATCCCAAACGGCTAGATATCCCTGGACTCCGGGGAACTGCCACTCCAGTATGCTCAGACATATCTCTAAATCTGTAGATGTTGAGAGTAAATAGGCTCGGCATTGAATATCAATATGCATATTAATGACATCAATATCTATGAACAGTATCACAGCATTTTGGCTCACGCATCTTCACTGGCTGTGTAAGTTCATATGTCGGCAAATATGACTTTGTGCATGTCACATAATCACTCCAGCATCATACTGTGGATGGACGAAATCCTGCACCACTTTGAAAGTATTGGAAACCAGGGGAATCATCAGAAACCAGGGTTGCTTAGGTGGTGTGATTTCTGGATTTCGCAACCATCCACAGTACCATACCTTGTCATGCTGGCTCATGTTGTGTGTTTTCCCCCACGGGCATTTTTCGGGCCACGTCATGTCGCTTGGAGCTTGGAACTGAGCAAACCTTGCAGACAACGTAACGCCAAGCTCGGGATATGAGTCATACACATAGCTGTCCTTTTAGGGGAAATAGATGGATTTCCCTGGTAGATGACTAAGCCACCAGGCAAACCAGGGCCATCTACTTGTCTAGCAACACAACCAAAAAGGACACCTAATTGTGGTCGTACATCCTTCGTCTTGCCGAACTTGTTGCTGTCAACCCCTGTCCCACTGCTCTTTGGCCCGAGCAAACTCAATCTTAGCGTTTTCCTGGTCCAGGTTCAACAACCCGTCAGATTTCCGCCATGCATGCACAGATGCCGCAACTCCAGCTCCTGTGTGCCGGCCAGCATGAAGAGTGGAGGGCACCCATCCACTTTGATGCATGTCGAATTGTTCATCCAAATAGTTGGAGAAGCTCCGAAACCCTCCGGGATTGTACATACTGGCAGCACGGATCTGACACAAGGCAAACAGGATGAACAGGATGGCCGCACACGTGGCCGAATCTGCGCTTGCTACCTACACTGGTTTGAGATCGGGAGGTGATTGAGCAATAGCCTGATACGCAGTGAATTTGCGCGTTGTGGATTGGAAGAAAATAATGCGAGATCAACAACTCTATGTTCCAATTCATGATTCGCAAGCATGTGTTCCTGCATATCGGAGTATGGCACAAGCAAACCCCAATCAAGAAAATATGAGGAAGAACCAGCCAAACTAACCAAAGGTTTTGATGGACGAACTGCGGGAAGACATTCGGCCCAACGCAGCAAAAGACAAGTTCACATAAACCATCCGAGAAGCACAACCTGTCAATCATGTGAAGACACAATGTGAATAGTGCAAAGAGAATTCCCAACTTCCCAACATTTCTGATATTGAGCATGGCTTGATGACTTTACACACCTGCACTTGAGCATGACACCACTGAGACACTCAGGATCTTCAAGATCTGCGCATTTCCCCTCTGCACTCGCCAGCATGATCATCTTGCTGTCGCCGAAGCAGAAGTTGATGACGAGCGGAAGCTTCCCTCGGTGTACCTTCCTGAGGGCTTGCGGGTACCTTCCTGCAGCCCCGAAAGGCCACTTTCTTCGGTCAACAGGAGTATTTGGCCCATAGTTGGGTTCGACGGTTTTCCCTTGGTTTCCCTTTCGTTTTGCCACAGACTCCATCTCCAACCAAAAGGTGCTTCAACAGTCAACACCCCACCAAGGATGCGATTCTTTTCTTAAAGGGAGCCCCAAATAAAACCATGGAACCCTTCTTGCAGGCGTCTTTTCGACGTACTAGTTTTCTTTTGTTCTGGACTACAAGAAGTCACTCGCCTCATGCGAGCGGCTCAAAAGCCAACAAGAGAAATCCAGAAACAACTTCAGCAAATGGAATGGGTGGAATTGGGGGGGGGGTCTTCTCTCAAATGCCGCGGAATAAAGCTTCTGCACGCTTCCCTGCCCGGGTCCAAGCAGAACCCTTGGCAAGGTCTCCCATTTGGAGAGACGTCTCGAAATGGGCCAAACTTTGGCCTACTTTGAAAAGGGGGAAGCACCATGCGAGGAGAATCTCAATCTCACTCACTGAAACTGGGGAAGCACAAGATGTTGAGCTTTGATGAATTAATTCTGCCGACGTTTAACCTCTTCCACCGGAAAAGATCCACGGATTTGTCGGGAGAAATCCACCCGTCGATAAATGGATGTGTCACTTTTAAGGCTACCCCTCTTTGTGTTTTGTTCTGGGAAACCAACAGAAAAACCATATACTAGTTCTTTTATACCCCTCTTTGTGGTTTTCAAGGGAAACCAACGGGAAAACCACATACTCTTCTTTCCGTCCTTTTGAGGGACGGGGAGGCAAGGAGTGGGGGCGGGGGGGGGGGGGTTCGTTCCCCTAAGCTAAGGAACGCCCGGCTCCCGGCAATTCGGGCGATTTCTGGGTCTCCCGGGCACTGCGTTGGAGGTGCCCGGAAGCTCTCGGCCATCCTGAGACGAAAAAGACCGCTTCGGCGCCGGGAAACAAAAATCGGCGAGGCTCGTTGAGACACCCGGGGGGGCCCAAAAAACTTGGTGGCGATAGGTGGGGAATGAGAAACGGAATGGACCCGGGCTTGCGTTCGTCCCCTGAAAAGAAGCCACCGGTGAGATGGTTTAGAGGGATCATTCCCTCATTCCCTGGGCACCAGCAAGCAAGGTAGGGTGGTCTAGAAATTGGTTGGGATACCCTCCTTCCAACAAAAAGCAGGCACTCGTGGGAGGGTTGGAAGATGATCTTCCTCTTGGGGGTACCATGTGTCAGTTGCCATGTTAGTGGGAGGGAGAGTATTGGTGTTCACAGTTCATTGCCACCTCTGGGTCGTCATGGTGTGTGGTCATTTCAGGGTGTTTTAAAGCAGTGTTTGTGTGTCTCTGTGTGTGTTGCCTGTGTGGTTGTGAATGTGTGTATGTTTGCTAGGTGCCGCTTTCTTTGTCTGAAACAGCTCGAGTGCAAAAGAGCCAAAGAGCGTGGGGAAATATCCCAAAGACACCGCACCACATGTGCGAAGGCCAAACATCAATGAATTCATAACATTTGGCTATGAGTCAAGATTGCCTGCCCCCTCAAAAGGCATTGAAACAGGCCTGGCTGGATGCTTCACATTGTGTGAGTGTTGAGCTGAATCAGCTCTGTAAATGGCGCTACTAGTTTGGGATGTAGTGCCTCTCAGCCAACAGAACGAAGAACAAAAGCCACAAGCAAAGCTTTGCCGTTTCACAGACACATTCCGACAACCTCTATTGATCCATCTGCCTTGGTTTCTCTTGGATTCCCGTCCACCACTTAAAACAGGCGGAATCCGCCTATGAGCCCTTCTCTTGGCCAACGACCTTGGAGCCCGAACAGCTAGGTGTTCTGTGGCCTTACTGGGGCGCGCGCCCCTTCGGACAGGTCGAAGAAGACTGTCGGCACCTCATCTTCGGGATTTGTGCCTCAGACAGCCAGGCTTGCCCAAATGGACAGCAAAACAGAAAATGCGTGCTGCTAGCATCCTGGCCCGAATTGGAACACTACCACTTCGCCAGCCCAGCCCGAAAATAGTACTGAGACCACAACATGTTCTCAATGCTACAAGGTGTCTGGAGTTCAAAAAAACGAGAACCCTACTTGGACTAGTGCTTTCCACACCACATCTTGTATTTGTTTGCTACAGTTGAACATTCAGGATGCGGGCAAATGAATGAGCCCCACAGAGCTTCTGGTTGAAACCTAAAATTGGCTGGTCCAACAGCTCCCTAAATTGACCATAGACCATTGAGCTTTCGACCAACCTCATTTGACCCCATTCTTAAAACTCTTTGGGGCTGTGTTAGCAGGAAACCCAAGTTCCACGAATTGAAGACCAAACTTGCTATACATGGAACCCAAACTGTCACCAGCACCCGTAGGACAGTTCCCCCAAATGGGGCATGGGTATGTCTTTTTATCCTGGTACCCTTTTTCGGGTGGTCTAAAGGCAAACAGCTCTCCCTATTTTGAGACAAACCCACATCGAAATCTGTGGTAAGAGCTTCATCTGTGCCCATGAGAAAGTGGGTCAAATGCGTCTGACTTGCTTCTTTGCGTGGGGATCCTGGAAAAGTCTTCCGTTAGATTTGTTCGCCTGCCGAACCAAATGATCGAACCGTCCAAATTCGTAGCAAAAGATAGCTCTCGTACTCCATCTCGGGGCTGTTTTCAAGGGAAACCCAAGAAAAAATAAAACCATTTTGAGGGCCATATCACATCCGGACGGTCACTTGAACAACACGAGCAACGCTCACGGACGAAAGCCCCAACAACCCATTCGGGCAATGTTCCAAAAACGAATGCCTCATCTTAGCCTCAGCACGGCCTTCGACTCGTCTTGGCATTTGGGCGTGGCTCTAAATTGAAGAGCTAGAGCGAAGCATGTTTTAGGGAAGCATGTTTTAGTCTTGGGTTTCATTACCAAAGTGCCATTTTGGTACATCTTTTTGAACTGCAGCCATTTCATGCTGCCCTGACCAGCCGCCCAAAAGCGCGCCTCGAAGGACCTGCTGCGTGCGCTGCGGGCTGCCTCGAGAGTTGGTTGCACGGATCGCTCCATCGCTGAGGATGTCGTGTTGTGTCTACCAAGGGGCGGGAAGGGGGACTTTGTGGCTCCTTCACCTGATTTGGGAGAGGGACCATGGAAGTGCTAGATGGATTGAAGTCAGGGCCCGTCTTTTGCGGCCCTTTCAAGGGAAATCAAAGAAGTCGCCGATTTCAGCAAAACCGTGCCAAAACCCCCTCTTCCCCATGGCAGGAACCCAACAAAAGCACAGCAACAATTATTTTGGAGGCTCCACCTGGTTTTCATTTATGTCTGGCTTCAAAGGACACGAGCCAGGTTTCTTGTGTGTTCCCCCTTAAACATCACCTCAGCCAACAAAATATCAATACGCATGGCCGCACGAATGCTGCTTTAACCACCCAGCAAGGGAAATGTAGTCAGGCAACAGCCCTTTGTTCCAGCACGAATGATCGACTCGTCCATTCTTCCTCTGGAAGAGGCCCCACATTGTAGCTGTTTGTTTCCAGTTGTTTACAGTTTACATTCAACCACAACCAGGGGGAAGGATGATATTGTTTGCAACATGTTCAGGTGGCAAGCCTGACTCCAGGTTGGATGGTTTCATGGCAGACTTGTGTGGAGAGCCAACAGCATGCACTACCAAGGATGCTCGAGGGGACAGCAACCCTAACGATCAAGATGCCCAACTTACAGGGTCTGCTAGCAACATGTCAGTGCTGCAACTAAACATGGATGAACACTTGAAGTACAACACATACCCATGAACCAACGCATGAACTTACAAGGCTTGTTTCCGGCTGTTTGTCTTGAAACACGATTGGTTCGAAGCTCTCAACAGCCGATCACTGATGGATTGGCCGAAAAAGGTCTCGACCATGGGCAAACATGCGCTACTGTCTGGCAGCAGGAAGCCGGGCTTCCCATGGAAGCTGGGCAATTTGCATCGCTAGGCACGTTTGCAGCAGGCAAGCACCAGGCGCCCCCAAGTCCCCCACGCTTGCGCTGGGAGTACTTCATGTCATCCCACGCATCGGACCGCTGGTTACCGCAATGGGCTGTTCAAAACGGTGACTTCGCTAAAGTGAAACGCAAGAAATGCTTTTGACACTCTGACGGCTCTTCAAACAAAAAAACTCGGAGTCGTATCGCATATCGCTGAGTTTCGCTTGGAGCCCAAGATGCTGAAGCTATTGGCCGACTCGGTACCTCACTGCAACGCATGCGCTCTCTCTGACAATGGCGGGCGCCGGAAGAGCTCGAGTTTCCGTGGCGCGTAGTTTTCGGCATGTGTTTGGGACCTGAACAGAAAGCAACTTTCAATTCCAAAACAAATGAAGCATGGGTGTTTGCTCAGTTGGCCTTTCGACCATCGATCAAAAAGATTGCACCACGTGGTTCCAGTGCAGCCTTTACCTGTGCAAGGAATTGCTCCAACATACCTGCTTTAAACAATTCACGTGCATGAGGTTGGGGGTCTCACATCATGTGTCCAAAAGTCAAACACCAATGGACCTGGCTCTAGTCTGAGTGTGCCCAACATTCAATTTGCGTTCAGCAAGGCATTACCCTCCCCCGAACATGGAAGCTCCCAGGACCCCGCAATGGAAGACTTGGTTCATTTACAGAGGCCTTCTAGCTTCCATGTTCGTCTGAAGTGTAATGTTGACCCCCTATTTATTAACCCCAGCACATTAATAAACAGGGGTTTGTTGATAGGGGGTGTTCATTAATTCCTCGGAACGATAGAGCTGGACCCAAATTGCTTGGGACTCGGGGGCAATAGCAACTTTGCGGCTTTTTTCAGCCCTCAGCGCCTGGATTTTGTCTAAAGCGATCTCCGGTCCTGTCTCTTTGCCAGGTCTGAGACTCGAAGGCGTCTCTTTGTACGCCGCACTCGCTAAGGGGCCAAAAACAAAAGGGCCATCCGAAAGGCCCTTGGAAGCCATTCGCCCCAATCGGGCCAATGACCTTCATCGATAAGGCGTCTTCTTCGAAGACTTGTTTTGAGCCGTCAATACTCATTGTCTACCCTAACGTCATTGGACAACAATTTCCTTGTGGCAAATTGCTGAGTGATTTCAGCGTCACATGTTTGACTGACATTTTTCTTGACCGCTCATTTCAAGGGAACGACAAAGCCCTGAATGATCAGGTACGCGATAGCAAGTCCCACCAGCAAAACAAGAGTAATAGCACTGATACAGCAGCAGCGCCTTAGGCGAGCCACGTTGCTGGGCCCGAGGACCTCAGGACGTGGTCCAAATAATGAAGGTGAAACACGAGAGCCCAACAAAAGGAGGCCAACCAAAAAGGAACTCGGGACTCAAAAAACACAACGACAAATCGGGCCACGCAAAAAAAGAAAAAAGAAAAAACAAACATGGGAACAATAGTGGGGGGCTCCCACCAAGAACAAGTTGAAAGGTCCTCGAACGTCGGATGTTTGCACAGAGGGTTTCACTTCTCCAACAGGGAAGTCGTGCGCAATGGCAAGCAGAAAGTGATCTTTGAACCTCTCTCAAAAAAAGCAGTGCTTCCGGTTCCCACTACAGCAGATAAGGTAGTTCACCTCCATGGCTCCCCAGGATTTTCTATGGCTTGCTATTGGGGAAAGAAAATCAGAGCCCGAGGAAGCCCTTGCGCGCTGAAAATCATGGATTTGTCTTGCCTGGGTGACCTTTGCTCCCCCTCTTGCGAATAAAACTGAACACGCCTTTGATTGGTTCGGCTACGAGCACAGCATCCCGTTTGGCTTGGAAAGCACCAAGCTTCACCATTTGGCCCAATGTCAGCCCCAGAGGAGGGAATAGAAGGACCCACATCAGGGTTCCTTAAAATATTGGGGCGATGTCCTTGCAAATGGTGGCTCCAGCAGGAAACCAACGCTAAGCTGTCCTTGAGCACAATTGCTCTGACCAAGGGGCGATAAGCTTTACGCTTCAGATTAACAGGGAACCAAAAATTTGAGGGAGTCCCCAAACGGTTCATTCCCAAAACGCGGAAGGGCCATTTCCTACCATGCCGCTGAACTGAACAGGCTCTCTTGTCTTCCAAGCAACAACCCGTTTGTAATTGTGTGGCTCGACTTTTTTGGAGTTGGTATCTCTTTTTGAACTTGAAAGGGAAGCCAACAGAAAAAGAAGACCAGTTGGAACCCAAAACGGGGTCCCCCAAAGGAGTCTCCCTTCGGAATGATGTTACTCGTTCCCACCAGCAACTTTCTCGGGGTGACTTCTCCCAAACCTCAAACATCTCTGGCTCCTGGTCCCTAGGAATGATAAGCCTTTCTGTAAACCCCGAAGGAGGATGTTGATTTGTTCGGCACCTGGGTTTGGAAAATACCCCTAAAGTCCTTCAACGCAACACGACTTTCCCACGAAAGATCAAAACAGGGGTCCTGGATCCCCTTGGCATTCCTCCAATTCTCTTCCAAACGATCCACCCTGTCCCCTCCAAGTCCCTCAACTGCTTTTGCTTGGTCATGAAAAAAAAGGATTGGCCGGGCGGCGCTTGGCCCTCAACCCCCTCAAACCCCTCAACTCCCCTCCCACCAACCTAACCCCAGGCGCCACCAACCGAAACCAGGGGACGCTGGGCCCTCAACCCCCCCCACCAACCTACACCAAAAGGCGATGCCCAAAAACTCCCCGGGCTGGAAAATCATCGTGGCCGTGGTGATGCGGCCCTTGGGCTCCGCAAACTGCCGCTCCATCGGCCGCTCCTCCGCCTCCCGGCGGCTCAGCACGCAGATCTCCAGCGACAGGGTGGCCGGCGCCGGCTTGGCCTGCGGACGGCGGAACCGCGGCATCCGGCTTCAGTGGACAGAAGTGGAACCAGGGGTCCAAAATCGCGCGTTCTTTCCGTGTGGCTTTTTTTTTGTGTGTGTGTGTGTGTGTGTGTGTGTGTGTGTGTGTGTGTGTGTGTGTGTGTGTGTGTGTGTGTGTGTGTGTGTGTGTGTGTGTGTGTGTGTGTGTGTGTGTGTGTGTGTGTGTGTGTGTGTGTGTGTGTGTGTGTGTGTGTTGTGGTGTGTGTGTGTGTGTGTGTGTGTGTGTGTGTGTGTGTGTGTGTGTGTGTGTGTGTGTGTGTGTGTGTGTGTGTGTGTGTGTGTGTGTGTGTGTGTGTGTGTGTGTGTGTGTGTGTGTGTGTGTGTGTGTGTGTGTTGTGTGTGTGTGTGTGTGAGTGTGTGTGTGTGTGTGTGTGTGTGTGTGTGTGTGTGTGTGTGTGTGTGTGTGTGTGTGTGTGTGTGTGTGTGTGTGTGTGTGTGTGTGTGTGTGTGTGTGTGTGTGTGTGTGTGTGTGTGTTTCCGTGTGGCGAGTGTGTGTGTGTGTGTGTGTGTGGGTGTGTGTGTGTGTGTGTGTGTGTGTGTGTGTGTGTGTGTGTGTGTGTGTGTGTGTGTGTGTGTGTGTGTGTGTGTGTGTGTGTGTGTGTGTGTGTGTGTGTGTGTGTGTGTGTGTGTGTGTGTGTGTGGTGTGTGTGTGTGTGTGTGTGTGTGTGTGTGTGTGTGTGTGTGTGTGTGTGTGTGTGTGTGTGTGTGTGTGTGTGTGTGTGTGTGTGTGTGTGTGTGTGTGTGTGTGTGTGTGTGTGTGTGTGTGTGTGTGTGTGTGTGTGGTGTGTGTGTGTGTGTGTGTGTGTGTGTGTGTGTGTGTGTGTGTGTGTGTGTGTGTGTGTGTGTGTGTGTGTGTGTGTGTGTGTGTGTGTGTGTGTGTGTGTGTGTGTGTGTGTGTGTGTGTGTGTGTGTGTGTGTGTGTGTGGTGTGTGTGGTGTGGTGTGTGTGTGTGTGTGTGTGTGTGTGTGTGTGTGTGTGTGTGTGTGTGTGTGTGTGTGTGTGTGTGTGTGTGTGTGTTGTGGGTTGTGTGTGTGTGTGTGTGTGTGTGTGTGTGTGTGTGTGTGTGTGTGTGTGTGTGTGTGTGTGTGTGTGTGTGTGTGTGTGTGTGTGTGTTTTTGTTTACCGACCCCAAAATGAGGGCATGGTCAGGTATGAGGTGTGGAGGTTGTATACCACTTTAAGTCCTCATTAGGGTTGCCACTGCCTCATCCGCTGGGTTGGGCTTGGAACATGTGCTGAAACAACAACCACCCCCTGATCCCGGTTGAAGGGAGATCTATATAAAGAAGTTTGCTTAAACAGTGCGTAAGCAAGGCCTTGGTTTGGCCACCCTGCTGCCTTCAGAAACCCCTGAGTCACTCGTTATTTGGGGAGGGGAGCTCACTCCTGATTTGGGGGACATTTGTACACATGTTTGGGGTGCGGTCGCAGTATTGTGCAGAATTACAATTTAAGATCAACTTCTATAATAGCATGGAAATGATAAAGTCATGGGAATCAGCCACCTTGGTATCGCAGACAGGACCCGGCCGATCTTCCGCAACCATATTCTAGTTGTAAAACAGCCTCAGAACTCATTTATGGGAAACGCATGGTTTCCATTCTTGGTCTCTGGTTCATAAGGGGGTCTCCTTTTATGGACGTGCAACGGGTTCTGTCTTGGGCATTTTCAGGTATGGGTTTTAAGGGCATGTACCACCAAACATATGTGGTTGAGTGTGTTGTTTTTGCTTTTTTCTAGCTACCCCCGGCTTTTTGCTAGCCCCGACACAGCACAAGCTGCCCCCCAGGTGGCTCTGAACTGGTTGGCTGGGACCCTTGCTTCGCTCTCAGGTTAAAGGCAACAGGTGGTCTGGTTCGCTAGGTTGGGGGTCGGTGAGCCGCATCCCCAGCATCACCCCAGCATCACTCGGACTAGGGCTGCCAATTGGCTGTAGTTCAGAGCTGCTCCGGGCTGGTTTCGGGTGAGTGTTGGGCTTGCTGAGGTCTTATATAATGAGGGCGGGTCTTGGGCTTGTTTGGGGTTCTTTTGGGCTTTGAAAAGGGCTGCTATCCGGATGCTGCTGGGAGGGTTTAAGGTTGACTTTGAGTCGGTTTGGGTTGGCTTGGAGCAGATTTGCACGAGGGGTGCGGCCAAGTTTTTGCACTAGCCTTTGGGCTGCTTCAGGGCGTGGCTGCGCAAGTCTTGGGCTGGTTTGGGTGGCGTGGGGCCCCGATTGTCTCTCTTGGCTTCGGAAACGCATGCCGCCACCCAGGGTGCACATGAAAGACACCCAGTTGACAAAAGGCTACTCATCTTCAATTCCTGGTTGATTTTGATTCGGGGCTGCAACATTCCGGGTCCATGCCCATGCTTTTGGAGCGAGAGCTGAGTTTCGCCAAGTCAGCACCCCATGTAGCGCTGAAACGGTCCCGCCTTGAACCTCCGACAGCAGAAGCACCTTGTCCAGGACTTGACCTGTCCGTTGGGGTAAGAGTCAAAGATCACTTCGTGCTTCAAGGTACCTGCAGATGGCAAGCCCTGCAAGTAGTTGGCATACGCTCCAAAGACCACGGGCTCGAGGGCCAAATGCTTCCGCGCGTAGAGAGGATCACTCCCGCTGACAGTGTCATCGTCTCTGAGTTCCAAGCTCAGTGTGCAGAATTGGGTTGGCGCGTGCACCGTAAAGCTCCAGCACTCGTTGAAGGATGCGAAGCGCCGGGCGTATTTGTGAACGTCCGTGTCCTCCACAAGGGTCTGCTCTTGCTTGCCCACGCACTTCAGGTGGAGCTCCCCGTGGAGGTAGACGTCATTCCGTTCCCCGAAGTCCTTGAAGACGGAGATCCCATCCACCTGGATCACCTTGATGCGTATCTCAAACTGGTGGGGATTCTTGTCCGCAAACTGGAGCTCAGGTATCAGCTCGCCGCTCGGGAAAAGGTCGATCCACGTCCTGTCAAAAGAAACACCAATCCTGGGTGTTCCACACGTTTGATGTCTACTTTCCCATTTTGGGACCTCCAGAACCATGGCTCGTTCTCGCAACTCTTTTCCATGGTTTGTATTTAGAGTTGTGGTGTCCTAAACTTGGAGACCGTTTTTACAAGATCGCTGCTAGCCAAGACCTTGTTGGACCACTTCCCGGGTGGAAGCACAAAAGATATACACCCACGCGCAGTCTAAACCCGCTTCCCTCTCCCCACCTGAGCGGTGTGGACTCTATGCAAACACTTATCAGCTGTCCCTTTCATTGGTGGTTTTTGGTGCTTTGGGCGTGCAGGGGGACCTTCCACATTTGGCTTCAGAAAGGAGCTGGGGTTCAAATCCCAAAACCAGCAATCCAAACCGCCAACTAAGGGTAAAACTGCACGTACACTCTTAGTGAGATATTACATGTTGTTTTTTCTCCGGCGGGGGGGGGGGGGGCTTTCTGGTTGGTAAGAAAGGGAGCCACAAAGAAAGCCCGCCATTTCTAGAAGAGTCGGGTGTGTCTGTTTTTAGGGGACCCTCCCAAAAACAGGGGTGGCCTTCCTTTTGAACATCCCTTTATCACCAAAACAACGGGCACCAACTCCAAAACCCCCCCTTCTTCCCCCAAAAACAAAGAAAAAGAAGAAGTAGTTCTCCCCTCTGGGCTTCTCTTTCAAACCACACAAACAAAGTCAGGGTACCAACCAACTCCAAAAAGAAACAGCCCAATAAGCCTTGAGGCTCAAGGTCCCGCAGTCCACAATTCCCCCGTGGTTTAAACCATCCCCAACTTTTAGGCCAGAACAGCGAGCTTCCTTTTGGGGCCCCCATTCGCCGCTTGCCCCGCTTGCTCCTTGCAAAGAATAGACTGATTTGCGGGGAAGAGGAAAAAAATCCCCCCCAACAAGAAGCACAAGCATTGCACGCAGCTGCTTCTTGGTTCAACTTGAGCAAGTTCCACCAACAAAAACACCCAAACTCAATCAAACTCAGCTGCCCGCCCCCGAGATTACGCGAGTTGCGAATTGCGCGGATCCGCCCGGCTCCTGATGGTCCCCTTCCGCCGGTTCTCCGCAAAGAGCTCCAGCGCCTCGATGGGCGCCAGCTTCGGCGGGCCCAGCCGCGGAGCGAAGGCCCGCGCGTCCTGCGGAAAGACGGCGCCGTCCCTGGGGTC